>BSBM01001661.1:1660000-1912500 GCA_027924585.1 Larix kaempferi | reverse complement strand
CGTGCGTGTGTTATGTATATACAAAATGCTTGTGCGTTTTGAATGTACATAACGCGCGCGCGTTTTGTATGTACATAATGCGTGCACGTTTTGAATGTACATAATGCGTGCGCGTTTTGCATGTACATAATGCGTGTGCGTTTTGCATGTACATAATGCACACACGTTTTGCATGTACATAATGCACGCGTGTTTTGTATGTACAAAACACGTGCCAATCAAAATATTTGAATTTAAACATAATGTGCACGCGTTCCTGAGCACGAATCACCCACTCCTCCTGCGCCCGCGTGTCAGCCACTATCCTATGTGGCTGGTTCGGACTTACCAAACCTGTGCTAGGGAATTTTTAGACCATAACTAATTTGACATTTTCAACATTTTTCTCAGTATGTCTATTTTTCACCGCTCTCTACAGCATGACATACCTGACCATTATTGACGAAATTTTAGGCATAGATAGAATTTTTTATGCAGATTCCAAATATGTAATTTAAAAAAAAATATTGAGATTTTCTATTTATTTCCTAATTTTCTTGTGTCATCACTCCGTGGGTCAAAAAATATACTGTTAGTGTTTATTCCGTAAATTTTTCATTTCACAACCATTTTAAAAAAAACTTGTATGTTGCACTAGAGGACACCGACCTCTACATGCTATAAAAAATCCAAGTCAAAATAACTACATTAAGACCTTCAAAGGCTGCACCCACATTTGACATACCGTTCTCGAGGTTTGATCACTTACATAATTAAAAAAAATAAAAATTAAACATTTAATTTTGGAAAAATAGCGCTGCACTAGAGCTACGGGTTCTATACATGTCTACCAATTTTTGTATCTCGAAATCGTCATTTAGGCATTGAAAGGTTGCACCCACAAAAACATATACCTTATCATTTGCCAAAAAAATAAAAAGTGAATGTTAGAAAACATGAAATTTGACATAGTTATGTAAATTTTCAATCCTTAAAACTTATATATTCAGAAACGTGACTCAATTTCCTACGTTTCATCTTTGTTACTCGATGCAAGATATCTTGTGTAAGAATGTCAAAAAAATCAAGTAAGTTGAGGGATGCCTGATTTTTCAGTTTTCTATTGCATCTAACGTGCCAAAAGTGACCCTCATTAGCTTGCACATGCCCATATTATTGAGCCTTCATATATCATCTTAGATACACAAATTGCTTTTGATGAATTGATAGAAGAGAGTACTTTGCAGAAGAGTATCATTCAGGAAATTGAACAAGAGACAGAACAAACAGAGGATTTATTGAATGCTATCAAAGACCTCATTGTGAATGCTCTTAGTCTATAAGTTAGTATAAGACTGGGGATGTCTCATATCAAGGCATTGCAGCTTGATCTGGAGGAATAATTGTCAAATATCGCTAATGCAGTTGCATTAGTAGTAAAGCAAGATATTCAGAGATCTGGTAAAGCTATGCCACATGAAACAGTAAATCTCAAACACCTGAACAATTGTGCAGAGGCTGGAACAAGTAAGTTTACTATTCTGGATGGAGAGCATATTGTGGGTGCTATATCCTCTGTTTTAAGAGACACTTATGTATTGGGTAAGCTTATCCTAGTTGGAGTTGTTGTTGGTGCCATTTTAGTAGCTTTGCGGCCAATTTTCTTTCTGGTCACTGGGGAGAAGGATTTGTTTGATGTTGGAAATGATGTTGACCAGTCAGTGCCTTGTTCTGATAGAACATGAAAAGTAAAAGTAGGTTTGAGCCGAGACTTGTGTAGGTAAGTTCTGCTTTCTATTTTTATGGATTTTCTCCACACTTTCCCTAGGGAAGTTCATTTGGAGAGTGCCCTGGTCTTAGATGAGAGTGACCCCTATTCCACACTTTTGGGAATGGAGTGGACTAATGATAATGATGCCACAATAAATATGAAAAGAGTGGATATGTCCTTTGAAGCATGATGGAATCCAGGTTATTTATCCAATTGACCCAACCAAATGACCCTGATACACCGAACCTGGGTCAATAGGACTGTTATAAGTAATCAACATAGACTACTTATTCAGGCTTACGAAATAAAAAAGCGTATTCATGCCTTTAGTCAAATATCCTTTACGCATATATATATATATATATATATATATATATAGCGAGAGAGAGAGAGAGAGAGAGAGAGAGAGAGAGAGTATAACCAATCAGCAGATGACCTTTTAAAGAATGCTATCTCAGTTCAGGAGGGCATTTATTTTTTGGAGGAATGGTCCCATGATTAGCTTACTTTAGAGGTTTCCTTAGATATTTTACAGTTATAATTTGTGTGGCATTCATTTTGCAGTTGATATAGCTTATATATCATATGTGGGCTGGAGATTAACCTTATTTTTTGTGCAAGTAAATAATTTATTTTTGGATCTCCAACAACTTGTTGGACAGCCGGGTCAGGGAGTCTCGAGCTAACATTTTTTCTTTTTTCTTTTTTTAATCCTATTTTGATGGCAAGAAAGCACCGTTTAGGTGGTTCTACCCTTGCTCATGTTTTTGACCAGGTAAATGCTAAAATATTTATTGTTGGATTGGTGTATTTTTATTAGCAAAGGTCGATACATTATGCAGAGAACAATATATTATGAATGGTTGGATGGACCATTTTGATTTCTTTCTTGGCATCACGTTTCATGATTAAATCATTCTTTATATTTACAATTTTGTCTTGCAGATTGGTGATGTTTTCCCAGACCTTGATGATGTTTCATATCTCAAGAGAGCCTTCAATGCAGTCCAGGTGAGGGCCTAACCAAATGGTAATTGGAAACCAATTAATAATTAATAACTGGGCAAATAATATGCTTATGTTATCCATCCTTTTTTTATTAACTGAATAAATTCAATGATGCAAGAATGGTACTTAACTTATCCCACTATAAAATGGCCTTTGGGTCAATTTCAAAGTCAACCCTATCTCCCTATATGTGAAATTATTAATTTTGTGGAGGTTAAATTAGTGTCAACTTGTAATTTCTTAATGTATCCTATAGCTGCTCCAAGGAAGGATGTAAGAGGGAAGAATTTAGCTATACATAATTTGACTTGCACTTAATCGATTTGCTTGAATGCAACGCTACAAACATTCTTGATAAAATTTAATTGGTCTTATTTAACTTTAAGAAGCAACCATTAATTTATGTTTTCGTTCTGAATAAGTACATCATCAAAACATCAAGTCTAGTTGCCAATCTTTTTTATTTTCTGCAAGTAATCAGGGAAAGGTTTATATATTATTATTATAATACTGTGCCCTTGGATAAAATGGGCCAGAAGTGAAGTTGAAGATAATTGTATGTATTTTGGATCTCAAACAGGAAAACATCTCTAGCTGTCGAGAGATCAACAATTAAAAAAAATTTATTGCAAGTTGGATCTTGTATTGTTTTCTATCTGTGAAGGGAAGCAACTTGCTTTTGTTCTTGATAATTTGTATAGCCATGGATTATTGTACTCATGCGTAGTTTGTAAGATCATTCTTTTTTGAATTTTCATCTTTGTCACAGTTGAATTGCTATATCTTAGAATTCTTTTAGTACTTGAAGCATTATTCTTGAATAAGTTTGTCATTCATTTTGTTCCCATGCAAAATTTGTTTGAATATCATCATTGTCAAGCAATAACAACTTATTAAAGGGTGCTAGCTCAATGGTAGAGCACCTGCATAATTATAGGCAGGAGATTGGTGGTTCGATTCCCCCATACCTTATCATAAATTAGTGACTAAGAAAATGACTAAATTCGCATATATACAACTATTAGTAGCTAATTTCCAGTATCTTATAACGTGACTAACGTTTAGTCATATTTAGCTTAGTCATTAATATGTTATCATCTAGTAGTTTATTTAGTCATATATTTGGTCATTAATCATGACAATCAATGACTAAATCAATGACTAAATCAGTGACTAAATTAGTGAGTATCAATGACTAAATCAGTGACTATCAATGACCAAATCAATGACTAATAATTCAACCAATTAATGACTAGTGAAATAGGACTAGAGATAAGATAGTGGAAATCATATACTATTAGTCACCGACACAAAAATAGTCATTTATAGTTGAATTTTAGTCATTAATTTCTCATTTTGTACAAGTGAAAGATGGGGCAGAGCTTTAAGATCTTTACCGAGTTCTAGACAATATGCAGAGATTTAAATGCTGGGATTCAAAATCTTACACACAGAGAGTTTGAAGATCGGTTTAAAGATATCTTCAATGCAGAGTTTAAACATCTGTTGACATCCTTCAACGCAGAGTGTGTGGCTTTCATGCAGGGGACAAAGGCTTACTAGCATGAAGATCAGGTTCTTATTCAACGCATTCGCTGGAGCAAGGTTAGGTTCTTGTTCCACGCAGAGTTCAGAGTTAAGAGGAAGATCAGTTTCTTGTTCAACGCATTGTTCATAGTTAAGAGCAAGATCCGGTTCTTGTTCAATGCATTTTCCAATACATAAACATGCAAAGGTTGAAGCTTTTAAAAAGCTGAACACAACTTTAACACTAAGAGTTGGGAGATGCATTTACGCAGATCTTAAAGATTAAATGCTGAGATTTATAAACTTTCAATGCTTCACACATCCAAATCGTGGCAGAGTCTTTAAAAATATTCAACGCCTCCCCCAGAACTCCTTCACCATTGTCCACGCAGAGCTTCTAAAGTTTGACTCTGAGATCTTTCAAATTAACAAAGAATTTGTAGTCACGGTGAGTTTAATAGCTGTAACTTCAAAAGTATTAAAATCTTTGAGATCTTTCTAGTGATTCACTCTGAGATAGAAGCTTTCACCCAGAGCTTTAAGATCAACACGCAATGCCGCAAGATCTGGGCAGAAATTAAGCCCAGGATTCAAGGCAAATTGTGGCAGAGGGTGAAGGAAAAACACAGACTTTTAAAGGCATAGATTAAACTTTCAACGCTGATAGTTAATGGTTTCAACGCAGAGATCAAATCTTTAATATCTTCAAATTTTTAAATCTTAGCAGAGTTTACAGAAAATCACGCAGAGCTGCCAACTCAAAACTCCAGAAACTCAAAATTCCTCAAACTCATCACTCAACAAAAAGGCTCAAAATGTAAGAAACTCAGATCTGAGTGAAATTTGAGGTGATTTGATGAATTGGAGGTGTATTTAGGTTGGTTTTAAGCTTCTCAATCTATATCTAAGGTTATTTTAATGATCTTTAATCCACAAAGGACTACATCTGAAGAAAGAACACCACAAAAAATGAAGAAAAATCAAGAAACTTCAAGAAATTTCAACAAAATGTATGGTCGTCAATCTGATAATAGCAAATAGTGTAGGGTTGTGTCTGCTCTATTTTAACTATTGTACTAAGAAGTGGTGAGCTTCTATGTCAGCATATTAAAATGATTATCACAAGTCATTAATCAGATCTACATTCATTCATCAATTAAGATAAGCAAAGCTAATATCTGCCACTTTAAACATCTAAATCATGCAAGATAAGCAACATTCAATATTCAAATCGAACAAACTTGAATCATTTCATATTAAAACAATGAAGAGATACATTCCTACCATGGATCTTGGTGTGAATCCCTCCTCCATTTCCATAAGCTTTCCTTTCTCCACCCTTGCTTTTGAATAAATTGAGCTTCTTCTCCTTCAGAATCTTTTCAGCATGCTTTTGCTCTTCCTTTGTGTACTTTACAATGCCTTCCATGCCTTTCTTATATAGCATTGGAAAATGAGCCTTAAGCTTTTCTTCTAAATGTGAGATTACTCATTTTCCTCATTTTAGATTATTTTAACCTGAAAACCCACTTTTCCATAGTTTTTAGGCTTTTTGGCACAACTTAGCATACTTTAAGTACAATTAATGCATTTCTCTTCACTTTTTGATTGGTGTAGCTTAGTTTTGGACCTTTTTTGAGCGTTTCAATTACTGAACTTGGTCTCCTTAGGTTCTTACTTTCTTCACCTAATCCTTCCATTTATGGGAAAAGTGATTAGATCAGAGAGGATTTGTCTTTGAATGTACTTGTGTTCTGTCTTCATATTGCGGGTGCATAGTAAAAATGTGCTTCTTCTGTCACATGACTAAGGGTGTTAATTTGATTGTTAACATCCCCCCCACCGCTGTCACTATCGCGCACAGTATTATGAACAGATTACTGGTGACAATATTTTCCCAGATGCCCCGCTTCACCGCACGAAAAACACCTAAATGGTGTCCACTAGTAATCCAAATCCTGCTTAATAACCGGGACACCCCACCTAATGGTAATGGACTCCATAATTCCTAGTTCTAGGTCTATCTCTGTTAGTATCCACGCCATCCTTTTATCTTTGTGGTATAGTGATTTGTCATCAAAGAAAACAAAACTTCCAATCATGTTTGTTAGGTTAATGAAGACCCCGCGAGATCAGAGTTTCAAGGGAAATCCCTTAAGTAACACCCAGAAGTGGTTTTTCTACAAATTCTCAATCGATGGCTTGAAGTTTGAATGCCACTGCTTCAAACACAGTGACCCTCATCCTAGAACCCAAGTTCGTTCCAGGATCTACTCCACATGAGCTTCATCAATGAAGTGGAATACTATCCAACGGTTGGCAAACATATGGACCCATGAGCATTAGTTCAGAAGTAGCTTCCATTGTTTTGTGACCCAAGAAAGTGGTGCTGGTCGAATGACATTTGAAAAACAATCTTACCCACCAAAGCCTTAGCAGACAAGATAATAACCCTCCCCAACTAAATATCTTTTCCTAGATTCATGTCTACCTCCTCACTGCGCAAATTTAGGGATTTTAGGCTTCTATTCTATGTCTTTTGGATTTCTCACCACTGCTCCGGGAAATATCACCCCCACATCTAGGAAGTGAAATCGGTGCATATCCCTCCAAAACCCTACTAGAATCATCACCTGGGCTAAAGTCCTCCGAGGATGAATAGTCACATAATAATGGGTCATTTGTATGTGAAGCAAAACCATTAATGACAACCCAATGAAATTCCCCAGGAGCCTCAGACCGGTCGCCACAAGTTGAGGCCATGTGACTCCTGTCAAAAATGAAAAATGGTTGTCAAATCACCGAAAGTACGAGCGGAAGTACCTACTTTGTGATAATGAGTCTGTCAAAATATATTGAACGCTGATGTCAACGTGAAATAATGTTTAAAGTGGTATTTACATCCAGGATGGAAGGATATATACACATATCTATGTTGGATGTTTCACTATTTGATTTCCTTAATGGGTAATTCTGTCACATACCCACCCATTTAACCAATGCAAGGCAGGGTACATGATGCCAAATTTAGGGCTTTCCCATGATCTTAGCCCATTAGTTAGATTCATATAAATAAATTATGAATGTGCAGATGTAAAACAAATCAATTATGATGCACAGCGGAATTAAAACATCCACACACATTACTCATGCATACAGCATATCAACAGTTATTGAATTAATATATTACAAAAGTAAATATAGAGGCATAAAAACACTTATCTTCATTTTTCAACTGCCCAAGCAACTAGCTATGTCGCTGCAACGTTCCACCCAGCCATAGGCTCTTCGACAGCTTATACTGAGTCCGTCCGAAGGCCACCCCCGAGCTGGGCATGATTCCTTCAAGGAAAAGGGGACATTCACTCTCTCACAACCAATTAATCATTCCATCTGAGCCAAGCCAGTCCATAGCTGGGTTTATCAGGCTACAATTGAACCCTGGATTATCGCACTCAAGCTCAAGCCCAAGCCATGGATACCCATACCGATACCCAACATACTCTTCTCTCACACAGTAAGCACAAACAGGGGCATGGATACACATTTTAGACAGTGGGATTTACAAATAAGATGGCCATGGTTTTTCCAAAAACGTTCCCAACCAAAAACGGATTGTGGGATGGGCAAACAACCACAGGGGGGAAAAAATGATTTCCTCCCCAAATATCTCAGCCTTCAACAGCCCAACACGGTCTCTATTGAACCCCCATTCGATTTTCCTTCTTCCCCGCTGGTATACAACACAGAAAACGCCCTTCTCTGTTGGGGAAATGAAGAAAACACTGCAACATGCCTGAAAGACGCCCAGGTTGCTCTAAACTCATGAGGGAGGAAGAATGATCATGGATAATGGCTTGGGTGAGAAATTCATGGCTCTTTTCTTGCCCAAGGAGACAAACACATTTTTCCATAAAGGGTGGCTTTCCCATACCCGAATTTGGACAGCCATACCTCCCCATTCCCAAGGCATTAACTACCTCAACCAATCCTTGGGAGAAATCAATGGTTGGGTACAAAAGTCAACATGGGTAGTTGAGGGTTTGAATGTTTTCCCTCCCAATTCCTTGTGAAATCATGCCCCCATCTCTTTGTTGCATTGCATAGCTAGTTGTGGATATTTTTATTAAAATGCATATTACATGATATTTGAATTTCCAATGTGCATTGCTAGCACGCAAACCATATGCATCACTAAATCGATGGCAGGGCCTTGGACTTGAGCTCCTCACCATGATTTCATAACAATATTACATCATTTATAATGTTGATGCCATGGGGTAAAACTGGGGACATTACATTCCCCTCCCCTTGGAATAACACCGTCCTCCGTGTTTCAACACTTCGGACTATATACCCACTTTACACATGATTCATAATTCACAAGCCATGACAAGTCTGCCCGGCGTTTGTTAACACCCAAAAAGTGTTCACTACCTCATCTACCACATTATATGGATCATTTGTCCATTTTCCTACCATATTTTCCTTAAAATCTCAAAAAATCCCATTAAAAAGCCTCCAAAGGGCCTAAAATGCCTCCAAAAGGCCACAAAACCCTCAAAATAGCCTCAAAAAGGCTAAAAACCCCCCTTTTTCCTCTAAAAATAGCAAAAACCCCTAAAAAGGGAAGAAAAAATATAAAATAATGAGGAAAAGGAGGAAAAAACCCTATACAGCTGCCCTAAACCATGTGTTTCCTAAAACCATGAGCCAGCACTCCACCACCAAAAAACTATAAATAGGTGATGGAGATCCATTATTCCATATCCACAATCACAAGCACCCTTACTCTGCCAAAATCTCTCTCGAAACCCTAGTTCACCATTGAACTACTTTCACCTTGAGAGCCGCTTTTGGCCCATTCCCACCATTGGAGAAGGAGAAGGAGCATATTGAAGCTTGGAGCATCCTCTCGGACATTGCAAAGGGCTTCATCAAACCTTCACATTGAAGGTAATATCAATACAAAAAAGCCATTCTTTAAATTTGATGTTTATGTTTCATGCATGTTTTAGAAGTAATTTAATTTCTGTTTTAACTTAATTATTTACATTTACTGAACTGCTACTAAGGAGTCCATTCTCCTTAGTAGGTGCTCATTTGCACAAGCTAGGGGTAAAACCCTAGCTACAGTTTTGGCGACTCCCCTAGATTTTGAATTTCTGGTTTCGTTTACAATTTTTTCTTTTCGGCTGTCCCTTTCGGCCGCCGCACACCGCGCTTTTTCCCTCTGCAGTCGCGTCCCAACCGCGTCTTTCAGGCCTTTACCTGCGACCTGACCGTGGCTCTCAGACGGTTTCCGACGCCCTGCCGGCAGATTCAAGTCTGTTACCTGCGATCCGGCCGCGGCTAATCAGCCTGTTTGCTGCGATCTGACTGCGCTTGTCGGCCATTTTCTCGCGACCCGACTGTGGCTCTCTGCCTCTTTCGGGCGTCCCGACTGCGTCTGTTAGCCCTTTTTGCCGCGACCCGACTGCGTCTTTTTCCCTATTTCCTGCGTCCCGACTGCGTCTGTTGGCCCAAAAGCCGCGACCTGACCGCGACTGTTTCCCTCAAACCCGCGGTCTGCCTGTTCTGTTTCGCCACAGACCCGCGGTCTGCTTTCTGCATTTTTCCTGTTTTGAGCCCAACCCCTTTTGCTGCAATATTTTATGCATCTGAACAGCCCCCTGTCCTACCTGCAGTCCCACTTCCTTACAGCCTTTCTGCAACATAATTTCTGTTCCCTTTACAGAATCTTTTAAAAATTTCAGTATTTTTAATTCAGAAAATTTTGCAAGTTAAAGTTTCAATTCCAGCATTATTGATAGTTAGAAGTTGCCCCCCTTGTGGCACTTCTATTTTGGGTTCATAACCTCACGAGCACACACTCTGTCACATAAATCAAGTGAGCCTTAAAAAGTACCTAATTGAACCAACATTCTAACCCCACTTGGGGAACACAAAAGAATCATTGTAGTTAGGTAGGATCGGGGGGATAGGCTTCCAATAACACCCCTCGGTTATTTCATTTGAGACATAGTTGTTGTCCAAATAGGGAACCAAAATCCCCTAGTACTTTTTGGCACGGTCACGACCAGTTTATCAGAGGGCCTCTCCCTTAGGAGGGTTCAAGTCGGGAGACTGGTTCTGGAGGCCTGAGTGGAATACCGCACTCCATTCAGTAACCAAAGGGCTACCTTTCGCGGTTCGCGGGATATCCCTGTATAGGGGTATTGCGGTAAACAAACTAAACGACAGATTCACCTTTCTGGACGTGTCATGAACGGGGTATCTTAGTTGCCATTCTTCTAGGATTGACTACCCGGTGTCCCTCCCGGTAGGGGGATATCATAGCCACTTGGCTTTCCTACTCATATTGTCTGACTTGGATTTCATCACCTTGCAGAGGATATGTTTCGTTGAGTCAGAATACTTTTAGTTAGGTGTTTGCATGCTCCTTTACCTCCCTTTGGTCTAGTGAGTCCACCATTTTTTCTTTTTAGGAAACCTGCTGCTTGTTGGTATTCTGACCATCTTTGTTGACACTCCACCTATTGTAGCACAGCTGCTGCAGTGGGTGTTTTGAGTTGGTTGTTGGCCTGAGTGCCTTGTTTTTTAGCTCTCATTCTGCACACTCGGTTGCATTAGGCCTTTTTGAGCTGTTTTTATACTCACCTCAACCCACAGAGATTTGACACCATCCGTCACCATTGAGTCCCCGAGACATTCTCGGTGCCTCAGGGGCGAGCCCCCACAGCACGGTTCTCTTGACACCACACGTCATAGATTCCGATCATTATCCGTTGATACCACTCATCACAGATCTAGAGCCTTGTCACTTGACTCCACTCGTCAGCGACGTAGGACTCCGTCACCAGATAGTGACGCCCCTTACTTTACCTCCGATTCTGACAAAGAGTCTGAGAACCCTATTTACACTGCCCCTACTAGCCCCATGGCTGGCACGACTTCCACTCCGTTTGTGATAGGGACCATTGGTGGCACATCCACCATTACACCAGTTACTACACCTGTTTTGGGTATTCCCTCCATGGGACCCTCATCTACTGTTCCCCTCACAGTACCTATTCCCGCAGCGGGAATACCTATCCCCACTACATCAGTGGCTCACACTACCCATGGTGGTGCTGGACCATCCTCCACCACCTTAGTCCCCCCACTTGGGGGCACCATCCCAAATCCTGTCCCTCCACTTGGGGGCATTGGCCCCAACTTGGTCCAACCCACTACTGTGTCACATCCTTCTTCCAGTTTGCCGTTCATGGCTAGCCTCAACCTACCTGACCTGGCCAGATTGACCAACGACCCTATTCGACACGAGCCTACGTGGCCTCATATGCCCACCAAGCTCCCCTCTGACATCCCTAAGTTCGAGGGCAAGGCCGGTGAGGACCCACAAAACCATATCATGTCTTTCCACCTATGGTGTTCCTCTAACTCCATAGTGGATGACTCTGTTCGCCTCCGTCTCTTACAGCGCACCTTCACTGGCTCTGCAGCCAAATGGTATATCGAGCAACCTCATGGGACCCATGCCACCTTTGCTTCCCTTGCCTCGACATTCCTGCAGTTCTTCCAGTTGCCTGTCCGCTATGACGCGGGCGTTGAGATCCTTCTATCTTGTAGACAAAACACGGCTACCCATATCACGGACCACATCCATGAGTGGCGTCGACGCCGTAGCTTATGCAATATCAAACTAGACGACCGTATCTTCCTAGATTGGTTCCTCAAGTCCCTTCTTCTTGTTATCGCTAAGGATGTAGCTTTAGAAAGACCCCAGTCTGAAGAAGAGGCCATCCTTAAGGCACATCAGTTCGACCTCATTTATGCCCAGTCGGGTTACCTTTATACCATTATACCTGACGCCCCTCGCGGCGAGTCCTCCCAGCACGATGCGTCGGGGGAATCCCACGCCGCAGACGGCATCATCGGTCGTGTTTCTTCGCATCCTCAACCATTTTCTATTGCACGTCCTACCTCTGGCCCCGACCTTTCGCGGGCTACCTCACAGTCTGGAGCAACCAACTCGTATGCTCCCATGACACATCACCATGGACCCTCATGTCCACCTCAGTGCTTCGGTTATGCGACTCCTGCTTATGCTCCCCCAGTCGCACCTCATCCTTACTACCATCAGCAGGCTGCCCCAACTCCTGCGCCTTCACAAGCCCAACCCGCTTATTATCCGCCACAGGCAGCCCCTGCGGCACACCCACAACCCGCTCCGCAGCCATATCAGCAACCCCCTCAGGTTGCTGCACCTGCTCAGCCTCAACCTGCATATCATCCACCGCAGCCTGCTCCAGCACCTGCGCAACCTCAAAATCCACCTGCTGCCCAAGGGCAAGTTTACGCCCAGCAAAACCCGCAGCAAAACCAGAACAACCAACGTAACCAGGGCCAACAGAACCGCGGCAAAGGCCGTAATCGTGGGAACAACCAACCTGCAGACCAAGCTGGTCAACCGGCTAATCCCCCCGAAAACAACAACGCGGCCCCTGCTAACCAAAACCCTGATCGCCCGCCCAAGCAGGCTAAAAACCCTAATTTGAGAACAAACCATCCTTGTTCTATCTGCGGGGTCTATGGCCACTACACACATACTTGCCCACATTTGGAGCGAGCTCGACAACTTTGGGTTGATGATGCCCATCGCCAAGGGCATGCGGCTCCTCAAGCACCGCCCAACCCCCCACAACCTCAGCAGCAACCTTTGGTGCTGCAAAACCCCTTACCAACCCAAGGTGTGGTGAACACTCAGCCGTTGGCCCCTCAAGCTAACACGCAACCCCAACAACAACAGATCACATACACCGCTCCTGATCAACCCATGTTTGACTCAGGTACCCATCACTTGTTGATGATGTCTTCCAATGATGTCAACCTACAGACCCGTCGGAACCAATATGGCTCCACCTCTGAAGCCCTTCCCACTGATAAAACCGCTAATGCTCATCCCACTGATCAAGCGTTACGTATCCCTCCCCCGCGGTCGATGGCGCTCCCAAAGCAGCTCGTTTCCCACTTCGCCGTATCAACAACAACCCCAATGCGCGTGCTGCATCAAACTACAACATTGTAGACGACCTAGCCCAATCTCCCGCAGCCATGTCTGCATTAGAAGTCTTGAAGAACTGCCCTTCCCAGCGCAAGACTTTACTCTCCGCCATTGGGGGGATTGACCCAAATGATTCGAATTTGATGGCATTTGATTTAGACCAGTCTGAACCACGCCTACCTTCCAGCTTAGCATTCCAAGTTACTGTCTCCGTTAGGAATCTTGTCATCCATCGATGCATCATCAATGAGGGTGCCTCCACATGCGTTATGTCTACATTCGTATGGAAGAAGTTGGGATCCCCTACACTCCAGTAGTCAACCACTGCGTTATGCGCCTACGATGGACGTTCGGCTCAGCCCCAAGGTCTCCTAGCCAATGTCCCTGTCCAGTTAGGTGGTAAAACCATCCTCATCGATATCGAGGTCATCAATGCCTAGCTTGATTACAACCTCTTACTCGGTCGCAGCTACATGTATGCTATGCGGGCGGTCGCTTCCTCGGTCTTTCGTACCATGATGTTCCCCCATGATGGACGCGTGGTCAAGATTGACCAAATTACTTACTATGATCCCAGCGCTCCCGCGGCACCTGAAAATGTTCTCCCCATGGTTGAACAACCTGTTTCTCATGCCACCACCTCGTTTATTTCCTCTACGGGGCCTGGAGTCTACTCAGACGCGCCGATGAATTCCACCTTCCAATCTATTCCGCCTCCCTCGGCCCCCACGGACGTGTCTGACTTATGTACCTTGTCCCACGACAACCAACCACCTAACAATCAACCACCCTTGTTGCCTAAACCACCATTGGTACCTAGCCACATTGGTGTTACACCTATCCATACGATCCCCTTCCTAGTTCCTCCATCGGAAGTAGTAAGCGCCCCGGTCATGGCTACCCTTAGCCTTCCTGGGTTGACTTTGGGATTACCCGTATGGTATCTTTCGCCTCCCGTTCACCCGCCGACACCAGACGTCGTCCTCCAACCGGTGCAACCCATGGCTACTACCACTCAGCCACCTCCCGGTGTCTCTACCCCTTCGTCCTCCACGACTCCTCCTCCTACTCCCAAACCCACTGGGGGCAGAGGTCCACAACCTTACACTGCTGTATCACCTCCCAAGACAGTCAAAACCCCCCCAGTATTTCGTGCTCCTCCCAAATGCTCGCTGTGCGACGAGTTGGGCCATGCAACCCACCAATGCCCATAGTTACCAGCATTACAGAAGCACATGCAAATGCTCGATGATGACCCCAACATCCCAACTGTCGAACTTAACCCCACTCCCAAGCCTAAAGATAAGTCCCTACGCACTAACCACCCATGTGCCATATGCGGTATTTACGGGCATTACTCCCATCATTGTCCCGATCTCCCGGATTACAGAGCAGCTCTCTATGAGATGAACAATCTGGATCTTGAGACGGCTCCAACCACCATTGAGGAGATCCACCCCCCGGCCTCTTCCCCTTCTGGAGAGATTAATACCATCTATATGATCTCCACTACCCCCTTGTCAACCGATTTGACGACGCAAACTTTCCGTACCGATGAAGAGATTCTTGAGGCCCTTACCGCTCCAGATTATCCCTGGGATGATATGCACCACCGTTCCTATTTCATCCCAGAAGAATCCTCTTCTAGCACAGCTACCCAATTCACAGTTGAGTCCAAAGACTTCCTTCCCACTAAGGTCGACTGGTTCAAGGACCCTATTCCAGCTCCTGATGCCTTCGAGGAAGGTAACATGGCCAACATCTCACCTGTCATCCAAGTTGATATCGCTGCCCCAGGACGTGCCCCTGAACTCCTTACTTTAGGAGCATTCTGCAGTAAACAAGAGATTGAGGAGTACCAAAAACTCTTCCAGGAATTCCGTGATGTCTTTGCCTGGTCCTATACTGAGATGCCCGGTCTCGACCCCGCCATTATAGAGCACCACCTTGACACCTCTGAGTCAAGGGGCATAATAGATTCCCTCGACCCTGGGATAGGGGGCATGATCAATCATTTTGAACCTTCCCTATCACATCTATCTCAGCACGTCATTGAACCCATTGTTCAAACCCACACATATGTGATCCATAATCACAAACCCCATGCACATAGCATGGGGGCAAGTCATTAACCCTGCTCACTTTTTCACATTTGTGATCTCAACCATTTTTGAGGTCACATGTCACTTGTACATTGGATTTGATACGCATAGTTCTTTCCTTTGACCATTCCGGAGTCCTTATGACCTGCGTTTTTTGCACCATTTGCATCGTCGGGTTCATATTTCCGCGCTCGTGATGATGCTTGAGATCATTTCTCGCTCTCACCAGGACCAATATCAACATTGTGTCCAGATGCCACTAGTCGCCTCGGTTTACGTGCCACATCGATCGTTCTCCATTTTTCACATATTTTATATCATCGAATTCATTTTTCCGAGCTGGTGATGATGCTTGAGATCATGTCTCGCTCTCACCCCTAGATTTTTTGGGTATTTTTTCCAAAACGCCCTCGTCACCTCGGTGTGCGTGCCACATCGGCCGTTACCCGTTTTTGACACCCTTTATATCGCCGGATTCATTTTTCCGAGCTCATGATGATGCTTGAGATCATTTCTCACTCTCACTTGGTACAATTTCCACATTGTGTCCCGACACCTTGTTGCCTCGGTTTGCGCGCCACATCGGTCGCTATCGGATTGTTCCACATTTTTACATGAGCCATTCACTCCTGTCATACTGCAAATGTTTCGTTATTTTGCCACCATTTCATCTACCCCGCAAGGAGGCCCACCAGTATTCCCACCTACCCTCGTTCTTGGTCATCATTACTGATCCTTGATTGAACACTTCCTCCTTGCCTGGCCATTCCTTTTGTTCGGTATAATTTTATCCTTTTTTCGGGCCGGACAACTCCTTTACGAAAAAGGCACTTCGGGAGTTTCCGTTAAGCTCTTTTCTGACTCCTAAAAGAATGAAAAGATCGCCGAGCAATCTTGCTTCCTTTCATGCTCGTTAAAGTACCTGAAAGGGCGTCTATCTGGTATAAGTTTAACCCTTTTCCGGACCTGGTAGACTAATTACGAAAAAGGAATACTCTAGTCACACCGGCTAGAAGAGTTCTTCATTGCATCCTTTTATGCTTCTTTGGGCCTTGGAGACTAAATCTATGAAAAAGAAACACCCTGGAGTCTTCTTACTTGCTTTCAGACTCTCTAAAATTGAAAGCAACCACGAGCATGCACTGTCCTGGGCTTGGAAAATCCACACGACAGTACCATTCCATCGTTTCAGAGTCTTCTTATCGCTTTCAGACTCCTTAAAATTGAAAGAAACCACGAGCATGAACTGTCCTGGGCTCGTAAAATCCACACGACAGTACCATTTTACACACACTTCTTCTAGTTCATTAACCCATGAAGAAGTCTCCTCCCGTGCCTCCTGGCACTATGATCGATCATCTCAGCAGCACCCCCAATCAGGTCGCCTTTGTTCAGAGTATTCTGCAGTCTCCTGCCATTTTACCCCAGCTTGAGTCTCCCTCAGCCAGTTATCCTCCCAGATCCAATACAGCTATGATCCATTTCCCCTCAGTCAGTTTCATATGATGCCAGATCATTCCCATTATCATACTCTGAACAAAGGAAGTTTGAGTCCACCCACTCTACTTGCCCAGTTGTCACCACCAGTTTGTCAGTCCTGCCATCAGTTCTATCACATTTCAGTTCTTCACCTCGCGCTCCTGTCAAGGAAACATCATTGCCTTGATAGTTGTAGGTCTCCCTCTGTCGACGACAGCCCCTCTATTCCAGAGGATAGGCCCAGAGGTCCCTACGCCTTAGACTTATCACCATCTGTTGTAAGTGCCTACGGACCATTCTGAGAGGAGTCATCATTGCCTCTCCGAGTGGTTGTTCCTCACATGCTCGACTTCATCACCTTGATCGCATTGTTGAGGATCGCGTAGGATTATATCCCATCAGTTTTTAGTCGAAGACCCCGGATTTCCCCCGACTCTAGCACATTGGTGAGTCATTTCGGAACGCCCAGTTGTATGTTCCTGTGGATGTCCGGGATGCGTTGGCGTTTGTATTCGGAAGCCATCCAGTTCTATGCTTCCTTGAGTACCCAGATCAGTTCCAGTTCAGTGTACCATTGCGAGTGTACCCCTTGTCACTCTGATCCAGCAGCTCATTAGTTCCTTTGGTACCCCATTCAGTAGCACTGTTGATTATTCCAGTGTATCAGTTTTTCAGCTCAGACATGGTCAGCCCAGTAGTATGTCCCAGATTTGATGTCCCCTCTGGACACTTATGATGTACACAGTGGTTCTCTATGTATCTTTCAGGTCCCTCTCTTCGGGCCTTACAGTTATGTTTATGTATCTTGATACGAGCATGGGTATGCCCGCCTTGTCCATATATTGAGATTCTTCCTCAGTCAGTATTTGAGGTCATGTATATTTCAGGTCCCCATTTTTGGACCCCATTGTTATTGTTATGTTATATCCTGATACGAGCATGGGTATGCCCGCCTCGTCCATATGATCAGATGATTCCTCATCCATTATTGAGGTTATGTACTTTTAGTTCTTGCAGTTGTTCGGGATCGTTGTTCCGGGCTTCAGTTTGTTTCTTCTCTTCTCTCCACTCCCCAGGAAAACCATTCATGACTTATGATGTCCATCGGCCATACGATGAGCTCCTGCCCTCGCACATCTGGGGGCAATCTGTTAACACCCAAAAAGTGTTCACTACCTCATCTACCACATTATATGGATCATTTGTCCATTTTCCTACCATATTTTCCTTAAAATCTCAAAAAATCCCATTAAAAAGCCTCCAAAGGGCCTAAAATGCCTCCAAAAGGCCACAAAACCCTCAAAATAGCCTCAAAAAGGCTAAAAAACCCCCCTTTTCCTCTAAAAATAGCAAAAACCCCTAAAAAGGGAAGAAAAAATATAAAATAATGAGGAAAAGGAGGAAAAAACCCTATACAGCTGCCCTAAACCATGTGTTTCCTAAAACCATGGGCCAGCACTCCACCACCAAAAAACTATAAATAGGTGATGGAGATCCATTATTCCATATCCACAATCACAAGCACCCTTACTCTGCCAAAATCTCTCTCGAAACCCTAGTTCACCATTGAACTACATTCACCTTGAGAGCCACTTTTGGCCCATTCCCACCATTGGAGAAGGAGAAGGAGCATATTGAAGCTTGGAGCATCCTCTCGGACATTGCAAAGGGCTTCATCAAACCTTCACATTGAAGGTAATATCAATACAAAAAAGCCATTCTTTAAATTTGATGTTTATGTTTCATGCATGTTTTAGAAGTAATTTAATTTCTGTTTTAACTTAAT
Organism: Larix kaempferi; assembly: GCA_027924585.1. Taxonomy (NCBI): domain Eukaryota; kingdom Viridiplantae; phylum Streptophyta; class Pinopsida; order Pinales; family Pinaceae; genus Larix; species Larix kaempferi. The sequence goes on along the minus strand of BSBM01001661.1, from coordinate 1,893,781 downwards.
TATTTACATTTACTGAACTGCTACTAAGGAGTCCATTCTCCTTAGTAGGTGCTCATTTGCACAAGCTAGGGGTAAAACCCTAGCTACAGCGTTTCATCCCTTTACTTTGAGCTTTCAGGACCAAGTCCTTTGGCTTCCACAAGCTGCTCTTGCTGGCTTGATTTTCCAGCTCTACAGGTGGGCATTGCTCCGGAGCAATCCCTGTCCTTTATTCACCTTCTAGCTGATCCACAAGTCTAGAATTTCATGGATGCCATTTGTCTTGTTGTCCCGGAAACTATCTGAGGAATATTTCCAGCCCAAAGCAAATAGTCTCTCGTCTGCTGCCATGATCACGGTGCACAAATGGCTCTCTTTTCTCACCAGCAGCACTTGGCTAGTAATAGCTGTAATCAATGGCTTTCAATGTCTCTCCTGTGAGACTTATCATGACAATTCCTGTTAGGACAAGCATATCACAATATTAAAATTAGTCAATTATTTTCCCAGTTGACATGGAACGTCCATGCTTTACTCATGAGACTTCCACGCATTTCATGCTTTCCCAATATACACATGAACTCATTCATGTTCATCCTTTCACAATAAAATAACTATTTCAGCATTCACAATTCATTTATGACATGCACTCAACAATCCTTTGTTTCTAAGATGCATCAGTCAAAGGAAAGAGAAGAGTAAGAGTTTTCCCCCTCTTAGTCTTGTTCCAATCCGGAGCCACACCATCATTGGTGGTTCTATGCTCCTTGGCCTCTTTCACTTCAATGTGAATGCTTGACTTGCCCTTTCTTGGCTATGACACTTTAGTGTCTAAGGTCTGTCTAATGGCTTTCAACTAGGGAACCCTTCCCCATTGTCGCTTACAGAACCTTTGGCTGCTAGGACCCACACAGTTCCACCAGCACCATCTTTCATTACTGCTCACACTGAGCTCCTTAGGACAGTCATATGTCCCCATGCATCCTCCAGATGCTTTCATAGTCCCTACTTCCAGCAATACCTACACTCAAACATTGAGTCAATTCACATGTTTAGTGTATTTTCATAGGGTTTATCTCCAAATGAGAATTTAAGAAATCATAATTAAATCATATACACATGTATATTCATAAGCAAGAGTTGCAAGATAACCAAATACTTATCTTTATTGGATGTCTTCACTTTATCCCACAGGATCCTTCTTCGCTTTCCAAGCATTGGATTTCCCGTGGATACAACAATGAATGTTGGGCCAGCACGCAGGCTACTCCACAACCATTCGATCAGGCAATGCCAGGCCAGTACACTGACTGGTTTTATCAATTGTTTAAGGGAATGTTTGGCCAGCACGCCGGCTGCTCCACAACATCAAGTGGTTAATGTTCCCACCAACTATTCTCTGAATTTACCAAGAATTTTATAGCGCCCAACCAGTTACTCCCTGGCTTTACCAAGAATTTTATAGCGCCCAACCAGTTACTCCCTGGCTTTACCAAGCATTTATAGCTCCAACCAGTTACTCTCTGGCTTTACCAATCATTTTTAGTTCTTTCAGGGTTCTTGCTTCCTGTAATGGCCAAGATTTCCAATAAAGAAACAATAGTGTATTAGCTTGGTTGCCATAAGACTTATACCTGAAGTCTTCATTATTCCAAACAAGATATAAATGAAAATGAATACTTATCTGTATTGTGCATTTCTCCTCGCTACTCCACAGGTTTCCTTCTCTGCTTTACAAGCCTTGGATCACCTGTGGGGTGGATGCTTGGCCAGCACACATGCTGCTACACAACATCATTCGAATAGACAATGCCAAGCTAGTACGCCGACTGGGTTTATCAGGCATCCCAAAGATCAGTATGCTAAGCCAGTACACCGACTGGGTTTATCAAGCATTTCAAAAATTAGTATGCTAAGCCAGTACGCCGACTGGGTTTATCAAGCATTTCAAAAATCAATATGCTAAGCCAGTACGCCGACTGGGTTTATCAAGCATACAATAACCATTTCCAAGCCAGTTCTCCGACTGGGTTTGTCAGGAAATAACACCCAAATAACCAATACCTCCACAACATGCAAATAACTAATGCCAAGCTAGTACACCGTCTGGGTTTGTCAGGCATTAATTTAACAACATGCCAAGCCAGTACACCGACTGGGTATATCAGGCATCCAGCAACCTTTCGCCACAACTCCCACATAACCAATGCCAAGCCAGTACGCCGACTGGGTTTATCAGGCATACAACCACCATTTCCAAGCCAGTACATCGACTGGTTTTATTAGGCAATATGAACAACATGAGATGATTACGTGACTTCTTTTCTTATGCGACCAGTGGTTCCCTCCAGGCAGTCCATAGGTGACTCACTTGACTGTAGGCTAGCATGGCCCCACAATACCCACTCACACTACACAAGGATGATACCCCTTTTCTGCAACACAGCTCCCCGGGCCTATCCATCCCTTCTAGTGTCCTTTAGTGTGAGCGTAGAAAGGTTACCACTGCCCATATAGTCCTCTTGAGCACCATTTCTTCACTTTGCCTCTTACATGCAACACCAAGTTACATTTGTGTAAGCTGTTAGCACAAGAAGGATAAGCAGGCTCATAAGTATTGCTGCCCAAAATTGTAATCATATTTCATATCATTCACTATCAAGTATTGAAACACCAAGAATGCGTCCATTCCCTTAGGGTGTAGTCAATATTGAAATCCTAACATAACCCACCACCCGAAAGGTATGCATCCCTTTCCGATGTGAGCCATGTAGGCCTTAGTCACACTCAAGCAGTCTGGAACAATAATGAAATAATAAAACATGCTCTGCATATTGAATCTAATAACCAGACATGTATATCCTTAGTTAGGGTTACCGAATACTCATTCGTTTCATAGATGTATATTTTCTTCATTTGCGAAGAATGGGGGCTCCCTTCTCTGAGTCAACAGTCCTTCGGTTTGCCACCCCTAATATTTTCACATGCCATAACCCACACATGCCTTCTTGGCATAATTTACTGTCTTACTCACATGCTTTACCAACATGCAGTTCGGCTGAGACATTATCAACATTTACAATGGCGTTTCACCCGAAACCCATTTCCAAAGCATGGGATCCTTCCCATCTAGTTTAGCTTCTGCAGGCCATCACACATGGTCTTCCTGCAATATGTCATCCTGGCACACTTTATCAAATAGCCAAACAGTCAGCAACATTTAGCAATAAGATTCAAATATGATTGTTCCATAACCAATCAATAGCATTAATAATTAAATTCAATATGAATTTACAATTCTGTCTCCTACAGAAATCGATTTGCTTAGCAATGAGTCTCTCCTCATATTGTTTGGCTCTTGTAAGTGGTATCACTCTTCCCATTATGGTTTCACCCTTGCTACCATACCTGAACATCCACCTACAGCATGTCCTCCTGACACCATTCTATATAAGCCAAACAATCATTAGCAATTATAAGCAAATTCTCAAATCTAAAATTTGTAACTCTGTTTTCCTGCAGAAATTAGATTTGCAACTATGAGACTATTCTCATAAACTTAAACCAAACAATTTTCAGATTCGTTTCATGTGTAAATCTACAACCATGAGAACCTTCTCATAACCTTTGGCTTTTGCACATGGTAGATCTCGGTCTTTACTATGGACTTATCCTCATTGCCATATGCAAGACTTTTCTACTTGAAAATGGAAACTTCAATCAGCCAAACACATTGTGAGTATCTACGCACATAATCATTCATTGCCATAGCAGTCACTGAAGTGATCTCAGAATGATAATACTCAATAATTCAAACACCCTCAGCTGTTTAACATTTGAAATGCAATGAAATATATATACATTTCTATATATGCATCATTATCACAATAGAATTTCAAGACATAGTCACACTATCCATGCAACTTAAATAAATTGTAAATACTCATTATTTCATAGTCATATCATTCATACAACTCTGTCCTTCCACAGAGCATTCTAGCAGCCCATCGATCATGATTTGGCTCTTCATGTACTTACCATTCTGCATTACCATAATCAGGACCACCAGTCCTCACTTGCTTTGGTTATTAGGCACATAACCAACATACACATGGCATGATATAAACTCATATGAATGCATTGAGATTTTTAAACAGTCATAGGGTGTAAGGATCATTTCCTTCACTTACCCACACCTCACCAAGCTTGGTAGGTTAACAGTCCCAATCGGTATTCCATATCACATGCAAACTAACTCAACATAACTCAAACATAGTTGAAGAGATCTTTCCAAATTCTCTTTCAACATTCATGCAATTTGGCACCAATAATCATTACCTGCATGGTTACCATTAACATCGCCTGATGTTACCTGATCAGTTGGCCTCTCACCAAGGTTGCTCAGTCCTTTTGCCAACTTTATGATCATAGATTTGTTGCACCATCCTTTCTGCATAAGGTTGTTGGCTTCATGCAACAACATCCTTAGCACATTTAGCCATGCTCTTTGTTATCTTTGGTCCTACAACCAATACCAACATCAATAGTGATTATCAACCACAATATTCTCCATTAGTGGTTCATTGCATATGCTGACTTCATTATTCTACCAATATGCAGTATCCCATTCATGCACAAGCATTTCCATATGCACTATGCAATGTTTGTTAAGATGCCAGCTAGTGCATATACTTCTATGTAATCCCTTACATTTTTAACATTTTTATGCCGTATGACAATTTCATAATTGTAAGTATGATAACAAATAGGGGTTTAAGGAATTCTATCATTTTCGATCCCTCATTATAACATGGAATTCCTCTTCCATATCATGCAATTGTAGAAATTGCCCATATTGACAACAAAATTTGTTGGTCAAAACAGCAGCTGGCACTCTTCTGCACTAAATATCTATGATATATGTAGACCTCATTCAAACTCTGGTCATGCATCATTGTTCCTTGCTGGACAAGCTTTCCAATGCCTGTCTTCATGCTCCATTCCAACATCAGGTGCGGAAACTACATCTCTTCAAAAATGACAACTTTCGCTCCAATTCTGCACATTTTACACAGTTGCATTTTGGTCCAGAATGCCAACTTTAGCCACCTGCGGAAGAAAATCTATGATGAATCACAAAAACTTATCTATCGGGTGAAGTTAGTCCATATAACAAGGAACACTCAGCAATTCACGAATTTCAATTCCGATGCACCATTCATCTTCTATGAATTTATGGGTTTTACTACTTCTCACTTTTCACATTTTTCCAAAATTCCAAATTTTGGGCCAAAAATGGCTATCTCCCAAACGGTGCATTTCTGGGAAATCTTCGTCTAACGGAAACTGTCTGTCTTAATGAGAATATGAAATTTCTAGTTCAGTAATTTTTTTGATTCCAACATCTAAGGTCACTTTTACTGTCCACCAGCTTTTCAAAATCCTGAAAAAGTGGCCCGGAACAGTGCTTTTTAGCATTCTTTCTCACCCCGAATCTACATCCTTTGGAGTTTGGCTCCAAGATTCTAAACTTAACATTGTGCCTGCTTCATGGCCGTTCTTGATCAATTTCAGCTCAAACCGACCTTCCGTCAAGCCTCGGGACTCCGTCCTTCAAAAGTCACTATTATCCATTTTCTGTTAAATCGGAGTGTAATGGGCTCGGGGTCTTCACTGGTTCTTTCATGGTCTTCGTCAATGGCCTCCGAGCCCCACAGGAATCATCCCATTCTGAGCCCGGATGCTCCCTCTATCCAAAAATTGAGTTTTTGTCACTTTATTTTATTTTATTTTTTTGCCGCCATTGCGGGGCAATTCACAGATCACTCCCGCAATTGCGGAGCAATTCGGCGAAGGCTCCTGCAATTGCGGATCCTTTTGGCGAATGCTCCCGCAATTGCGGAGCCATTCGGCGAATGCTCCCGCAGTTGCGGAGCCATTCGGGGAATGCTCCCATTGCGGAGCGATTCGCCGAACGCTCCCGCAATTGCGGAGGAATTCACCGAATGCTTCCGCAGTTGCGGAGCGATTCGGGGAATGCTCCCGCAGTTGCGGAGCCTTTCGGCGAATGCTCCCGCAGTTGCGGAGCCTTTCGGTGAATGCTCCCACAGTTGCGGAGCCATTCGGCGAATGCTCCCATTGCGGAGCGATTCGCCGAATGCTTTTGCAGTTGCGGAGCGATTCGGCGAATGCTCCCGCAGTTGCGGAGCCATTCGCAGAATGCTTCCATAGTTTCGGGAAGATTCGCGGAACTCTTCCGCAAATTTCGGAAGAGAATTCTTTTCGAAAAATTCATCTTGACGCCGAACACTTAGAAAAATTGTCTGCTTTTTCAGAGCAGTTCGCCGAATTTTTCCGTGTTGCGGGACAACTCACGGAATCCTTCTGCAAATTTCGGAAGAGAATTCCTTCCGCAAATTTTGGAAGGGAATTCCTTCCGCAGTTTCGGGGCGACTTCCCGAACTCTTCCGCGTTGCGGAAAAACTCACGGAATGCTTCTGCAGTTTCGAAGCAATTCGCCGAATGCTTCCGCAGTTGCGGAAGTCATTCGGAAATCTGTTCCGAAACAGACTTAAACAAATTTTCAAAAACTTTTGAAACAATCTCCGGATTCTTCTTTCCTTGCGACTGAAATTGGATCACGGGGGATTCACTAGAAGGCAATATAATACCACGTTCATTCATATTGCGGTATTAAATATTCATGAAAACCTAAAAATTATATTGCTTATACATTAAGGGGCAAAGGTTTTTTTTATTTAATTGAACAATACAAAAATACTTTGGGGTCTTTTTTATATGGGCGGGCTGACAAATATTCGCCAAATGGAGATGGAAGGATCATGACCGGATGAGAAATTGGGTTGAGGCAAGGCTCGGGCTTACCAGTACGCAAGGAAATCGCGTCTTGAGGCCAGGGGGTTTCGTGGTGAAGTGGGTTTCCAGTCGATCATAGTCAAGAGACAATGGTAATTGAAAACCAATTGTTACCAATAGCACTCAGCCAGTTGTTACCAATAGCCTTGGGAGGCTCTAAGCCTCCAGGGCCTGTTATAGGCCTTCGATAGGCTTTGGGGGCTTGAATACCCAACCACTCATGCCTATTACAGGCCTTGGGAGGTTTAGTTAGCCTCCTAGAGCTTGTTACAGGACTTGGGGGCTTGGACACCTATCCCACAACAGGCTTAGTTAGTGATTGGGGAACTGTAACATGTAATCTAAATGTTGTACTATGTGCATTAGCTCTAGTGACATAAAATAAATGATCTCCTATCTCTTCATTAGACCATTAGATGTTGCAAATCATAATGATATGTGGTTGAGTAATTACATTGTGAGTGAAGTAATGTGCATCCACAATATACATCGAAAGAAGCAAGGTGCATTGTAGAATGCATGTGAGGTCATAAGAGGGGTATCATATCAATATACTAGGTAGAAATATAAAGGGGTATAAAAAACGTTGATGAAAAAATTGATACATACAATATCTAGTGAAAACAGGGGTTTTTTTAAATTGGGAAGGCATATTGAGAGGGGGTAAAAAAAAATCGATTTTGGAAGGTATTTTCCAATATTAAGTGAAATTAGGGGTATTGTTTCATATGCCACGAACGAACGTGCTATGATAGCGGTTTATTGAGTGAAGCCCCCGTGAATTGGATTTGGCCTATAGAGGCCCAATGCTGCAACCAGCAGCTCTGATACCAACTGTCACGTACCCACCCATTTAACCAATGCAAAGCAGGGTACATGATGCCAAATTCAGGGCTTTCCCATGATCTCATCCCATTAGTTAGATTCATATAAATAAATTATGAATGTGCAGATGTAAAACAAATCAATTATGATGCACAGCGGAATTAAAACATCCACACACATTACTCATGCATACAGCATATCAACAGTTATTGAATTAATATAGTGCAGAAGTAAATATAGAGGCATAAAAACACTTATCTTCATTTTTCAACTGCCCAAGCAACTAGCTATGTTGCTGCAACGTTCCACCCAGCCATAGGCTCTTCGACAGCTTATATTGAGTCTGTCCAAAGACCACCCCCGAGATGGGCATGATTCCTTCAAGGAAAAGGGGACATTCACTCTCTCACAACCAATTAATCATTCCATCTGAGCCAAGCCAGTCCATAGCTGGGTTTATCAGGCTATAATTGAACCCTGGATTATCGCACTCAAGCTCAAGCCCAAGCCATGGATACCCATACCCATACCCAACATACTCTTCTCTCACATAGTAAACACAAACAGGGGCATGGATACACATTTTAGACAGTGGGATTTACAAATAAGATGGCCATGGGTTTTCCAAAAACGTTCCCAACCAAAAACGGATTGTGGGATGGGCAAACAACCACAGGGGGGAAAAAACGATTTCCTCCCCAAATATCTCAGCCTTCAACAGCCCAACACGGTCTCTATTGAACCCCCATTCGATTTCCCTTCTTCTCCACTGGTATACAACACAGAAAACGCCCTTCTCTACTGGGGAAATGAAGAAAACGCTGCAACATGCCTGGAAGACGCCCAGGTAGCTCTAAACTCATGAGGGAGGAAGAATGATCATGGATAATGGCTTGGGTGAGAAATTCATGGCTCTTTTCTTGCCCAAGGAGACAAACACGTTTTTCCATAAAGGGTGGCTTGCCCATACCCGAATTTGGACAGCCATACCTCCCCATTCCCAAGGCATTAACTACCTCAACCAATCCTTGGGAGAAATCAATGGTTGGGTATAAAAGTCAACATGGGTAGTTGAGGGTTTGAATGTTTTCCCTCCCAATTCCTTGTGAAATCATGCCCCCATCTCTTTGTTGCATTGCATAGCTAGTTGTGGGTATTTTTATTAAAATGCATATTACATGATATTTGAATTTCCAATGTGCATTGCTAGCACGCAAACCATATGCATCACTAAATCGATGGCGGGGCCTTGGCCTTGATCTCCTCACCATGATTTCATAACAATATTACATCACTTATAATGTTGATGCCATGGGGTAAAACTGGGGACATTACAAATTCCTTATCCAATAAAAAACAAAGAGCATTAGGTATCAGAAATAGTGGAATGATTTAATTTAACTCATTTAATTTTATGAAAACTTCCCACTTGCAGTTTCCATCTTCACCATTTTTAAAAACGGCTTTCTCATGTTCATAATTTGTACGACCGCCCTGTTTAGGGTTGAAACTAATGGTGATGTACATACTAAAGTCTGTAAATTTCATAAACGTTACTAATAGCTGAATAATCCCTTCTCTTTCAAACCAAGGGCACCGATATGTTAATCCATGCCATTTGATTGATGCAATACTAGGATCACAAGCTATGGCATAGTAAACATGAATAAGGAAAGCATCAGCACAAGCATGGATTCCCACACCTATAACCAGACGTAGGGATATACAAGCTCTATAAAAATGTGCATATCCTGTTGAATCAAGTTTAACCAATACATCCAACTTGTGGACAAAGAGGAATATAGATAGGATTCCACTAAATGTGGACAAAGAGGAATATAGATAGAATTCCACGTAAACACTTAGTGTTATTTTTTATTTCTTAGCATGTAATGTAACATTGTTTTGAAATTTAGTTTATTACATTTCCAAATCCCAAGCCATTAAATGACATCGTTGTTTTAATTCCATAACATCCATGTTTAATGTGAAGAAGATTTATAATTAAAATCATAAGTAGCATAATTTGAGTACGAATACGATTTGATACGGAAAAATACGTAATCAAAAAATCCAGTATGGATAAAGTAAGGAAGTAGACTTCTGATATATACTGTTTTTAATTAAATATTCATCAATATACCATAAATGTACACAGATATGTATATAATATAAATAAATAAATATAATATTTTCAATAAAATATTAAATATCAAGTATTAAATATATAATTAGTGTGAGAGATTATAATAATTATTTTAATAAGAGTATGAAATTGAATTGGATTTATGTTTTATAGTGTTAAAATAATTACAATTTGTTTTTTTAAAACTGGTTAAATTAAAATTTAATTATCAATTAATAAGAACTTGTATCCATATTACAACTACACAACTACACGGAATATTAGACAAATTCGAATTCTTCGAGATTTCCATACACAAAAGACCAATACCGACGAATTATGCTATTATGATTAAAATTAAAAGCAAAATATTTCATAACACACTCAAATACATAACCTGCAACTTTTAATCGTTATGTCAAGGCGTGCTAACATTACATTAAAAGTCTAAAATCTTTAATGTTGGTTTTACAGTTAAGTGAAAAGTACGCTTATCCATTCTTTATAAACACCCTTATCCACGCTCTATAAACATGGTTTAAATATTAATATGAACAACTAGTGTCACGACTCGATAACCTCGCTGCTTTTGGATCTAGTCCTCCTCACCTGAAAATTAGGCACATGAAATGGCTTCGATAAATTAAGCTTAAATATTGATAGATGAAGAAGAAGGGAAAAGACTCCGAAGAATTGCCAAGTATGAAAATAAAACCTGGCGCATTAGGAAATTTATGAAACATAAAAACCTCAGAAATGTAATTTTTTTTCAAAAATTGTTGTTGAGAAAATTTCAGAGCTCATGGTAGCCTCCCACGTGAGATCCCCTCTGAATTTTCCTCTCATTCTCTCTGGCCTCTCCTCAGAAATTATGTTTCCTTTCTTTAAGAAATGCTAAGCTTTCAGTCAAAGTAACATAATAGAGCATAATTTTAATGCGAGACTCTTTAGAAATTTTGTTACCTCTTTTCAAAAAAGCTAAGCTTTTAGTCAAAGTAACAAAACATTTAAGATAATTTTAAAGTGAGTTACTCCAAGGGTCTTTGTTGTTTTCTTCATAAGGGGTGTTACAGGATTAGATTTGTTTTTCCTCTTGAGCGTTTCATACTGTCCAAAAGCCTAGTTGTCGCGCGACACCGACGTGATCTTGCTAGTTGGGAACGACCATCAACTACACATATCATCCGTACTATGCCCCATCGAAACATTCTGTCTGAACCCAAGCTAGACACCTTAGAGTATGTGCAGAATGCCGAGTGCTTGTTTCACTGAAGGTGATGCTGCACCATGATAACCATCCAACCTTAGACAATGTTATTCCATTGCTTCCCCTGATCCAACAACACTTGAACTACCGACTGCCCAACATAGGACAATGTTGTCGTCCATTTGGTCCAATACTTGATAGTGCTAGAAGGTCTTGTCCCGGTTCCACTTGACCACATACCTTCGTTGCACCATCAATGCTATTGTCTTAGCATGGTTGACACATCGGGAATCACATTACCAATTGCATCATCCCACGCCGAAGCCTCCTAAGCAGCGCCTCGCTGGTTGTCTCGTCCTACTCGACTAGATGTCCTTGGTCCTCCTAGCCAACACGCTAGTACACCATCTTGATTGCTTAATGGCCATCACCTATGTGTCGACCACCAAGGCTACCAAATTGCATGGACTCGTCGTGCAACCTTAGTCATGTCTACCCAGCGCACTCTCTATCATGCCATTGCCAATGACACTCAACGTAGGGTTGTGATGAGGAGGCTCAATTGTCAGTAAAACACATCGGATCTTTCTACTAATATTTTATATCTTCAGTTCATGATGCAACTTTGCCTTCACTGCTGATTGCTTCTAAAGTTCTAATCATTCGATTGTGCTTATCACTCTTTGTGAGACATATAAATACCTTGTGCCAAGCTTAAAGTTTTATACAATGGCCACTATTCGTTGTCAAAGGTAAAGGCTTAAAGCTCAGGTAGTATTCCACATCTTCACCAATATTGCAAAGTGTCAAAGGTAAAGGCTTAAAGTTCAAGTAGTATTCCACATCTTCACCAATATTACAAGGTTTCAAATATGGGCCCACAATTGAACAATTTGCAAATGTCGATCCAAAAAGCCGTCAGTATGGAGCTCTCTCATTATCAATCCCAAAACTAGTTATCTCACAAAATCTGCTGCAGGTCCGTCTACAAGTTAGGTAACATTTTATTTCATTTAATCACTATTTTTTAATATCCCTTGCTTTTTCTGAATTTTTTGTCAATAAATTTTTAGCGTGCCTAAATAAGAATGTTGATTGGGAAATTAAGATTCACATGTAATAGAGTGATTGCTTTGTTCAACTTATTTGTAATCGTTATGAGAAATCTCCATTGTATATTTTTCCAAAAAACTCAATCCGTATAGAGATTTGGGGATATGTGGGGACCAACCTTGGAAAATATCCAATAGAGTTTTGGTGTATTAGTGAGGTCTGCTGCCGTCTGCATATTGTTAAAAACTCTCTTTAGGAGGTTTTATTATTATTTATGAATTTGATGCTTATTATTTATGAATTTGCATCAAAGTCACTTTACAAATGTAAACGTCATCGAATTTTATTTGATACACTAGTAGAATTTGAAAATCCTAGCCTCGGTGATTCGTTGGAATGCAATCATTTGAATTTTGAAAGTGTTTTTTGAAATACGATAGGGAAACCTGTACTCAAATTTAGCTGACAGCCCTCGCCTCCACTCAAATGTATGTCCCTGACGAATAGAGGGCAGAGCCCTCTTTTGCGCACATGCGAGTGTAGCCTGGAGCCAAAGTATGTGTACAACCACTGCGAACAATTAAAAAAATTTAAAATTTATCAGCCAAGTGATAGTTGTGATAGTCTGTATGTACTTGGTGTATATGTGCTTTAGCATTCAGGTTTGAGTCTTTATTCTCTTTATCATTTACATAATAATATTAATATAAATATTCTTGAGATCCAATTGTCAACAGATTTGTTGCAGCTGCATTAAATAGCTTGCAGCAAGTTGAATATTGTTCACTAGCTAATTTGATTCGTAATCCAACCTAAACATTGTAAACCATCCTTACTATATTCAAATGAAAAAATTATAACCAATTTATAAATTCTCTCTTATTTCTGCTCTTTTATCTTTAGATTGAAGACTGGCCAAATAATTGAACATATTGAACGACTGGTCTAAACTTTACAGAAGCCACGAATTGAATACTGGCCAAGAAGTCCCATTGAACGACTGCTTTAAAGAAGCTACAATTTGGATTATTTTTACAGTTATTTTTGTTTAAATTTGGAAGCAGTTGTTGAATTATTAGATATGTTTGAGATTACGCAATTGAAGTATAAAAGGGATACTTGAAACCAGTTAATCTATTTTTAATAAAAAATAGATTAAAAATCTGAATTGGTTAATTAAATAATCAAATTTTATGAATAATAATTAAAAAAAATCTAATTATATAATATTTATACAAATCATTCAATACCATCATAATAATGTAATAATAAATTATTTCTAAAGTCACAATTAAATTAGAAATCAATTTGATTTATGAGACTCCTTGTTTATGAGAGAATGGATCCCGCTCTCCAATTTGAATCCTACATATCTTAACTTTTCTTTGTGGGACAATGGACCCTCTCTTCAAGGTGTACATGCCCTACCCATCTAAATTTGAAGAAGTCAAAATAAACCCACCCAAAAAAGCTACACCTACCAGCTCAATGACAAAAGACCAACAGCTTGGCAGCTAGAGGCTCCAACCAACTGAACTACATAAACACATGTTAAGCCACTCAAACTATATACCAATATGGTATCTAGAATGTGGGCCCTACCATTAATACCACCAATATCAACTACCATTCAATACTTGTATTGCAAAGCCCCCAACATGATAGAAGGGATTTTTATGATGACTAGAAGTGATAAGCATTATCATTTTGTTTTCCAATCTAGTTGTGGAGTTGTTTAGATATTATCTGAGATTTTGGACTCCTTGAGTGGATCAACAAGATTAACAGGATAGGTGTTTAAATATTATCTTAGATTTTGAACTTCCTTGAGTGAATCAACAAAATTAACCCAAGTATTTTTGAAAATGCCTTAATAAAAACTGGAAAGATCCCAAAAAAAGAGCCCATTGTTTTTGGATTGCTTGCTAACTGTAAAAGTCGGGTAAAACCTCCCTTACCTTCTACATATTTTGGGAATTTCTTGTGCGTAGGCTTTGCCTAGACTACGGTCCAACAGCTACTGTGTCAAATATCTGCTTCGCCCTACTCTCATCCACGAAGTCATAAGCTCCTATACAATTTTGATTATTGCATATATATACTACTTCACCAAAATTAACTGGAGGCATTTTCGGATAAGGCTGCCACCATTGTCATCCATCTCAATGCATATTTATGCCATCCATCGGATTTAGTTGTTGAAAAATGGATGGTCATCATCCTGACAGGGTCTTAAAGACTCTTGGGTTTCCCACATGGAGCGATGAGGGCCACCCCTGATGCGATTGTACCCTGGAGCCAAAGTCTGTGTACAACCAAAAGCTATACCACATATGATATCTATGATGTGAACCCTACCATTCAATACCAATATGGTATCTATGATGTTACAAAGCCCGGACATGATAGAAGGGATTTTTGTAAGGCCCAGAAGTGTTGAGCATTATCATTTTGTTTTCCAATCCAGTTGTTGGTGAGGTGCTCTAACCTATTGCTATGGCAGAAAGGCAAGTAAGCATCAAGTTGTTGAGAGTTTCTGCAATGGTACCGGCCATCCCTACCGTGAAACATCGCATGTTCCTCTCCAATCTCGATCTGCTCTGGATTCCCTGTAGCCAGGTACACAGGCTTCTCTTTTATAAAACAAGCTCGGAGAATGAATTTTCTGCGTTAGTAGATATGCTTAAAAGGAGCCTGTCATTAGTTCTCGTGGATTTCTATCCGTTGGCTGGTCGGTTGGACATCAAAGGAAAAGCACAATCGGTTCGGCCGGAAGTTGACTGCAACGATGCCGGAGTGGAATTCATTGAAGCTTCGACTGATATGGCTTTCCAGGACATGGAAAATGAAAATTTTCAGTACAAAAGCTTTTTCAAGCAACTCACTCCCACGCATACTGACGGTTTGCAGGATGAAAGCTACGACGCGCCGCTTCTCTCCATACAGGTACTAAACACGATATCGGTTCTTAATTAATGCAACTAGCTAGCACAAATCCTCTGCTCTGAGATATATGAAATTCCTGTTGGGTTCATTATATTACAGCGAATTGATAACATTTGTGAATTAGGGATTCGACCATGCATTTAGCTATATTAGGTTTTTCATTTTCCACACACACTTGGGCTGTGAATGTGAACGTGCCCCTCAGCTCAATAATAAAATTAATAATAATAATGGGTACTGTAGGTCACATCTTTTCGAGGAGGTGGAATTTGCCTGGGAACCACTCTTCATCACGTTATTGCAGACGGGAATTCGTTTTGGCAGTTCATGAAATGCTGGGCAGAGCGTAGCAGAGGACTTCCCATTTCAAAGAACCCAGAGCACATGAGAACAGTCTTCAAGCGCGACGAGAAGAATTACACAAGACCCAACATCTCTTGGAGGACTGAAGAAGTAGTAACCGATAGGATTAAGGGAGCGCAGATTTTCAAGTTTTTCCTAGACGAATTACTGCCCATGAACTCGGAACCTGCATATGAGAGTGAATCAGATGCTGGCGACGCGGCCTCCATGCAGAATACTGAGAACAGTTTTCTGAGCCCCATTAAAGACGAAACCGACCTTGAAATCTCAACTTTTCATTTCAGCGAAGAAATGATTCGAAATTTGAAGGAACGAACCGGGGCCTCGTCTTCGTTTGTGGCAGGCGCCGCACATTTTTGGAGATCCGTAGTGAAAGCTCGAGAAATCCCACAGAAAGAGCCCGTTGTTTTTGGATTGCTGGCCGACTGTAGAAGTCGGGTAAAACCTTCCGTACCTTCTACATATTTTGGGAATTGCTTGTACGTAGGCTTTGCCCGGACTACGGTCCAACAGCTACTGTGTGAAGATATCTGCTTCGCTGCGACTCTCATCCGCGAAGTCATAAGGTCCTGCACAGACGCACAGCTTGATTATATGATTGATTTCCTTAATGAATCTCCTGGCAGTGGCAGCGGCATGATGCGTATACTCACTCAGGTCAGATCGGCGGCCCGCTACGGTATGAACGTAGTGAGCTCTCCCAAATTTCCCGTTTACGAAATAGACTATGGATGGGGAAACCAGTGAGTGTCCAGGCTGCATCCATTTCTGAAATTGGAGCGATGGTTTTGTTTCCCGGAAGAGATACTGAAGGAGGAGGGAAGACTATTGATGTCTCCACTCGCCTCCCCAGGCTTCATATGGAAACACTTAAGCAGGTCGTCATGAACATCCCCGATTAAATTCCTTTATCTTACTGTCCTCTCTGTGAGAGTGAACAGAGAGAACACCGGCTTAGATTAAATTCCTTTATCTTACTGTCCTCTCTGTGAGAGTGAACAGAGAGAACACCGGCTTAGATTAAATTCCTTTATCTTACTGTCCTCTATGTGAGAGTGAACAGAGAGAACACCGGCTTAGGTATTTGGATTTGTTTTGTTGTTATTTTGTTTGTTTTTTTTAAGTGTAGTTGTATTCAAAATCATCTCATCTATTTTGTTCTGGTTTTATTTTGTTGTGATATCTTTTGGCTTGGATATGGTTTGCTCCACCTATATCCATGATGGTTTTTTGATTCCTTATAAAAACTAATAATTATAAAAAAAAATCTCAAAAATAACTGAGATGTCTGGATAACTTATTAACTAGTAGTTTATGTATAGATAATCAACAATAATAACTCTTTTTTTCCAGGGAAAAAAAGCTACTATTGATATTCATTTCCAGAATCAAATAGTACAAATAAAAGTTCTTGATCCATCCTGATGGAATCTTCTGAGATAACTAAAGAAGTTATCATTCAAAATCTGGATTACAAATTTAACTGAGCCTATTCCAAAAAAAAGAAGGATATATCATTCCTGAACATGTGCGACATTCTACTCAACAAACCGGGCTTGATACAACCCGAAAGACAAACCCTATGCAGTTGACCAGAAGTAACATAAATTACAGAGATTGTTCAAAAAGAAATCAAAATCACATATACAACTGATCAGTCATAGAAATAGACTGAGCCACAGTCCAGCATATGTCCCTCGCACCAATCCTCCCAAATCAAGTGTCCCTCACAACCATCAAGCGCTTGTTTAGATAGCTTATCTGCCAAACTGTTATGCTCACGGAAAATATGTTCAAATATGATGTTCTGCTGCTTTTGAATTTCAAGAAGTGTCCTGGAGGCCCAATGGCGCAAATTTAAAACATTTAGCTTGAATTTTCCTTCTGCCCATTTGATGGTAACCCTAGAGTCACCAAAAACCTTAATGTTGTTCAAACCAAAGCTGTTGGCAATCTTTAGTACACACCAAAGTGCAACTAATTCTTCCTTCATGTTCGATCCCAATCCACAATTTAGCTTGAAAGTATAGTAATGGGAATCATTAAGATAAATTACTCCACCTATTGCACAGATGCCAGCTTGTGAAGCCCCATAAAAAAACAATATAGGACGATCCACCTTGAGATTAAAGATGCTAATTCTGTCAGTTTTCAGCATAACCTCGTCCATCTTGCAGGTGCTATACATCCTGAGCGCAGTCAAGCAACAATTGATATATTCAGGAGTGATATTTCGAAAAATGGCACCATTTCTTGCATGCCAAATTGCCCATGGTATGCAAACAGCCAGAAATAAGAACTTTTTGTTATGTTTGTACCAGTGTAAAAAGCATGAATTAAAGTCTCCAATGTCCCAGCATTTTGTAATTCTAAACTGAATAGATATCATTTCCCATACTTTCCTAGAAAAAGAGCACTGAACAAACAGATGTAGTCTAGATTCAGCATCCATTTTGCAGAGTACACAATAACTTGGACCATTCCACCCTCTCTTACAAAGATTATCCCAGGTTTTTAACTTGTCTTGTAATATCAGCCATGTAAAGCATTTCAATTTTACAGGGATGTGCCACTGCCAAATCTTCAAATACCACCAGTCCGGCGGAAAGATATATTTATGCTGTAGAATTCTTTTGTAAGCTGCTTTGGCCGTGACAGAGCCAGATTCTGTGTTACCACTCCAAATCAATTTATCCTCAGAATTATTTAAAAGTACCCCTGCAGAGTTCAGTGAATGTGTGTAATTATCCCAAATGTTAGCAAGAAACCCAGATAGACCAATCTCCTGCGCTGTTAACCACTTCGAGCAACCAGCAGTGTCATAATTGTGATGATGGATCTTGTCCAGAGTAGAGAGTCCAATGACTTGTAAATACTGAAGAATGACAGGTGGAAGGCCCTGATCCCGTTCAAGACCAATAATGGGGTCAACCCCGACTCTGATAAGTGTACCAGACCCCACATGCCATGCTAGATCACTTTTTATCCAGTGAAAAACTTTCATGAACCCTCTCCACATAGGAGAATAGTCCCAGTTGCACAATTTTGGATTATTGATCCAGGATCTGAAATCAGTCTTGATGTATTTAATATGAAGTATTTTAGACCAAAGGGAAGTGCCATGTATACCTCGCCAGAAACTTTTTAACCTGAGAGCTATATTAAAAATCTCCAAATCTTTAATTCCCCAGCCTCCGAGCTTGTATGGTCTAGTAAGATAATCAGCTGCTACCATTGGAATCTTTCCACTGTAGGAAGTCCCATTCCACAGAAAATTAAAAAAATATCTCTTAATAGATTTAATAATGGAAATAGGGACTTCTAACATTGAGAACCAGTACACAGGTATGCTGGAGAGAACGGACTATATTAGTGTAAGCTTGCCACCAATGGACAACAGTCTATATGACCATTGCGCACTTCTATCCTCTATTCTTTTCAAAAGCCAATGCCAATCACGGATCAAATAATTGTTTGGCTTTAGTATGTATCCCAGATATTTAAAACCCTGTCCAAATGGCGAACAATTATAAGGCAAGACAGATCTAATATCTCTTATCTGTTCTTCTTCAATAGATTGATATATAAAACTGGATTTTGCCTCACTAACCAGCATTCCTGTAGCCTTACTGAAAGTAGTAATGATGTTTTTATACATTAACCATTCTTCAACTTTGACAATCCCTCCTACAAGAACATCATCTGCAAACATCAGGTGTGTAAAAACACAGTCTTTAGTGAAATTGATGCCTTTGATCTGTCCTTCCAATAGAGCCTTGTTTATCAACCTGCTAAAGCCATCCATAATTAAAATGAACAGAAGTGGAGATAAGGGGCAACCCTGTCTCAAACCCCTGGAGCAGCTGAAAAAATCAGTGGGACTGCCATTCACCAAAACTGATATGTTCATGGATCTGATGCAAGCCATAATCCACTTAATGGTAACAGGGGGCATGCCAATCCTGATTAGAATCAATCTGATGTAAGCCCAGTTTGCCCTGTCATAAGCTTTGACAAGATCCATCTTAAGTAGAATGGCTTTCTTTTTGTGTAGTTTGATGCTGTGAATCAACTCTTGAGTAATGCCTATAGCATCATGTATCTGCCTTCCCTCTAAGAAGCCAAATTGCTCCTCAGAGATGTGAGCAGAAAGTATCTTCTTCAATCTGTCTGCAATAATTTTAGTGATGATCTTATATAATAAGTTGCAAAGAGCATAATCACAATTAACTTGTGACTGCCAACAATAACAACCAATGATTACAATTAACTTGTGATTTTAATTAGTTTTTATCAACCACAAGTTAAATGGTTATGCTAATTAAATAGTTATGCTCCTATAAAATTTATTACAAATAACATTGTTAAAAATAAATAAAAATAGAATATAATAAAATAAAATAATGTTATCTTAAAATTGTATAACTTTTGCACTTATTTTCTTAATTTTAAAATATATACTTTATAAAAATAAATAACATAATTTCAAAAATACAAAAATGATAACAGTAAAATGTACATAGAAATGGGACAAGGATTACCTCACTAACAATTAAGGCAAACTCTAACCATTAGTAAAATTTGCAATATATGTTTTTTAAATTTACATCATGAGTTTATTTTGAAATTGTAATGGTTTTCCTTCCTACATCAAGATCCTATATCCTTACCATTAGTGAAATATATGCAATATATGTTTGTCAATTTACACTGTGAGTTTATTTTGAAATTTTGATTGTAATTGCTTTGTCTTCTACATCAAGATTCTATTATGATTATGGAAATATTTTATTATTAATATTATGGTAAGGATAGTGTATAAGATTCTCCAAATTAAATATTGTTTATCAAATATTTCAAAATTAGTTAAATTTATTTAACTTAAATAATTTATTAAAAAATATAATTTATTTATAAATATTAATTTATTACATTAAAAGTAATGAGATGCTTTACAATCACTTATAGAAAATTGATAAAAAAAATTGATCTATAGTAGTTGTATATCAGTAAACATCTTTAAAAAACAATAATTTAATAAACATGGTAACAACAATTAATGTATTTTATAACTCACTCAAGATAATTTACTCATTTATAACATTACTATTGTATAACATAAACAAATTTAAAAACAATAATTTAATAAACATGATAACAATATTTAATATGAAGAATTGGGAGATGGAAGAGGACTTGTTTGATTACTCTAAGGATACACTAAAAGTATCTCCATCCACTCAAACTCCATATGATTGGAAAAGATGAAAAAGTCCACAACAAATATGGATCTATTAGGTTTCATGGATCAAGAGTGAAATATACCCTTGCAAATAGTGAAGTCGGGATAAAGGGAAGGTATAGATTTGAAACACATACTTCATATGTAACGTGATTTGAAAACCTAAGAGAACGAAGGTGATTTTACTACGGAAGAAGGAACCCAAGTTATCAATATTGTTTCGAAGGCTTCGAAGAAGATGTGGAGGAAGCTAATAGATGGAGAGTGTACTCTGAAGGATGATTGTTAGATTTTGTGGGTTGTGGAAAGGAGAAGAGTAAAGTGAGGGATTTATGAATACATAGTATAAGGTTAAATCATAAAGAAAAAGTATTATGTGTGTTAAGGTAAGGAATATAGTGCATTTATTCCTTGAAGATATCCTCATCGATCATGCTTTGGGTATTGTCTACATGGGTGGCTTTTTCACTCCATGAGTTCACCAGGTTTGAAAAAAACCCAATTAGATTTTATTGCTAGTCTAGGATTCCTAGCTGGGTGAGAAGAACAAGGAAATAGATATAAAATTGATGAAACACATATAGTAATCAACATGAAATAGTTTAATATAATTTTCATACGTGGATTTCAAGTAACTTGATGCAAATGAATGATATCCTAACATTTGAACAACAAGTTACAAATTCAAATGCATTTGTTGACACCATTTCAAGGAAAAAGAAAAGAAAGATAAACACAAGATTAATCTACAACATATTAATGCAATTTCACCAAAATCCCAAAATGCATGAAAGCAAGAGAAATCTAAACAAATATGTATACAAAAAATTGGTTTCTCCAAAAAGTGGCCAAAAGAATTTCCATGTTAAAGATTCAAAATTACCTCTATATCCTTAAGTTTCAAGAACACCCCCCCCTTACATAGTCTACATTCATATTTATACATAAAATAAAAAGTAACTAGAAGAAATTTAATCTTTTCTTTCCCTAACTACTTAGAATCCCATTTTGACAAATTGATGATTGAGCTTTGGCTTTCTCTATGTCATTGGAATCCTTCAGAGATTCAAAAAAATAATTATATATTCAGTTTGTGGAAACCAATGCAAATCTATTGGAATCCTTAGTAAGGAAATGTTCATGTTTACCTTTTTTGTGTATTTTTCCACTTTTCGCAAAGTGGCCTTCAACATGGCACTATTTTTCGAAGGAATATCCACATCTTATTTCAAGTATTTGATGGTAACGATTGAAATAGAAAAATATATAGTTTTTCATAAGCAATGGTGTCCTCTAGTTCCTTCAATACTTGATTTCAATCAAATACACCATCAATGGAACCTAAGGTTAGTATATTGCATTTTGATATTATTATTTCTATATCTACCATATTTTAATGGTTCCATCCAATTCAGATTTTATGTTTTCACATGCATCTTCAATTAAATTCTTCCAATATCTAGCTTCAAGCATATGGTTTTGGTTTCAGTTTTTGACCAATGTGCAGCCTAGGGTGTGCATCTTACTGAGCATTCCATAGCTTAACTTTTAGGATAAGTTGTTTGAAAAACTGCCATCTTGGCAGATTCACTGTGGGAAAATGACCCATCATTTCAGGAATCTAAAAGAGGTTTATGTGCACAATGTAACTAGATTCAGGACCTTGGTTTTGGTTTCATTTTTTTACCAATGTGTATCCTAGGGCACACATTAACGAAACAGTCCATAGCTTAACTATGAGCATAATTTATTTGAAAATTTTCCATCATGGCAGATTCACTGTGGGAAAATGACCCATCATTTCAGGAGTCAGAAAGAGGTTTTTGTGCACAATGTAACTAGATTTAGGCTCATGATTTTGGTTTGAGTTTTTGATCAATGTGTAGACTATGGAATGCATTTTACGGAGTATTCCATAGCTTGAATCTAAGCATAATTTGTTTGGAAAAATTTCATCTTGGACGATTCATTGCAAGCAAATGATCCATCTATTCGGGAATCTAAAAGGGTTTTTTATGAACAATGTATCTAGCTTCAATCTTGTGGTTTTGGTTTTAATTTTTTACTAATGTGCAGCCCGGGGCATGCATTTTACTTAGCATTCCATAGCTTGACTATGAGCAAACATTGTTTGAAAACCTGCCATCCTGGAAGATTCATTGTGGGCAAATGACCCGTCATTTGAGGAATCTGAAAGAGGTTTTTGTGCACAATGTACAACTAGATTCAGGCCCATGGTTTTTTGTTTCATTTTTTGACCAATTTGCAGCCTGTGGAATGAATTTTATTGAGCAGTCCATAGCTTGGATATGAGCATAAGTTGTTTGAAAAACTGTCATCTTGGCAGATTCACTGTGGTCAAATGACCCATCATTTCATAAATATGAAAGAGGTTTTTGTGCACATTGTAACTAAATTCAGGCCCATGGTTTTCTTTTCAATTTTTGAACAATGTGCATCCTGTAGCATGCATTTTACTAAGAATTCCATTTCTTGACTCTAAGCATAAGTTGTTCGAAAAATTGCCATCTTGGTATATTCACTGCGGGCATATGACCTATCGTTTCCAGAATCTGAAAGAGGTTTTTGTGCATAATGTAACTAGCTTTAGGCTTGCGCTTTTGGTTTCAGTTTGTGACCAATATGAAGAATGTGGTGTGCATTTCACAGAAAATTTCATAGCCTAACTCTAAGCATAAGTTGTTTGAAAAACAGTCATCTTGGCATATTCATTGCGGGAAAATGACCCATCATTTTAGGAATCTAAAATAGGTTTATGTGGAAAATGTATCTAGATTTAGGGCCATGTTTATTGATTCAATTTTTTACCAATGTGCAGCCTAGGGTGTGTATTTTACTAATTAGTCCATAGCTTGACCTTGAGCATAAATTGTTTGAAAAATAGCCATATTGGCATATTCACTACGAGAAAATGACCCATCATTTCATGAATCTGAAAGAGGTTTTTGTGCATAATGTAACTAGCTTCAAGATTATAGTTTCGGTTTTAGTTTTTGACCAATGTGCAGACTATGGTGTGCATTTAAATGATCATTCCATAGGTTGACTCTAAGCATAATGTTTTTGAAAAACGACCATCTTGGAAGATTCATTGCGAGCAAATGACCCATTATTTCATAAATCTAAAAGATTCTTTTTGTGGACAATATATCTACCTTTAGGACTGTGGTTTTGGTTTCAATTGTTGATTAATGTGCAGACTAGGGTGCATGCATTTTTCTGATTAGTCCATAGCTTGACATTGAGAAAACGTTTTTTGAAAAACTACCATCTTGGCAAATTCATTGTAGGAAAATGACCCATCGTTTAAGGAATATGAAAGAGGTTTTTATGCAAAATGTAAAGAGCTTCAGGCACATGTTTTTGGTTTTAGTTTTTGACCAATGTGCAGAATATGGAGTGCATTTTACCGAGTATTCCATAGCTTGACTCTGAGCATAAGTTGTTTGAAAAACAGCCATCTTGGCAAATTCATTGCAGGAAAATTGGGCCATCATTTCAGAAATATGAATGAGTTTTTTTGGACTATGTATCTATCTTTAGGCCTGTGGTTTTCGTTTCAATTTTTGACCATTTTGCAACCTGGGGTGTTCATTTTAGCTTGACTCTGAGCAAAAGTTGTTTGAAAAAATTCCATCTTGGCAGATTCATTGTGGGCAAATGACCAATCATTTGAAGAACATGAAAGAGGTTTTTGTGGACAATGTATCTAGATTCAGGCATGTGGTTTTGGTTTCAATTTTTTACCAATGTGCAGCATGGGGCATGCATTTTGCTGAGCATCCCATAGATTAAATCTGGGCATAATTTATTTGAAAAAATTATGTCTTGGCAGACTCACTGAAAGAGGTTTTTATGGAATTTAAGGAATTTGAAAGAGGTTTTTATGCACAATGTAACTAGCTTTAGGCATGCGGTTTTGTTTTCAAATTTTGATCAATTTACAACTTGGGATGTACATTTTACTGAGCAGTCCATCGCTTGACTTTGAGAAAAAATTGTTTGAAAAAATGCCATCTTGGAAGATTCACTTCGGGAAAATGACCCATCATTTAATGAATCTAAAAGAGGTTTTTGTGCATATTGTAACTAGCTTCAATCTGGTTGTTTTGGTTTCAGTTTTTGACCAATATGAAACCCAAGGCATGAATTTTACTAAGTATTCCATAGCTTGATTCTGAGCATAAGTTGTTTGAAAATTTGTGATCTTTGCAAATTTACTACGGGAAAATGACCCATTGTTTCAGGAATTTGAAAAAGGGTTTGTGCACAATGTATCTAGCTTCAGGGTTGTGGTTTTGGATTCAATTTTTTACCAATGTGCAGCATAGGGTGTGCATTTAGTGAGCATTCTATAGCTTGAATTTGAGCACAATTTATTTGAAAACCTTCCATCTTGGAAGATTCACTGCGGGAAAATGACCCATTATTTTAAGAATCTAAAAGAGGTTTGTGTGCACAATGTAACTAGCTTCAGGACCATGTCTTTGGTTTCTGTTTTTTACCAATGTGCAAAATTTGGCATGCATTTTACTGAGCAGTCCATAGTTTGAATATGAGCATAAGTTGTTTTAAAAACAGTCATCTTGGCATATTCATTGAGGGAAAATGACCCATCCTTTCAGGAATCTGAAAGAGGTTTTGTGGAAAATGTATCTAGCTTTAGGCTCGTGGTTTTGTCTTCAATTTTGGACCAATGTGTAGCGTGGGTCATGCATTTTACTGAACAGTACATAGCTTGAATCTGAGCAAAAAAAATTTGAAAAAAATCCATCTTGGAATATTCACTGCGAGAAAATGATCCATCATTTCAGGAATCTGAAAAAGGTTTTTTCTGGACAATGTAACTATCTTTACACCCGTTATTTTGGTTTTAGTTTTTGACCGATGTGCAGAATTCAGAATGTATTTTATTGAGAAAACCATAGCTTGACTCTGAGCATAAGTTGTTTGAAAAAATGTCATCTTGGTATTTCATTGCGGGAAATTGACCCATCATTTGAATTTGAAAGCTGTTTTTGTGGACAATGTATCTAGCTTTAGGCTCATGGTTTTGGTTTCAATTTTTTAGCAATGTGCATCACGGGGAATGCATTTTATTGTGCATTTCATAGCTTGAATATGAGCAAACGTTGTTTGAAAAACTACCATCTTGGATTCACTATGGGAAAATGAGTATCATTTCAGGAATATGAAAGAGGTCTTTGTGGACAATGTATCTAGCTTCAAGCCGATGGTTTTTGTTTCAATTTTTTACCAATGTGCAGCCTGGGGTGTGTGTTTTATTGAGCACTCCATATCTTGAATCTGAGCATAAGTTGTTTGAAAAAATTCCATCTTATCATATTCACTATGGGTAAATGACCCATCATTTCATGAATCTGAAAGAGGTTTTTGTGCACAATTTAACTAGCTTCAGGCCCGTGGTTTTGATTTTACTTTTTTACCAATGTGTATCATGGGGTGTGTATTTTACTAAGTATTCCATATCTTGACTCTAATCATAAGTTGTTTGAAAAAATTCCATCTTGGAAGATTTACTGTGGAAAAATGATCCATCATTTTAGGAATCTGAAAGAGGTTTTTGTGCATAATGTAACTAGCTTCATGCTTGTTGTTTTGGTTTCAATTTTTTACCAATGTCTAGCCTGAGTGTGCATTTTATTGAGTATTTCATAACTAGATTAGGTTTCGAGGGTTTCTAGGGATAGATTAGATTTCTATGGTTTCTAGGGATAGATTAGGTTTCTAGATTTGTAGATTTGGTTTCTAGGGACCATGTGTTCCATATTTGAGTGAAACCCTAGTGTATTGTTTGACCAAATAAAAAGCATCCCTACTGCAAGAGGCTGCCAATGCCATTAACAATGAGGATGAGGATGATGATGGAAATGATGAAGATTATGAGGATGATGAGAACGAGGATGATGATGTTAATTTCAATAACAAAGACGATGAGGATCATGATGGAAATGATGCATGATATTGATGATGATGACATGAGTAGAAATTATGACATGAATAGTATGATGACATGAAAACTTAAACATTTAGTGCAAGTGGCACTATGCACACCAAATTCTAAAACATTTACACACATTAGCCCCCACATACACACACTAAGATTGCATGTGCATGCTCCAATATCACGTGCATTCATCATTTCATGCATGCACCCTTTATCTCACATGTGCACCCAAGACTGTTAAGGAATCCAAATTGGTGAGCCTACAATGAAGAAGACATATAGTGTGACCCATCAGCAATTATGGAATGAATAAGACATAGGGTTTCTAGGGCTAGATTAGGTTTATAGGGATATATTAGGTTTCTAGGATTCTACATTTCTAGATTAGTGTTTCTAGGGCTAAATTAGGTTTCTAGGGTTTATAATAGATATGAATGTTTGATAGTAGATATCATTCAATTGTGGCATTGCATTTGATATTAGTGATTGCTCAAAATAGGGCTTCTACAAACTAGATAAGCTAGATATGATAGGTTTGGGTAGGTTTGGTAGGGTAGGTTAGATAGTGGAGTGGTTTAGGTTAGAAGATATGGTTGATTTAAGTATGTTTTTTGGATTGAGCAAAGTAAAGATAGGTCAATGGTTTAGAAAATGGTAGACTAGGTTATATTAAGTTCAATGGATGATGGAGCATGATGGTGATGATGGATGAGGATGTTATGGTGTACTTGTATGAGAGAAAAAAACAAAGACAACAAATCCATGATGAAGGTTGTGAAATTTATCAAGTTATTTATGAATATGAATAGTTGAACCAATATAGAAACAAATGATTTTTTTCTTGGAAAGTAGTGGGAGTGGCATAATGTGAGATGCATGGTTTCAATGAAGCATGTTGTTGATGGTGAAAATAAGCATTAGGATGGTGAAGCATGATGATGATGATGATGGATGAGTATCTTATGGTGTACTTGGATGAGAAAAAAAAGAAGACAACAAATCCATGATGAAGCTTGTGCAATTTATCAAGTTGTTTATGGATATGAAAAGTTGAAACAATATAGAAACAATGAGCATGTAGATGATGATGATGGTGACAATTAGCATGGGGATGATGACCATGACAATGAGCATGAGGGTGATGATGGTGACAATGGGCATGAACATGAGGATGAGGATGGTGATGGTGACAATGAGACAATGAAACAATGGGGATGATGATGGTAACAATCAACATTACATTTCAATGATGGTGAAGGTGATAATAAGCATTACAATGGAGCATGATGGTGATGGTGACAATTTGCATGGTGATGATGAAGCATGATGGTGATGGTGAAATTGAGCATGGGGATGGTGATGGTAACAATGATCATGATGTTTTCGATGGTCAAAATGGGCATGAGGATGTGGATGGTGGTGGTGAAAAATGGGCATAATGGTGATGGTGGAAATGGGCATGGTGATGGTGACAATGTGCATGACGACGATGAGGATGGTGATGAACCGAATGTCAATGACAATGCCAATAACAATGAGGATGAATATCTTATGGTGATAATAACAATGATCATTCAAGTAGACCATCAGTATTACTTCTAATACTAATGGTCTCCATTAATTTCTCATGTTCAGAGTAAGGTGGGAAGTATTGTACCTTTGATGAGTTCTTCCTTGGCATTGTTTGTAGTTGGAGGTTTGTACCAACAACTAAGTTTGTATAGTGGTATACAAAATGACTTGGTCTATAACCTTGAAATACATACCCTTTTTTCTTTTCTGCTCTTTCATGTTGTGTCAAATATTCTCTTTTAATAACCATATAACCAATCAAAAAATAAATGCGCTCAAAGTCCGTTAATGAGACATTAAGGGATGCTTTCCCTCCAAGCAATGAAACAACCGGTAGTCAGTTTCCCATTTGTTACCCTAAGGGAAACCACTGCATATATATGTCATGCAAAAAGTGAAGTCACATCATGTGACTCCACTAAATAAATGATGCATATAACATTCTTGATAGTTAATAAAAATACATAAAATGATAACCAAAACTGGTTGTACGAGATCTGAGATGTGATCATAATATGGTCAAATGCTTAAATGGTACTCTTCTATATGGGATGATTCCAAAATTATACATTGACCGATGGAAATAGATACATGATGCAAGCAATCAACCCATCCCTTAGAATCACAATCTTCGAATTCATTACTACTGCATGGACCATAGAAGCAAGAGAGCTTTCTTTTCCATATTTCAACTATAGAATTGTGTGATGTTATAACTAAATGAAATCCATGTGGCCCCTGGATTGTTTTGCATTCATATAACTATCATCGATCTACATTGACCACCTCCCAAAAAACTATATGTACATGTTCGTTCCTTTGTGCTCCCTCCCCCATAACCGAAGGACACCATTCAACAATGGATTTTAAATATTGAATGAGGGAAAAATTTGTGAACTTCATTTATTTCTTGCGCAATTAAAAAGCCAAATAATTGCAACCATAAACATGGAACCCCTTGGCTCATTACTTAAATTATCAAATTGATATTTCATACAAACTTAAGAGGTATTGTGCATTGTATATGCAATTGCAAAGGAATAGCTTGAAATATTAACTAAGACAGTCAGTAAATGCAAAGAAACAACTTAATAAAGAATTCCATCCATAAGCATGGAATCCCTTAGCTCATTGCTTAAATTATAAACCTGAGAGTTTGTACAAACTTAATAGGTACTGTGTACTATGTATGCAATTGCAATAGAATAGCTTGAAAGACTAACTAAGATAGACAATAAATGCAAAGAAACAACTTAATCTAGGAAAACGAAGACAACCAGGAAATAACTTGAAAGACTAACTAAGAAAGACAGTAAATGTAGAGAAACAACTTAATCTAGGAAAATAAATACATCAAGGAAATAACTTGAAGGACTAACTAATAAAGATGGTAAATGTAAAACAACAACTAAATCTAGGAAAATAAAGACATCAAGGAAATACTTGAAAGAATAACTAAGAAAGACGGTAAATGTAAAGCAACAAATTAACTATGAAAATAAAGAATGACTTTCTTAAAAATGGGAATTGAAGCATGCAATAAATAAAATGTCAGAATTGAAATAAAAATAAATAGATGTTGATTTTATCTATAAGCACTTGTAACAGAAAAATACAAGAACATTACAGGAAACTACGAAAAATACAAAACGCGTCGCAGAAAATGAAATAAACTAAAATAAATGAAATGACTAACATGTAGGGGTTCTTAGTCCTTCCGTTGAGAAGTACCAACCCAAGGAAGATCCTGGAACCCTGGCTAAGCAAACATACTAAAGATGGAATAAAACTAGCTCTTCTTTATTTAATAATATGCCATTAAAATAGGGTAGCAAGTTGCCTCTTGATAAAAATTCTCCTTGAACAACAAGGGATGAATGAAAAATATAAAGAGAAGAAGAATTATAAACTATCTACCCCCTATGCTTTGATCCTACTATTATTTATACTTGAGTAAACTTAGAACTGCTCATGCAATCAACTCCTTAATTTGTGGAAGCTAAAAATTAGCATGTTATTTTTGTGGGATTGGTACCCACTTAAGAAATTCAACTTGGTATCCATAATTTAGACCCCTTATGGTTATTGAGTCCTTGTTTACTTGGTCGCAGTTCATGATACATATTTTCACTTGATTAAACTGTCTCATGCAATCAACTCCTTTTTTTGTGGAAGTTCCCCTAGTTAACTAGAAATATGCATGCTAACTTTGTGGGATTGATTCCCCTTTGAGAAATTCTACCTAGCTTCCATAATTTTGAACTTGGATGATAATTAATTCCTCTTCCATGTGTCGGCATATCATGATAATAATTAGGGGACACGATCCCTTAAATTTCACAGTCATTTTTAGTTTTTCTAGTTAACTCATTAAACAAGATTGAGTCGGTTGTTTTGACTTGATCTCTTCCACTTAGCTTTTAGCTAACCTCCACCTATAGCTCCATAAAAAATGAATAATTATTTGACAAATATTATTCCATTAAGCAAATAAAGTAAGCATTACTAATCAAATGTCAATATATTCATTTAACAAATATGCATAGGCTTTAAGTAAGATTATCATAAGTTCATTATTAATCACACATACTTAATCCTTTTTAGATCCTTAGGTATCACCAATATGGGATAAATAATGTGTTATTGTAGGCACCCATCAGCAATGCAGTCTTGATGGAGGCACTTGCTCCGTCATGTTCCCCTTTTCCATGTCCGATCTCAAAATAGATCCAAATATATGGTACATTCATTGTTTTGTGTAGCATGCACAACCATTGAAATAACCGAGAATTCTTGAAATGTCCTCCGAACCCATTGGACCAAATCTAATGTTGATCCATCTTTATGTTATTCTTCTTCAAGTGATCATAGAAAATCTAAAAGCAATGTTGTACATACGCTAAGTCGTGGCACCTATCCTCACTTATGTAGAAGTGTCATTCCTTCAAAATAACTCTATTGTCTCCACTACTCTTTGGGCCATGCCTGTATGTGATATGGACGATTATGTTGAATTTCTCTAAGTGATAATACTAGATTTGAGTCTTGTTTTATGGTTGAAAGGTGTAGTTCTCAGCAAAGTCAACAACTGATAGGATAGTTCCAACATGAAATGTATCTTTTTATAATCTAAAATGCTCGTCCTGCGATCGAGCTACATGAACATGTTGAACATAGTGTTGGTTCTTATCGAAGAATTCCTTGATGAAGTATTACAATCGGACCTAGTATAACAACAACAAATACATAAATTAGTCAAAACATTTTTACGTATACAACTGCAAGCATAAATAAAATATAGTATTTAAGTACTCAATACGAACCTGGGAAGTGACCAACTGTATATTTTTTCTTTCATTCCCTCCATCAATATCATATGTCACGTATTTGAATCTTTGCAAATCAACCTCTATCTAACCCAGTTCATACTCATCGCTCGCATGGGAGCACTTGTGTAGTAATTCCATTCCACCGCATCTAGGGCATGTGCCATCTAAGCAATCTTTTTGATAAAATGTACAACCCTCTGGACTTGTACATAATATGGTATGAATGAAGTCTCTAGATGATTCCAACAACAATATAGTTGAGAATTCCTACATAAGGTTCTTATCCAAACCAAAAAATATAGATATATATGTATCATAACAATAACAGTATTCAATGTGGTATCAACAACAACATGTGTTACGTGTTGTGTTTACTCTAAAATACCAAGGCTTGTATTTCTAGAAATATATTTGTCCCAAGTTCAGTTGACTATATTCATTCCTAAATATCTCATACAATTATGTCTATGTAATGTCAAGAAAGTGTTTAGTATGTGGTTCATGGTCCCTTGAACCCTTTCTCAATTTCAGTACATATTTTTGGTTGGAAGAAGGCCTAGTGTTCTCATGCCAAAAATCTTGCACCAGTCCCTTAACTACTCCTATCAACATTGTGTCAGAACGAGGTATCCTACCAATGAAGGCCCATAAATCACTGTGGCAACCTGTGTCGAGACTATCCCATCTAATAGAATAATTTTGAAGGGCATTCACATTGCATTTCATGAGATGGTATTTTTCCTTCAGTAAACGATGTTGCCTTGTGATCCAACTAACGGTTGATTGTGACAAGACACGCCAATCTGAATTACAATCTTGAGAATGAGCTTTCAAACAATTTTTTTGAAAAGATCCAATAATGTTTCTAACAATATGATTGCTTGTTTCCAAACCTCTAATAGTTTTAATGCCTAAAATTCTTCTAACAACAATCAAACTCCTATATTTCAAGAACGACAAAAATAGTTGACATTTTGCTACATCAAATTTCTATTCAAAATATTGATAATGAATGGTTCGGTCAAGTAACTTAACTTCAAGTGATGCTAGACCAATTTCATCCACCTGAATGTGCTTAGGATTTTTTTTATGCACACTTTACAATGGTGGCATGGAATATAGGCCCGTATTCTGCCACTATTGACTTCGAGGTTGTGGAGTTACAATCATGTGAGGAGATACAACGTGCAAGGATTGTTTCCAAAATGTCAGGTTGTCGAACATGAGGTTGCACCACAAGAATTTCTTCATCAAGGGGGTATTGCATCCATTTCCTCTCTAGATTCATTCACAATATAACTAGCTTCAAGTAGTATTTCATCTTTGTCACCCACAACTTATTCTGATGGATTATTGATTGAAGGTTCATTTACTGTGCTGGAATTCGGCCGTTCCTTTGCTAACAACCTACATTTTTACATACTCATCCTTTCCTTTTATCTTGCTTCATTGACAAATTTTATGGGATGCATTTTCCTTGAACTCTTTATTTTTCGGTTACATTGGTTTCCCATGCTTAAATGAATGTCAATTACAATGAGCTAATTTCACAAATTCTCTTCCAATTAGATAGTTTAAGAGAATATATTTTTTCTCCATTTTCATACACTCTCATTCAAATACACAACAGTTGGCTTGGAAGTAATGAATGTGAGAAGGATTTTATTCCAATTATAAAAATTAACTTATATTAGAATTTCACAATTTCACTTCTATGAGAGTAGTTCAAGAGGCCATTTCTTCACCAAATTGTGAAATTCTCTTCCAAATACAAAGTTCAAGAGACTAGATTTCTTCACCAATTTCGTACACTCTCATTTAAATACACAATAGTTGGCTTGGAACTACTGAATGTGAGACGGATTTTATTCCAATTACAAAAATTTACTTATATTAGAATTTCACAATTTCACTTCTTTAAGAGTAGTTCAAGAGGCCATTTCTTCAACCAAATTGTGAAATTCTCTTCCAAATACAAATCTCAAGAGACTAGATTTCTTAACCAATTTCATACACTCTCATTCAAATACATAACATTTGTATTGGAGCTAGTGAATGTGAGAAGGATTTTATTCTATTTACACAAATTTACTTATGTTAGAATTTCACAATTTCACTTCAATGAGAATAGTTCAAGACACCATTTCTTCACCAATTTTACAATTTCTCTTCCAAATACATAGTTCAAGGGACTATATTTATTCACCAATTGCATACACTCTCATTCAACTACACTAATTTTTCTTCACCAATTTACTTGCTAGAGAATTTCACAATTTCACTTCTATAAGAATAATTTAAGATGCCATACCTTCACCAATTTCATAATTTCTTATTCAGATACACAGTATTTGTACTCTACAACATATAATAAGACATCAAATTGTTTCCCACTCACTGATTCTCCTTTGTAATCAAAACACAATGAAGATCAAGCTTGTTTTTCGGAGTCGTTCCCGTCATTGTATGCAAAATATCGCGGTAATTTGATTTCCGTAGTATGATAGGAAAGAGGCAGGAAAATATGGAGGGAAATAGTCCAAGGAAAGTAGGCATACTATTTTTCATAAGTGTTACACTATCAAGGAACGGGCATGCACATTTGATCCTAACGATTTTTTCATTGGATGCCTCACCTTCCACCATGCCTGTTAAGGGTGTATAGTAATGGCATAAAACAATGCTTAGGAGTGTGAACACACTTTTGTTACCTATTTTATTTGTTCACACTTGAGAGATAATGTGTGGTGCTTCAATGTAATAGTAATAGTGTGTCAATATAATGCTAAATGAATGTTAATAGCACCCATATCCCCACTTAAAATCAAAGTATTCTCTTAGGAGTTCATGTGCGGTGGTTGGAGGAACTGTTAATGGCCCCATATGCCTAGAAGCTTTATTGAGGGACCAAATATTGGAATTTTACCTTGACCATGTCCACAGACTTGAGACACATACTTAGTCCTGTAATAGTCCTAATGGGGCTAATATCCATATTCAAAAGCCAATGATACCATGGAAAGGTTAATTGCTATTGCTTAATAGGTTTTTCTAGGAACTAGATGCCTATATGATTCCTTGAGGGCCCAATGGCTTATTTTCCTCTATATATCATGTGCAAGGCCTTGAGACCCATATCTACTGCTACAAAATTCTTGATGATTCCCATATCCCCACTTGAATTCCAAACATCCCCGTAATAAATCATATATGATGTTTCTATGTGTCATTGATGGACATTGATCCCTAGATGCTAGTCAATGAGCCTCATTCCTAAGGTCCCTCCATTGACCATGGTTAATTTCTTGAAACCCAATCCTATTGCTCAA
The DNA here is from genome assembly GCA_027924585.1 of Larix kaempferi. NCBI lineage: Eukaryota > Viridiplantae > Streptophyta > Pinopsida > Pinales > Pinaceae > Larix > Larix kaempferi. Next base: position 1,858,946 of record BSBM01001661.1, on the reverse strand, counting down.
AAACTACTAATGTTGATTACATCCTTACTTGGAGCCAAGGATACAATTAGGATATCATGTGTGGTGGTTCAAAGTGGTGCTCTTGGGTCTAGATATCTAGAACCTAACTTTATTCCCTAAGGCACGAATTTCCTTCTCTAGACATGTCCAAAACCCAACGACCAATGCTTAGTTCTAAAACCCTTATAATGGATCCCATATGCTCTCTTGAATATGACATATATCCCAAAAAGGGGTCATATATGGTGGTTCAAGGAATTTTTCATGGACCTCAAGTCTTAGACGTTGACTTTAGTGATTAAGGTCTAAGTTTCCTCCCCTAACCATTGTCAAACTACAGAGACCCATAATAAGTTTGAGGAAGGATGTCTAGAAGATTGCTTTATATATTAAGGGCGCTGTTACTCTCTTAACCATGTTTAGGGCCCCACAACCCATCCTTAGTGCTCAAAACCAGCTTCTAATGTTTGATATATAATTACTCAAATGATAAATATCCCATGAAGATGACACGTGTAGTATCTCAATGTCTCGGTCATGGCACTTGATATTTATAAGATACCTTTTATACCTAATGCCCAAGTTCTAGTATTTGGGCTTGGTTTAGGCCTCATTACCAATATATAGTTCACAAAAAGCTACAATGGTTCCAATATGCCCACTCAAAGGTGAAGGATCACCTTGGTAGATCATGTACTATGTTGGCTAGGAATTATTATTGGCCTTGGATGTATGCAATACTTCTTTAGGGACTGATTCCCATGTTTCCTCCCTTGACCTTATTGAAGGCACCATGAACCATTCCTTGTGATAAAAAATTATAATGATGTCTATATCCCAACTTGGGGGGGGGAATATATCCTCAAGAGGTCATGTGTTTTAGATTAAGGCTTCATTCTTGGGCCTATATTCCTATAAAATTCATTTAGGGCCTAAGTAACTATATATAGTGCTCAAAATATCATAATATTGTTAATGTCCTCACACAAAGAACTTGAGGATATACCTAAGAGGTCATGTGTGGTGGATTGGGTCATGCTTGTTGAACTTGACTATTTATAATATTCCTCTAGTGGATAAGGGTTATTTTTCCTCCATCAAATATATCCCATGTCTAAGGCCTAAAGGCTCGTATCCAATATCCAAAACCTCCTAATGGAACTAATATATATACTCAAGGGAAATGATAACCTTGATGGGTCCTATGTGGTGGTTTGAGGTGTTCTTCATGGCCATGGATGCTTAGAATCTTTCATTAGGGAATTTGCTTCACATAATTATGGAATTTAATGATAATTGATATAATAAAGGACATCACCAACCATTTCAAATCCCCTAGTGTTCACAATCTCCTAATGGCTCCCATATCCCTATTTGGAAGACAATGATACCCTTGGGATATGCTATGTTGTATCTTAAGTCATCATTCATAGCCTTAGGTTTCCTAAACGTTCATGTTTTGTCTAACTCTTTGGATTCCTCTCCCAATAATGTCAAATACCCCAAGACCCATACATAGTGCTCAATAATTTCATAATTCCATTGATATCCACACTCAAAGGCTAAGGATAACCTTGGAAGGTCATGTGTGGTGGTTCAGGATATTGTTCTTGGACCTTGATGCCCTAACTCTTCCTTTGGGGCCTAAGGCCTAATATTCCTCCCTAGACCATGTTAAGAACCCCGATATCCATATATATTATTCAAAACCTTGTAATTTATGTAACATTCCAACTCAAAGGTTAATAATATCCCAAGTAGGTCATGTGTGGTGGTTGGGTGCATTGTTTTGGGTCCTAGGTGACGAGAATCATCCATTAGGTACTAAAGCTTGTGTTTCCTTCCCTAACCATGTAAAGGAAATAAATACCCATTTTTATTATTAAAAACCTAATACTGGCACCCATATATTGACTCATAGGACAAGGATACCCTCAAGAGGTCCTGTGTGGTATTTCAAGGCATCTTTCTTTACCCTAGATTCGTAAATACTTCCTCTAAGACTTATGGGCCAAGTTTCTCTCCCTTCATATTCTCATATATCCTCCCCACCTCTCTCTCCATCTTCTGTGGTCTCTTTCACCCCCCCCCACGCCACCCCCGCCTCTCTCTCTCTCTCTCTCCCTCCCTTCATCTCTTCTAGTATCTCCCCCACCCTCTTTGTTTCTCTACCTCCATCACTCTCTCCATGTCCCTCTCCAAATCTTTATCTATCTCCCTCTTCTTTGTCCCTACCTCTCTCTTTCACTCCCTCTCTAAATTTCTCTACCAACATCAAAATATCTCATTATCTCTCCCTCTCTCTCCCTCTCTCTCTCTCCCTCTCTCTCTCTCTCTCACTCTCTCCCCCCATTTCCACCTCCAAACTATAAACCTTCTCCCACCGACTATACCCCATCTCTATCTCTACCCCTCTCCCTCTCTAACTCTCTCTACCACCACCACTCTCTCATGCTCTCTCTCCCTCTAACTCTCCACCTCTCTCTCTCCTCCTCTCTTCTCCTTCCTATCTCTCACACCCTTGCTCCCTTTATATATTCCTCTATATTCCCATATCTCCTTCCCCCTCTCTCTCTTTCTACCCCCTCATTCTCTCTCCCTCTCACTCTCTTATTCTCTCTCTCACCCTCCATATCTCTCTATCCCTTCCTCCCTTTCTCTTCCTCTCTCTTTCACCCTTCTTCATTGTCTCTCTATCCCTTCCTCTCTTCCTATTTCTCTCTCTCTCACCCTTCTTCATTCTCTCTCTATCCCTTCGTCTCTTCCTCTTTCTCTCTCTCTCACCCCTTTTCATTCTCTATCTATCCCTTCCTCTCTTCCTCGACCTCTCCCTCTCTCTTTCTCTAAACATTCTCTCTCGTACTATCCCTATATTTACCTCTCCCTCTCCCTTTGTTCCCTCTCTCTCTCTCTCCCTATTCTTTCTCCCTATGTCGCTATCTCACTCTCTCTCTGACCCTCTCTACCACCATCACTCTCTCATTCTCTCTCCCTCTCACTCTTCAATACCTCTATTTCTCCTGATCTCTACCCCAAACTTCTCTCTCTCCCCCCACCTCTCTCTCACACCCTTGTTCCCTCTCTCTCCCCCTCCACATTTCTCTATCTCCTTCCACATCTCTCACTACACCCCCTCATTCTCTCTTCCTCTCTCTCCCACTCCATATTACCTATATCCTTCCCCCCTCTCTCCCACTTTGTATTCCCTATCTCCTCCCCCCTCTCTCATCACAATTATCCATCCTCTAATCTCATTCTCTTTGTGGGAATATACATGTCTCTTTTCGTATTAGGAACATGCGTGCACTCTAGGAGTGTGTGTGCATTAAAGGAACACATGCACGTTCTTAATGGGTGTGTGCACTCTAGTGCATGTGCGTTATTTTAAATTTGAATTTCATAAGTAGGAAAATTAGGTGTTTGTTGACTAGGTTTGTTCAGATTTACGTTTGGGATGACAAACCTGGTGCTTAAGACTACAAATTCATGAAAACTTCTCATTTTCAGGATTTCTCTCTATATCTCATTTTGGACATTATTTTTCTATAGGATAGACAAATATGTTGTCAATGAAACTACAAAACCATATAGAGTTGACTATGAAGATTACAAATATATAATTTAAAAAAAATGTTATTGTTTACTATTTTTAATATATTTTCCACTTGACATATACCAAAATATTAATAAACATACCTCATTTGTTTATGCTAAGACCCCTGCTGAAGACCCTGTGAAGACTTAAAAAATGTGGTAGGGCTACCATTGAGCAGTACTGCAAAGTTAGCTGAAGACATGCACCCCATGATCCATTGTGTCACTTGATAGTCCAGACCTGCATTGAGTAGAAGTATCCTCATAAAGGACCAATCCACCATATCATACGCCTTAACCAAGTCTAGTTTCAAAAATAAGGAGTTGAGCCCTTTTTTCTTTGCAGAATGCAATGTTTCCTGTGCAGCCCTGATGGCATCGAAGGTCAACCTCTGATGCAAAAAACCAAATTTATCCTTCGATATCCCCAGTCATAAACCATATTTGATTATGTTAGCAATAGTTTTGGAAATGACCTTGTAAATAAGATTGCAGAGTGATATCATTCGATAATATTGAAAGGAGGATGGATTTGAGGATTTTGGGATTAATGCCAAGAAAGTAGCATTGACCCCACCCGGTACTTTACCTCCACAATGAGCATCTTCAACCAGTTGTACCAATTCTGGGCCCAAAATATCAAAGAATTGTAGGAAGAATTCACAAGTCCAACTGTCTGGTCCTGGAATTTTTTATTTTTCCATATCCTTTAATATATCCTCAATCTCCAAGATTTCATAGGAAAACCAATGGAAGTACAATCCTCTTCTGTAAAGATATGTGGCATAACATGGAGGCTATTAAACTGTGATTCCACATTGTTAGTTTGTGGCTTGGAAAATAATTTGGAGAAATAGTCAGTGTTCACCGATGCAATCTTAGTTTGAGTTGAAACTCGAACCTAGGTGAAGCCTCGATATCCCAAATCTCCCTATGCTTCTATCTTTTAGAGGCGTAAGAATGGAATAACTTTGTATTCTGATATCCACATGAGATCTCCAATGCCCTACTTTTTAGTCTCCAAATCTGTTCTTCCTTTTTAAGTAATGTGGCTTTCTCCACTTCTAATTGAAAATTTGCCCTTAGGTGAGAATACGAGATTGTGACTTCAAAAGGTGTAGCATAAATCACTTTTAAATCATCCTTAATTCTACTCAAATCAGACTAAACAACTAGCTTCTTATCTTGGATCCAAGGAGATACTACATCTTTGAGTGACTGGAGAAATAGAGGGAATCTATACATAGCAATGCAAACCACCTGAGCCGAGAATGTGTGCCACTGATGTCTAACCAAATGAATAAACTCTTCATATTCCGACCAAATGGGGAAATACTTAAATAGGAAATTTGTATCAAAATTGCCATTCCCCACCTTTAAAATAATAGTCACATGGTCTGAAATATTATTTGGCCCAATCCACGAATTACACTTTCCTAATTGCGAATAAAGTTATTCATGTATAAGAAATCTATCGAGTCTTTTATCCACATTGTCAACCCCCTTCTATCCATTATGCTAGGTAGGAATAAAGGGGTTTGGCTCCACATCTATAAGACAATGAGAGTCAATAAGATTCATGAACCAGTCATTAATAGTAGCGTTATGATCCTTTGAGCCCCAATATTCCCGGGCCTCTATGGTAAAGTTAAGGTCCCAGCCATAATCAGAGTGTATATCCATAAGTCCATTGTTACTAAGCTCCATCCAATAATTCAATTTTTCCATTGTTGGGCCATATCGATTGTAAAGATGTAGTGTACCAGCCAATTCCATGCTGCAACATGCTAGCAATATACCACTTACCATTCGAAACAGGTGAAACTAGAAAAGAGAGGGGTTCCAGGCCGATAATAAGCCACTGGACTGACCATCTACATCTATAGTACAACACTCCCAGCCAGGAAGCCATTCTCTAGATGAAATCCCTCGCTTACACACCATCTACCAAAGTATCTTGAAATAAAATTACATTAGGATGAACCAAATATAATAACCTACGGAGGGCTAAAATTTTTTGGGCACCCCCAACCCCACAAATGTTAATGGACATTCAGATCATCAGGTCACCACCTTAGAGGCCTGAATTGATATAAGAGGCTTAAATTGATCAGTAATTTGTGACTGAGAGACAAAATCACCACCTAAGGAGGAGGAAGGACCGACATCAATAAGCTCCAAACCATATGTAGCCCCAGAAGAAGAACGAGCTAGTTCCTTTTGACGTCGACCACCATTTTTATTTCTAATGGTCACGTTAGGGTTAAATGTTTCATTCGATACATGAACATTTGAGTCTACACAATAAAAAGGTAAAGGTTCTCGAAAGAGTCCTATAGGTACCTCCAGCGAAGAAGGAGAAATAGCCCTCTGAATTGGACAAGAAAGGTCAAAACAGGAAGTCGCCCCCAAAGTTTGAAGTAAACCCTGTTCATCTCTAAGGAGCTGTGAATCTTAGCCCATAAAACCCTCATCCAGTGTCTTTTGTGGAGAATATATTGTTTCTTCGATCAATAAAATTTTCTCCACCACCAGGGGAGCATCCCATGAATCACCCATTTTGTTCAAATAATCCCCCGAGGGAAGATGATTGCCCTGAGCTAGAGAAAGGCTCTTCTCCAAATCCTCTAAAAGTGCAAGTTATGAGTCTGAAAGTGAATGAATAAAGGAGAGGAACAAAGTATTAAGCTTACCAGTAAGAGAGATGGTGTCACTGGATTTAACTGGCTCCCTCTTATGCCCCGGTTATTGAACTACAAACAACTGAGGTTGAAGATACCCCCCATCGCTGTCACTACCACGCCCAGTCTTCTGAACAGATTACTGGTGACAAGATTTTCCCAGATGCCCCACTTCATCGCACGAAAAACACCTAAATGGTGTCTGCTAGTAATCCAAATCCTGCTTAATAACCAGGTCACCCCACCTAATGGTAATGGACTATATAATTCCTAGTTCTAGGTCTATCTCCGTCAGTATCCACGCCATCCTTTCATATTCGTGGTATAGTGATTTTTCATCAAAGAAAACAAAACTTCCAATCATGTTTGTTAGGTTAATGAAGACCCCGCGAGAACAGATTTCCAAGGGAAATCCATTAAGTAACACCCAGAAGTGGTTTTTCTGCAAAGTCTCAATCGCTGGGTTGAATTTTGAATGCCACTACTTCAGAAACAGTGACCCCCGACCTAGCACCCAAGGTCATTCCAGGATCCACTCCACATAATCTTCATCAATGAAGTGGAATACTACCCAACGGTTGACTAACATATGGACCCGCGAGAATTATTTCAGAAGCAGCTTCCATTGTTTCGTGGCCCGAGAAAGTAGTGCTGCTCGACTCACAATTGCAAAACAATCTTACCCACCAAATCCCTAGTAGATAAGCTCATAACCCTCCCCAACTAAATATCATTTCCTAGAGTCATGTCTACCTCCTCACTACGCAACTTCAGGGCTTTTAGGATTCTATGTATTCTAGATTTCTCACCAATACTCTTGGAAAGACCACCCCCACATCTAGGAGTGAAATCGTGTGAAGAACCTGCAATAATTAATTAATGAAAACACATGATATAGTAGAAATAACAGAACTCAGAATCACTTTTATATTGATCGCAGGCCACTTCGAGGGGGCAACCTCCTTTGAGCAAGCTCAATACAAATAACTTCACGGTACCTTCATTGGTCTCAACACAAACTTATATACTAAGTCTAGGCGCCAATACCATGGGTCAATACCATGTGTCAATACAAATCATGGGCCAATACAAAATATGGATCTGTTAAATTTTGAGCATTAATTCACAATACTCTAAGATCTTTACTGAGAGAATAACATGTACAGTATATCAATGCATATCAATCATATCAAGCATGTCAATTGTCACAAGAAGTAAAAACATGAGAGACAAGAGACACAGAGTTTCCGTGGGGAAAACCCTAAGGTGAAAAACCCACAACTTCCTCAGAGATAGAGAGAGCAATGGCTCAACCAAAGTACAACCAAAATACACAAAGATAGTCTCCTAGTAGCAGATGATCCTCCTCCTCACTAGTGCACCACTTTCTGAGTGAAGGAAGAATGAGTTTTCGAATGATCAAAATAGAGATCTCCCGATCTCTATTTATACTTGTCTGTTTTCCCAGTGACCTTATGGGGCCGACTTATCTAGCTAGGTACATCATCCATATATTACATAAAATAAGGGCTGACCCCACACATGGTGGTCTAATAACCCATCGGCAAGTTCACACACTTGCGGCATTTGTCAATACACATGACGACACTTCCATATAGAGGAATGACACATCTCTATAGGAGTACAATAATATATAAATTAAATACATGGATGAAATACATTCTGAAGTTACATATACATCAACATTCCCTCTTAACTAAGAAGGTATTTCTCGACACATATCTGCTAGCACAAGTATTCTTCTCTGGATCATCGTCATCGATGCATCATCCTCGAATCATCGTCATCATCACTACTACTGCTATCTCAAACAATCTCTGAATCTACTCGTCATAGGAAGTTCTACAGAGCCAGTCCTTTTTCATACTGGATGTAGGCCCACCACCTGCAGGTCTTCATCATCACTGGCCATACTATGGAATCCTCAGGACTTATTACGTGAGTCAACAAGACCTAGAAAGAGCATCCCAGGACTGATTATGAGCACACAGCTCAACCTATCGGATCTCCTAGGACCGTTTACATGCTACTGCACAACCTTTCCACGACCACAGAGTATCACGAAGCACAACCCAAATGCACACACACAACACTTACACTCACCGACATGGGAGGACCAACCTACCACCATCCGTGAAAGGCTCACAACACTTACATCAACGACCATGGGAGAACACATCTGCCACCATGTCGGAAAGGCTCTACACTTACATCAAAGCACATGGGAGAACACATCTACCACCATGTCGGAAAGGCTCTGCACTTACATCAATGCACATGGGAGAACACATCTACCACCATGTCAGAAAGGCTCTGCACTTACATCAATGCACATGGGAGAACACATCTACCACCATGTCGGAAAGTCACTGTGCATCTGTGTCTTCGGAACTCATCACACATAATCCAACTGATTATGGAATGTATCCACCTGATACATATGATCATCATGATCATCATCATAGCATCATCCTGATGCATGTCATCTAGAGTATCATCCTGATACTCATCACTGCATCGTCCTGATGCATATTTGGAGCAACATCCTGAAGCTCGTCATCCATGATCATCCTGATCATACAATGCATCTACCTGATGCATACCAAGTATCTACCTGGTACATATCATCATACATGATCCACCTGATCATATAATGTATCCTCCTGATACATACACAGATACATGATCCACACAATGTATCCACCTGATATATATATCAATACACATGATCTACCTAATCATACACAGTATCTACCTGATACATATACAGATACATGGTCCAAGCATCCATCATGATGCATATACAAATACATATAAATGATCCAACTGATCATATCCAACATCCAACATGATGCGTACATAAATATACATATAAATGATCCAACTGATCATATCCAGCATCATCCTGATGCATATACAGAGCAGTAACTGGAGCATCATCCTGATGCTCATCATCCAGTGCTTACATCCACAGCCATGTGAAGGATCCTCCTTCCCACATGCTTGGGATGGCTTCTGCAAATGTGTCCATCACTTCTTCCTCGAAGTGTCATCAATCTGAAGAACACCAAGCCTCTCTTTGAAGTACTCGAACTTCACTCTGGCTAGTGGTTTCATCAGCACATCTACAATCTGCTCGTCCGTCGCAACATACAGGAGCTTCACTGCTCCTCTTTGCACCATATCCCTAATATAGTGATATTTGATCTCTATGTGTTTTGACCTGTCATGAAACACTGGGTTCTCAGACAACTTCACACAAATCTGGTTATCACAGAAGATACCAGCAGCATCCAACGGGAGATCAAATAACTCAGACAGTAGCTTCTAAAGCCATACTGCCTCACAACTAGCCGAACAGGTTGCAACATACTCTGCCTCGGCTGTACTCAGTGCTATGCAGGACTGCTTCCTGCTAAACCAAGAGATCACACATGATCCCATACTGAAGCAACACCCAGATGTGCTCTTCCTATCTGTAGCACTGCCTGCCCAATCTGAATCAACATAACCCTGCAGGTTAAACTTTTGATTCGCTTCATACTTGAGCCCATAATCAATTGTACCCTCCAGGTACCTCAGAATATGCCTTACAACAACCAGGTGAACACTCCTCGGATCCATCAGGAACTGGCTCAATGTGTTCACCGCAAAGCAAATATCTGGTCTCGTGTTCGTCAAGTACATCAAGGACCTAATCATCTGACGATACATAGAGACATCAACCGGCTCAAATGAAGCATCACACAGAAGCTTCAAGTTCAATGCCATAGGTGTGGCCATGGCCTTGCAATCCATCATCCCGAACCTCTTCAGGATATCTACTGCATACTTCTGTTGTCCAAGGAAGATCCCATCTGCACTCTGCCACACCTCCATACCTAGGAAATAATGCATCATCCCCAATTCCTTCATATCAAACTCGGCAGCAACCTTCCTCTTTGTATTGGTAATCAATTTGTCATCTCCTGTTACAAATAGGTCATCCACATACAGGAGTAGAATCACAGGATTCCCTTCCTCAACTTTGTAGTAAAGGTTGGAATCCGCTTTACTCTTGGTAAATCCCAAGCTAGATAGGAAACTGGCCATCCTACCATACCATGTTTTGGGAGCTTGCTTCAAGCCATACAAGGCTTTCTTCAATCTGCACACATATGACTCCCTGTCATGTGTTTCAAAACCGACTGGCTGCTCCACATATACTTCCCCTTCAACTACACCATTCAAGAAGGCATTCTTGACATCCATCTGGTGTATCTTCCATTTCATTGCTGCAGCCAGGGAAAGTATTGTTCTGATGGAAGTGTACCTAGCTACAGGAGCAAAAGTTTCTTCATAATCTATTCCCCCTTTCTAAGAGAAGCCACGAGCTATGAATCTTTACTTGTACTTTTCTATGCTGCCATCTGTAGCATGCTTGATTTTGTAGATCCATTTGGAAGTCACAATAGACTTCCCTTCAGGTCTTGGGACAACATCCCAAACATCATTTTTCATTATTGATTGGTATTCCTCGACCATGGCATCCTTCCATTATTTCTTTTCTGCTGCTTCTTCATAACTGGAAGGTTCTTTGTTCATGATATCACAGAGTAAAGCAACATAGCTGGTATGTGATCTAGTTCTATTTTTTGCTCTTTGTTCTTCTTCTGGAATGCCAAATCTCTCTGCATCTTGAATGAGCTCTCTAGCCCATGCAGGTTTCCTCTTGTGAGAGTTTTCCTCACGTGGTGGATCTACAGGTTGTTGTGGATCTTCAATTTCACGATCAACATCTGGAATTGCTTCAGACATGGTAGTGTCTTGAAATCTAGTTTCCTTAGGTTCTTCATAATCTTCAACAGGTGTCTTTCTTGATTTGACGAATGTTGAGTTTTCATCAAATGTCGCATCCCTGTTGACATGAATCTTCTTGAACCCTGGAAAGTATATTCTATAAGCCTTCGAGCTTTCACTGTAACCCGCAAAGATACCCTTCTTTCCTGAAGGATCTAGCTTGGTCCTCTTTTCCTTTGGGACATGTGTGTATACTGGACAACTAAATATTTTGAGATGGTTGACTTCAGGTTTCTTACCAGAAAAGACCTCTTCTGGTGTCTTGTTGTCCAATATCTTGTGGGGTGTTCTGTTCTGCACATATACAGCTGTCCTAGCTGCTTCTGCCCATAGATGCATAGGTAGATCCTGGTCATGCAACATTGCCCTTGCTGCTTCCATGATTATTCTGTTATTTCTTTCTGCAACTCCATTTTGTTGTGGATTGTAAGGAGCAGTCAACTCCCTCTTAATCCTTGAATCACTACATAGTTTCTTGAAGTCACCTGAGGTGAATTCTCCACCATTGTCAGATCTGAATGTTTTGATCTTCTTATCAGTTTGGTTCTCCATCAGGGTTTTGAATTCCTTGAACTTATCAAATACTTCATCTTTGTTCTTCAAGAAGTAAACCCAAGTCTTCCTGGAGAAGTCATCAATGAAAGAGACATAATAAACATACCCACTCATAGAATTGGATGACATCGGACCACATACATCGGAGTGGATAATTTCCAAGATACCTTTTTCCTTGCTTTCACTGCTTGGGAAAGCCTTCTTAATGTTCTTACCTTTTGAACATCCTTTGCAAACACCTTCATGTTTGGTCTTGATTTCAGGAAGACCCTCTACAGCCTTGCTTGCAATTGGAAGTACCCTATAGTGCATATGAGCAAGTCTTCTATGCAAAGTTCACTTGGCTCCATGGATTCATGCACCATGGCATGTTCAGGTTGTCCCTTCAATTTATACAAACCTCCCTCTTGCTCTCCAATCACTACTGCATCATCAATAGTTTTACCCTTTGGCCACATTAGGAATTGGCCATCTACAAATGAAACCCTCATGCCTTTTGCATCCAATGTAGAGATGGAGAATAGATTCTTCTTGAGCCCAGGCATATAAAGAACTTCTTTCATCTTCAAGGATTTTCCAGAATCTAGGTTGTAGGAGGTTTCACCACTTCCTTTGATGGGGTATTGATAGTCATCCCCGAGTTTCACTTTATGGGGTGATTCATGTTCAGATAGATTTACAAAAGATTCTTTAAACCCAGTCATGTGTTTAGAAGCCCCACTATCAAAAAGCCAATCATTACAACCATGAGAGATAGTACTTGTGAGAGCAGAGATCAGAACATACTCTTCTTCGCTTGATGAGTCATCATCGTCACTTTCTGCTCTAGCCTTCTTCTTGGGTGGTTCATCATCTTCAGCAGCATGAGCATGATATTTTTTCCTACTTCCCTTCTTCTTCTTGATGTTGTTTTTCCTTTTGTTCTTGGGACATTCTGAAGCAAAATGACCCTTCTCATTACATGTGAAGCATCTGAGATCTTTCTTATCTTTATGTTGATGATAGTGTGAATATTTCTTGGCATGAGAGTGCTCTCTCTTTGACCTTCCTTTCTTGGTGTGTACTGTGAGAGCTCGATCTTCACTTCCCATCTTTTCTTCTCGGGCCACAAGCCTTGCTTCTTCTTGTGAACATTCTTCCCGCAGTCTGTTGAAGGAGATCAACTTCTTTCTTGCACAAATTCCTTGAATAAAGGAATCCCATGACCTGGGTAGGCCATTTAGAGAGGTCATGACAACTTTGCCATTCTCCACCATTTCATCCACCGCTTCTAGTTGTTCCTTAATCTGAGAGACCCTAGAAAAATAAGATTCAATGGTTTCTACATTCTGAAACTTTACTCCTTTCAATTGGTTCTGTAGGGTCATCTTCTGATTTATGTTCTTCCCTTCAAATAGTTTGGTCAGAGAATCAAACATCTCTTTGGGTGTCTTTAGAGATGACACATGGGGGATGAGATGGTCCTTGATAGAATCAACAATGATTCTCTTTGCCTTGACCAAGTTCTTCTTATGCAATATCTTAGCCTCTGCATCCTCTGGGATAGGGATGTCTTCTTTTACATATGAGTCCAACTCATTCTCTTCTAGGATTAACCCAATCCTATACTTCCAAGCTCAGAATTTATCAGCCCCTTCAAGCTTATCCTCAATCTTGGTGTGGTGAGACATCTTAAAGAGTACTTCAAATGGAAATAGAAAATATTTAGATCTTACCACTTGATTTGCTGAAAACTGGATCTGGTCCGGGATTAGGGTTTGTCAGAGAAACCCTACAAATTCAAAATGTGAATTTCAACTTTCTGAAAGGATAGAAATATGCACCTTGATGAGCTGATCAGCCTGGTGTATTCAGAATTTGAGATCTGTAAAGCTTCACCCTTCAGAAATGACTTTTTGTCTTCCCAGGTTCACTAAGGAGGACCCTGAATTAGGGTTTGAGTTTCCCGGAGATCTACCCAGCCAAAAATATCGATCCAAAGCTCTAAACTTCGATTTTGGCAAGGAGATTCCAGCTATCTCTTCATATTCCATAAATTCCTATTTTGTGGAAACCCTAATTTTTAGGGTCAAATCTGAAAATGCTCAGAATTTAATTCTGATTGGACAGATAGATTATCCTTGATGAGTAGAGTCAATCTACTATACTTCTTTTCCAAAATATGTGGAGAGAAACCCAATAAATAAGAAACCCTTGGTTTCCATCACTGCACAATGTCTTCTTCTCAGGTAGCTCTGATACCATGTTAAATTTTGAGCATTAATTCAAAATACTCTAGGATCTTTACTGAGAGAATAACATGTACATTATATCACTGCATATCAATCATATCAAGCATGTCAATCATCACAAGAAGCAAAAGCATGAGAGACAAGAGACACAGAGTTTCTGTGGGGAAAACCCTAAGGTGAAAAACCCCACAACTTCCTCAGAGATAGAGAGAGCGATGGCTCAACCAAAGTACAACCAAAATACACAGAGATAGTCTCCTAGTAGCAGATGATCCTCCTCCTCACTAGTGTGCCACTTTATGAGTGAAGGAAGAATGAGTTTCCGAATGATCAAAATAGAGATCTCCCGATCTCTATTTATACTTGTTTGTTTTCCCAGTGACCTTATGGGGCCGACTTGTCTAGATAGGTACATCATCCATATATTACATAAAATAAGGGCAGACCCCACACATGGTGGTCTAATAAGCCACCGGCAAGTTCACACACTTGCGACACTTGTCAATACACATGATGATACTTCCGTATATAGGAATGACACGTCTCTATAGGAGTACAATCATATATAAATTAAATACATGGATGAAATACATTCCGAAGTTACATATACATCAACAGGATCAACAATTATTACGGGATGACTTACAAAGCATATGCATCCAACAACAATAATAAACTATGGATCAACAAATACTACCGGATGACTTACAAAGCATATGCGTCCAACAACAATATACTAACAACGTAAATAGAAGGGCTGACATGGGTTCCTAACATCTCCTCTCCCTTAGAAAAATCTTTGTCCTCAAAGCTTTAGATGTGGAAATTGAGCAGAAATTGAAGGAGTGGTTCTCCTATAGCATCGTTGGGTTGCATTCTGGCCCACTGATGCCTTTTGAGTTTCAGGGAGGATTGATTGGAATGCTGTAGATGAAGAAAGACCATATCAGCTACGTGAAAAGTGCACTCAGAATGGTGTTGATCGGCTTGTTGTTTCAGTCGAATTCTTGCCATGTGAATATTGTCCTACAGAATGAGAAGAATTTGATCGCGGTTTCGAAGAACCGAGTCAATTGCTTGAACTGGGGAGCTACTGAGCGTGTATGGAAGAAGAACTGGCGGTGCATGTCCATAAACTGCTTCATATGGTGTCCTTTTAGATGTGGTATTGTACCACTGGAGCATTTCTAGGAAATCCATAGAAATAGTTGTCCACATCTGTGTAGGGATGGGAAAGGGTTCGAGCAGTCCCAAAAGGAGTGTCGTTTCACCCTTGTTGACTTGGAAAGTATCACACTCAACCACCATCTGGTGAATTTTCATTTTCAGTCTCTTCCAAAAGAAGTTACATTGTTCCCAGTCATAGGTTTTGAGGAACCTAGAGTGCCCTGCTGAGGAAGAAGCATGGAGTTCATAGAAGAGATAGCCCTATTGAACAGATTGCAACCAATTTGGAACAAGCAGAGAAATAGATGTAAGAGAAACTAGGCCATCAAATTGGTGAGAAGGAGCATCTGCCACCATATTATCCTTACCCTTCTTGTAAGTGATCACATAGTCCTAACCCATGAGTTGGATAACCCATTTTCGGTGTGCTGGTGAGGAGACCCGTTGTTCTAGAAAATGTTCTAGACTATGGAGATCAGTATTGATGCAGAAATAATTTCCTAGTAGGGATGGCTGCCACTTCTGTACTGCAGGAAAAATAGCCATCATTTCCTACTGAGATGTAGATGCGGGTAAATGCTTACCGGAAAGGTCTCTTGAAGGCGGCAAGCCCACTGGTGCAACAAAGACACCTGCATATCTATCTAAGCACGTAGGGGAGACCGTTGATGGATGCATCTGAATGGAATGGAGTTGAGCGATGACACCATGTGAATTCTTCTTAAGGATCTTTTCCAGGCGATGTGAACTGATGATGCAGAGAGACCCTTGTTGTAAGCCCTTAAATTTGTGTTGTTTCCAATTGACTGAAAACTGCATCCAAAGTTCAGCAAATCCCATAAGATGGGGCCAAGTGTGCGTAACCATTGAACGCTCAAAACCACATCACATCCGCCTAGGGACAAGGAAAACATGTCAAAGCGCAGGTTATAATCTTCCAGAGAGATACGCACATTGTGACACTTCCCCTTGCAAGGTAAGGTACCCCCATTGGCAACCATGACTTCAAAGTTGGAGCAAGGATGGACAAAACAATCAGCTTGTTTGGCGATCCGAGGGTCAATGAAGTTATGAGTGCTACCAGAATCAATGAGTATTGTAAGAGGAAGCTTCTTGAAGTAACCCCTGACCCACATTGTTTGGGGGATGGTGATGCCGGATAAAGCATGGAGAGATATCTCTGGGTGTTCATCCTGAGATGGGGGGTCAATAGGCGGCTCCTGAATGTCGAACTGATCATCCATTGTATCTATAGCTTCTTCACCAATTTTAGAGGCAGGCTGAGAATCCATATCCAAGAGATAGATCTTTTGTTGAACACATCTATGTCCCCGAGTGAATTTCTCATCACAATTGTAACAAATCCCTTTTTCTCTGCGTGCCTGCATCTTGGTTTTGGACAAATGCTTGATAGGCATTGGTCAAGGAGATGGCGGGATGGGAGGTCGTTGAGAACCCATATTTTGGAAGGGAACAAAAGTGGGTTTGGAGCGTTGTTGGGCTGCAATCTTGTCTTTTGCCAACATAGCCAACCCTAGGACTTCCATCATTGTGTGGGGACAGAACATTTTAACCTCTGACCGGATTTCATCCTTAAGACCACTGATAAAACAACTCCTGTAGAATTCATCAGACAATCCTTCTGTGTGATTGGCTAGTTTCTCAAATTATGTCTGATACTCTCTCACAGTGTCAATTTGATGAAGTTTAGTGAGTGCTCCGGTGAAGTCATCAAAAGCACTAGGACCAAATCGTTGCAAAAGGAGTTGGAAAAAATCGGTCCATTTTGGCTCGTCATGAGCCTTGATGTACCAACAATACCAATGAAGGGATTCCTGTTCCAAATGAAAGGATGCTAGTAGAACTTTTTGGACATCAAAAGTATTATGCATATTGAAATATTGTTCTGCACGATAGATCCATCCAGTCGGATCAGTACCATTGAAGCGAGGAAATTCAAGCTTCGGACCTCGAAAATTGCTAGAAGAAGAGAACCCACTGGCTACAGAAGATTCTTGTTGTCGGTTATTGTTCATGGCTAAATGTTGAAGATGGAGGCTGAGAAATTTTTCATCCAGATCTTGGAGTTTGGTTTGGATGGTTGCAAGTGCTTCCTCCATGTTTTTCGCTCCTGCGCGGGTGACAACCATAACCAGGAGTTTTTTTTTTGGGGGGGGCATGGATAGAAAAACACAAACAAAAGCTAATTTAGTAAAGGGAAATTTGGATTTGGGAAAAACTTGGATGGGTAATTGAGGTTTGACTAGGTTTTGGAAACTTTCTGATGGACAGGGAATCAAAAAATGGGGATTTCAGAAGCGGGGTGAAAGAATGAGAAAATTTGTCACAGAGGGACAAAGAAGCAGAAATAGGGAATGAACATGGTGGCAAAATTTGGAGGCGAGTGGGTGAAAATTGAAGAAGTTATGGAAAACCTTAAAAATATACAAATGTGAGATTTATGGCTTTGGGAAGTAGAATTTGGGATAGGGTCTTCAGGAATGAAATATGCAGAATGGGATTGCAGGGGTGTCCAGGAAGTTTCAAGGGAAACAAAGTTAAAACAAGGGAGATATGGCGAAAAAATGGAATTTTATACTTTTTTTTTTCAGGAATGGATCTGCAACAGTGCAGAATGGATTGGAAATAGATAGATCTACAACAGCGTGGAATGGATCGGAAATAGATGGATTTGAAACGACGCCGAATGGATAAAAAACGGCTGGATCTGAAACGGCTTTCAGAATAGATCTGAAACGGCTAGATCTGGAACGACTGTCAGAATGGATCTGAAACGGCTCAGAATGGATCTGAAACGGCTGGATCTAAAATGGCTCATAATGGATCTGAAAGGGCGCGGAAGTGATTGACAACAGTTCAGCTGAAAATAGATATGGACCCCAGGTATGTGCGGCTTCTTATCGGTTAAGGGGATTCACTCGGCCACCAATGTTGTCTGACGACTTGCATATTGGGGCAGTACCCCTCACTCCACGGCTTAGGTAAAACTGATAACCGCTTTTCCACAAACGACAACTCTTGGTTTACCTCACGGGTGGAAACTAGTCAATCAGTTGGGGGTCGTTTCCCTTTTCGGTGGCAGGTCCTCTCAATGGGCCAGCTTCTTCGGGGTTCCTGTGGTAATCCTCACAATGATTTTTAGGGCTTATTCCCAAGTACTTCCCACAGTTAAGCATATAGGGATTATTCCCAGATCCGAAGCTGCGATAGATGCGAAAAACAAAATTTGACAGAAATTTCACCCAGCAAGCCCAAGAAAGTGCTCTGATACCAGATGTGAAGAACCTGCAATAGTTAATTAATGAAAACACGTGATATAGCAGAAATAACAAAACTCAAAATCACTATTATATTGATCGCAGGCCACTTCGAGGGGGCAACCTTCTTTGAGCAAGCTCAATACAAATAACTTCACAGTACCTTCATTGGTCTCAACACAAACTTATATACTAAGTCTAGGCACCAATACCATGGGTCAATACCATGTGTCAATACAAACCATGGGCCAATAAAAAATATGGATCAACAATTATTACGAGATGACTTACAAAGCATATGCATCCAACAACAATAATACAAACTATGGATCAACAAATACTACGGGATGACTTACAAAGCATATGCATCCAACAACAATATACTAACAACGTAAATAGAAAGGTTTACATGGGTTCCTAACAAATCGGTGCATATCCCTCCAAAACCATACCAGAATCATTACCTGGGCAAAAGTCCTCTGAGAACGAATAGTCACATAATAATGGGTCATTCGTCTGTGAAGCAAAACCATTAATGACAACCCAATGAAATTCCTTAGGAGCCTCAGACCGGTCGCCACAGGTTGAGTCCATGTGAATGGACTGTCAAAACTGAAAAATGGCTGTCAAATCACTGAAAGTACGAGTGGAAGTACCTACTTTGTGATAATGAGTCTCTCGAAATATCTTGAATGCTGATGTCAACGTGAAATAATGTTTACTAGTGGCATTTACATCTAGGATAGAAGGATGTATACACATATCTATGTTGGATGTTTTGCTATTTGATTTCCTTAATGTGTAATTCCTTATCCAATAAAAAATGAAGAGCATTAGGTATCAGAAATAGTGGAATGATTTAATTTAACTCCTTTAATTTTATGAAAACTTCCCACTTGCAGTTTCCATCTCCACCATTTTTAAAAACAACTTTCTCATGTTCAGAATTTGTACGACCGCCCTGTTTAGGGTTGAAACTAAAGGTGATGTACATACTAAAGTCTGTAAATTTCATAAATTGTGCTAACAGCTGAAGAATCCCTTCTCTTTCAAACTAAGGGCATCGATATGTTAATCCAGGCCATCTGATTGATGCAATACTAGGATCACAAACTATGGCATAGTAAATATGAATAAGGAAAGCATCAACACAAGCATGGATTCCCACACCTATAACCAGACGCAGGGATATACAAGCTCTATAAAAATCTGCATATCCTGTTGAATCAAGTTTAACCAATACATCCAACTTGTGGACAAAGAGGAATATAGATAGGATTCCACTAAATGTTGTGGACAAAGAGGAATATAGATAGAATTACACGTAAACATTTAGTGTTATTTTTTATTTCTTAGCATGTAATGTAACATTGTTTTGAAACTTAGTTTATTACATTTCCAAATCCCAAGCCATTAAATGACATCGTTGTTTTAATTCCATAACATTCATGTTTAATGTGAAGAAGAGTTATAATTAAAATCATAGTAGCATAATTTGAGTACAAATACGATTTTATACGAAAAAATACATAATCAAAAAATCCAGTACGGATAAAGTATGGAAGTAGACTTCTTATATATAATGTTTTTAATTAAATATTCATCAATATACCATAAATGTACACAAACATGTATATAATAAAAATAAATAAATATAATATTTTTAATAAAATATTAAATATCAAGTATTAAATAATATAATTAGTGTGAGAGATTATAATAATTATTTTATTAAGAGTATGAAATTGAATTGGATTTATGTTTTATAGTGTTAAAATAATTAAAATTTGGTTTTGTAAAATTGGTTAAATTTAAATTTAACTGTCAATTAATAAGAACTTGTATCTGTATTACAACTACACCCAATATTCGCCGAATTCAAATTCTTCATGATTTCCATACACAAAAGACCAATACGGTCAAATTATGCTACTATGTTTAAAAATAAAAGAAAAATATTCCATGACACACTGAAATACATAACCTGCAACTTTTAATCATTATGTCAAGGCGTGCTAACATTGCATTAAAAGTCTAAAGTATTTAATGTTGGTTTTACAGTTAAGTGAAAAGTACCCTTATCCATTCTTTATAAACACCCTTATCCATGCTCTATAAACATGATTTAAATATTAATATGAAAAACTAGTGTCACGAGTCGATAACCTCGCCACTTTTGGATCTAGTCCTCCTCACCTGAAAATTAAGCACATGAAATGGCTTCAGAAATTAAGCTTAAATATTGATAGATGAAGAAGAAGGGAAAAGACTCCAAAGAATTTCCAAATATGAAAATAAAACCTCACGCATTGTGTTATTTATGAAACATAAAAACCTCATAAATGTAATTTTTTTTCAAAAATTGTTGTTGAGAAAATTTCAGAGCTCATGGTAGCCTCCCACGTGAGATCCCCTCTGAATTTTCCTCTGATTCTCTCTGGCCTCTCCTAAGAAATTATGTTTCCTTTCTTTAAAAAACGCCATTCTTTCAGTCAAAGTAACATAATAGAGAATAATTTTAATGCGAGTCACTTTAGAAATTTTGTTGCCTCTTTTAAAAAAAGCTAAGCTTTCAGTCAAAGTAACGAAACATAAGATAATTTTAGCGTGATTTACTCCAAGGGGTTTTGTTGTTTTCTTCATAAGGAGTGTCACAGGACTACATTTTTTTTCTTCTCTTGAGCGTCCCATATTGTCCAAAATCCTAGTTGTTGCATGACACCGACGTGATCTTGCTAGTTGGGAATGACCATAAACTACACGTATCACCCGTACAATGCCTCATCGAAATGTTCTGACTAAACCCAAGCTAGAAACCTTAGAGTATGTGCAGAATGTCAAGTGCTTGTTTCACTGAAGGTGATGCTGCACCATGATCACCATCCAACCTTAGATAATTCTATGCCATTGCTTCCCCTTGTGATAATCTGCAGGGATCTAGCAACTATAACAAACTCACAATCTAACTCTCGAGATTATTTGCAAAGAAGAAGAAGCATGCATTCAATAATCACTCATAAACATAGAATAATGGACAATGCCAATATCATACAAGGAATAATCAATGTAGAGAATGTGTTACAATAATAAACGATGATGCATCATATAGGATTCGAATTAGCCAAGTAGGGCATTCGAATATGAGCTCAAATTCCACCATGAATAACTATGGAGACATCATCTAGTCGGAAGTATCAGTCATAAATGGTAAGAGTCAGTCAAGTGTGACCAACGAAGTCTAATAGAACTATCTAGCCATAAATCAAGGAATGGAGACTCCAAGGTGGGTGCATGAGGTTGTCTAACTCAAAGTCTAGCTTGGATAACAATGGAGACATCATCCAGTCAATAGTATCAGTCATAAATGGTAATAGTAAATCAAGTGTGTCTAACTGAGTCTAACATAACCATCTAGGCATAAATCAGAGAATGGAGACTCCAAGGGGGGCGCATGAGGCTGTCAAATAGTCAAGTGGAACTCAAGAACTAGTTAACTAGAAGCTACAAGCAGTCAGCATGAGCAATCAATTGAAGAACTACTCAATCAATGCACTAACTGAATGATAACTCCTAGTAGGTGAGATAAGGCGCCCTAACTGAGTGATAACTGACGGTGGGTGAGTAAAGGCGCCCAAACTGGTTGTGGTAGGTGGGAAAGGTGCACTTTTCAAGCAGAAACGTCAAGCAGGGCTCATTAACAAGGTAGGATGCCAATTGGGGGCTGAAGACAGGCTCTGGAGAGCTAGAAGCAAGATCTAGGTGCTAGGGAGACAACCATAATGATGATTGGATGCATGCAGTGGCATGCAAAGCATGCAAATTTGCATTTAGGCATGAAAAATACAAAAATGATGGTGTGAATATTCCAACACCCCCCCCGCAAGCTATACTCTGAGGAAATACCTGAAATCTAAAAAATAGGGCCCCGGTGACTAAGACCAGAGGTCACCCCGTACAATCAATCTAAATAAACTAAGTGAGGAAAGAGGGAAAACCCAGTGGGAAGAAAACCCTCCCTCAAAAATAGACAGAAGGATGCTAATGTAGCATATCATCTCTCACCCCTGAAGGAGGCAAGTGTACTTCTTTTCAAAAGAAGGGTTGATCGATCTGAAAAGGATCAGTAATGTGAGAAGGATGAAACCTTCCATTCTGAAAATCTGATGTGGTTCTCCGTCGATCAACCGGATCACCAATAGGATATTTAGTAGATATGAGAGTAGTGGATTCCCATCATGGAAGAGGAGGAAAATTATTTGCGAGATCATAAGGTTCTTGTGGAACTGAATCTCTCATATCCTCATTACCATTTGCTAGATCTTCGGGTTCTTCTGGATCTGGATCTAGCATTTTCTCTTCATCATATTCAGTGTCATACTTTGAATCTGATCTATCATGTGATGATGGTTTTCTCTCATGGAGCTTGAAAACACTTCCAAATTCTGAAGTATCATGTGAAGTGTATCCACAACTAGCTCATCATTATATCCAAGCTCCGAATCTGAACTCTCATGAGGAGAAGCAAGTAAAACTGGCCCATCATCACATACAAACTCTGAATTTGAAATCTCATGAGGAGAAACATGTGACGCTGATGTCTCATACTCTAAATCTGAACTATCATGTGATGGGGATTTGCTCTCTTGAAACTCATCATCACTCTCAAACTCTGAATCTGAAAGCTCATGTGAAGAAGCAAGTGAACCTGCCCAATCATCACTTCTAAAATCTGAATCTGATGAAGTGGGAACGTTATGAGACTACTTTTGAAGCTGCATGTAGATATCTGATATCTCCCTTGAACCATCATAGTTGAGATTTTTACCAAAAGAACTAGAATGTGATGATGGATCTTCAACAAGATCCCTAGTGGATGTAGTAGTGATGACCCTTTTGGACATAGGAGTTGAACCAATAGGTGCTAGATCTTCAGGTTCTTGTGGATCTGGATCTAGCATTCGCACTTCTTCAAGACTTCAAGATCCCTCTTTTTCTCAATCTTCTTAGATCGATCTTTTCCTTTCAAACAATCTTTGCACGTGCCATGAGCAATATTTCTATTTGGACGATCTTCAACCACATCTTGATCTAGCTTGTGGTCGAGATGAGATTGTCTACTCTCTTCATGAATATGAGAGCGAAGAGCAGACTCCTTTGAGAGAGGTAAGAAGTGGGAAAACTCATAGAGTTTTGTCTCATGATTTGCAACACCTTTTGAGATGATTTCCCCTGAAACCATGTCTTGTACTTCGACTTCATTTGGATAAAATATCACTCTTTTGCGCTCTCCAACATGGGTCATTTGATATAGTGGAAGTAAATTTTCTTCAAGAGAAGGGACATAAAGCATATTAGAAATGTAACCAAATTCAAGATTGATTCTTCCACTCCCATGAGAGGAGACTTCAGAATCATTTCCCAATCTGATAGAAGGGCCAATTGAGCTTTTGAAACTGGAGAAGAGATCTTTGGAGGAAAACATGTGTCTTGATGCTCCTGAATCTATGATGAAAGAAGAATCTGTTGATGCATTTTCCATAAGGGCATGACATCTTTCTTTGCCTTCAGATCTAGAAGGTTCAATATCAGGATCTTTCTTCTTTGTACATGCAGGCATAGGAAGATTGTTCTTCTTAAGTAACTGATCCATCACATCTATAGCTTTCCTCATACACTCACTCTCAGGATGGACACCTTTAAGACAATAGGTGCACTTGGGTCTTTTCTTCTGAGAATGATTGGTCTTCCTTGAGTTCGAAACCCCATCTGACTTGTATGAACTATCTGTAGGCCTTATATCATTCGATCTCTTGTAAGAAATATTTTTCTTGCCTTTACCATTCGCTCTCTCTGCAACAGTAAGGGCTGAATCCAATTTGGGTTTGATAATTCCCATAGAGATGAACTTCTCTTCTTCTTGAGTAAGAGATCGGATGAAATCATCCATTGAGGTAAAATTCCATTTTGGAATGGACAACATAGTTGACTGGAAAGTAGAGACAAAAACTGAGAAGTTTTCCCCCAACTTTGAGAGAATGGCAAGTATAATCTACTTGTCTTCTTTCACTATCTCATATATTTTCAACTGTGATATCAAGCTTTTGAACTTGCTGAGGAAGGCATTGATAGATTCGAAACTGTTAGGACTCAAACATATGAGCTCATTCTCCAATTTGTGTCCTTGCATATCATATTTTTGTCCAAAAAGGGATTCGATCTTGTCCCAAACCTCTTTAGGAGATGTAAGATCGATGACATGGAAGTGAATATCATCAGAAATTGAGAGAAGGAGGAGACCAACTGATTCATCAAGCCTATCCAAGTACTTGGACTTTTCAACTGCACTGAGAGGTTCTACCATAGTCCTTTGAGTATTCGGGTGAAGTCCTTGGTTCTCATGAAGAGAGCCATCTTGGATTTCCACTCAACATAGTTGGAAGATGTGAGCTTTAGATCCATCTGAAACAGAGAAAGTCAAATAGTTGAAGAAGCTTCCAAACAGGTGAATAAACCTGCAAAACAAGAGAATTTTTGTTGATGGAGAATGCTACACTTCGCCTGAACACTAACTTAATGACACTTGGTACATAGACTAAGTCCTTCACACCTGGCTAGACCTCATTGGATTTCTCCAATGAATTCAAGTAATAGAACCAGGATTTGCTGTGGAAAATAAGAGGCTTCTGGTTCACAAGTGAAAGATAGCTGCTCAAAGAAATGTTGCGACTACTGCAATGGCTGCAATTCGAATATTTGCTGACTACTCTGATACCATGTGGTAATATACAGGGATCTAGCAACTGTAACAATCTCACAATCTAACTCTCAAGATTATTTGCAAAGAAGAAGAACCATGCATTCAATAATCACTCATAAACACAGAATAATGGACAATGTCAATATCATACAATGAATAATGAATGTAGAGAATGTGTTACAATAATCAATGACGAGGCATCATATAGGATTCAAATTATCCAAGAAGGGCATTCGGATCTGAGCTCAGAGTCCAGCATGAATAACTATGCAGACATCATCCAGTTGGCAGTATCAGTCATAAATGGTAAGAATCAGTCAAGTGTGACCAAATGAGTCTAACAGAACTATCTAGCCACAAATAAAGGAATGGAGACTCCAAGGTGGGTGCATGAGGTTGTCTAACTCAAAGTCTACTTTGGATAACAATGGAGACATCATCCAGTCAATAGTATCAGTCATAAATGGTAATAGTCAATCAAGTGTGTCTAACTGAGTCTAACAAAACCATCTAGGCATAAATAAGGGAATGGAGACTCCAGGCGGGGCACATGAGGCTGTCAAATAGTCAAGTGGAACTCCATAACTAGCTAACTAGAAGCTACAAGCAATCAACATGAGCAATCAATGGAAGAACTACTCAATCAATGCACTAATTGAATGATAACTCCCAATAGGTGAGATAAGGCACCCTAACTGAGTGATAACTGGTGGTAGGTGAGTAAAGGTGCCCAAACTAGCTGTGGTAAGTGGGAAAGGCGCACTTGTCAAGCAGAAAAGTCAAGGAGGGTGCATTAGGTAGGTAGGAGGCCAATTGGGGGTTGAAGACAGGCTCTCGAGAGCTAGAAGCAAGCTCTTTGTGCTGGGGAGACAACCATAGTGATGAATGGATGCATGCAGTGGCATGAAAAATACAAAAATGATGGTGTGAATATTCCAACACCCCCCCGCAAGCTATACTATGAGGAAATAACTGAAATCTAAAAAATAGGGCCCTGGCGAATAAGACCAAAGGTCACCCCGTACAACCAATCTAAATAAACTAAGTGAGGAAAGAGGGAAAACCCAGTGGGAAGAAAACCCTCCCTCAAAAATAGACTGAAGGATGCTAATGTAGCATATCATCTCTCACCCCTAAAGGAGGCAAGTGTCCTTCTTTTCAAAAGAAGGGTTGATCGATCTGAAAAGGATCAATAATGTGAGAAGGAAGAAACCTTCCATTTTGGAAATCCGATGTGGTTCTCCGTCGATCAGCTGGATCACCAATAGGATCTTTAGTAGATATGAGAGTAGTGGATTCCCATCTTGGAAGAGGAGGAAAATTAGTTGAGAGATCAAAAGGTTCTTGTGGAACTGAATCTCTCATATTCTCATTAGCATTTTCTAGATCTTCAGGTTCTTCTCGATCTGGATCTAGCATTTGCTCTTCATCATATTCACGGTCATACTCCGAATCTGATTTGTCATGCGATGATGGTTTTCTCTCATGGAGCTTGTCAACACTTCCAAACTCTGAAGTATCATGTGAAGATGTATCCACAACTAGCTCATCATTATATCCAAGCTCTGAATCTGAACTCTCGTGAGGAGAAGCAAGTAAAACTGGCTCATCATGACATACAAACTCTGAATCTGAAATCTCATGAGGAGAAACATGTGAAGCTAATGCTTCATACTCCAAATCTGAACTGTCATGTGATGGGGATTTGCTCTCTTGAAACTCATCATCACTCTCAAACTCTGAATCTGAAATCTCATGTGAAGAAGCAAGTGAACCTGCCCAATCATCACTTCTAAACTCTGAATCTGATGAAGTAGGAACGTTATGAGACTGCTTTCAAAGCTACATGTAGATCTCTGATATCTCCCTTGAACCATCATAGGTGATATTTTTACCAAAAGAACTAGAATGTGATGATGGATCTTCAACAAGATCCCTAGTGGATGTAGTAGTGATGACCCTTTTGGCCATAGGAGTTGAACCAATAGGTGCTAGATGTTCAGGTTCTTGTGGATCTGGATCTAGCATTCGCACTTCTTCAAGATCCCTCTTTTACTCAATCTTCTTAGATCGATCCTTGCCTTTCAAGCAATCTTTGTAGGTGCCATGAGCAATATTTCTATTTGGATGACCTTCAACCACATCTTGAGCTAGCTTCTGGTCGAGATGAGATTGTCTACTCTCTTCATGAATATGAGAGCGAAGAGCAAACTCCTTTGAGAGAGGTAAGAAGTGGGAAAAATCATAGAGTTTTGTCGCATGATTTGCAACACCTTTTGAGATGATTTCCCCTAAAACCATGTCTTGTACTTCGACTTAATTTGGAGAAAATATCACTCTTTTGGGTTGTTCAACATGGGTCATTTGATATACTGGAAGTAAATTTGCTTCAAGAGAAGGGACATAAAGCACATTAGAAAAGTAACCAGAGTCAAGATTGATTCTTCCACTTCCCTTAGAGGAGACTTCTGAATCATTTCCCAATCTGATAGAAGGGCCAATTGAGCTTTTGAAACTGGAGAAGAGATATTTGGAGGAAGACATGTGTCTTGATGCTCCTGAATCTATGATGAAAGAAGAATCTGTTGATGCATTTTCCATAAGGGCATGACATCTTTCTTTGCCTTCAGATCTAGAAGGTTCAGTATCAGGATCTTTCTTCTTTGTACATGCAGGCATAGGAAGATTGTTCTTCTTAAGTAACTGAGCCATCACATCTATAGCTTTCCTCATACACTCACTCTCCGGATGGACACCTTTAAGACAATAGGTGCAGTTGGGTCTTTTCTTCTGAGAATGCTTGGTCTTCCTTGAGTTTGAAACCCCATCTGACTTGTATGAACTATCTGTAGGCCTTATATCATTCGATCTCTTGTAAGAAATATTTTTCTTGCCTTTACCATTCGCTCTCTCTCCAACAGTAAGGGCTAAATCCAATTTGGGTTTGATCATTCCCATAGAGATCAACTTCTCTTATTCTAGAGTAAGAGATCGGATGAAATCATCTATTGAGGGAAACTTCCATTTTGGAATGGACAACCTAGCTGACTCGAAAGTAGAGACAAAAACTGAGAAGTTTTCCCCCAACTTTTAGAGAATGGCAAGTATAAGCTGCTTGTCTTCTTTCACTATCTCATATCTTTTCAACTGTGATATCAAGCTTTTGAACTTGGTGAGGAAGGCATTGATAGATTCGAAACTGTCTGGACTCAAACATATGAGCTCATTCTCCAATTTGTGTCCTTTCATATAATCGTTTTGTCCAAAAAGGGATTCGATCTTGTCCCAAACCTATTTAGGAGATGTAAGATCGATGACATGGAAGTGAATATCATCAGAAATTGAGAGAAGGAGGAGACCAACTTCTTCATCAAGCCTATCCAAGTACTTGGACTTTTCAATTGCACTGAGAGGTTCTACCATCGTTCCTTTGAGTATTCGGGTGAAGCCCTTGGTTGTCATGAAGAGATCCATCTTGGGTTTCCACTCAACATAGTTGGAAGATGTGAGCTTTAGATCCATCTGAAACAGAGAAAGTCAAATAGTTGAAGAAGATTCCGAACGGGTGAATAAACCTACAAAACAAGAGAATTTTTGCTGATGGAGAAT
Source organism: Larix kaempferi (assembly GCA_027924585.1). Lineage (NCBI taxonomy): Eukaryota > Viridiplantae > Streptophyta > Pinopsida > Pinales > Pinaceae > Larix > Larix kaempferi. The sequence goes on along the minus strand of BSBM01001661.1, from coordinate 1,830,214 downwards.
GCTACACTTCGACTGAACACTAACTTAAGGACACTTGGCACATAGACTAAGTCCTTCACACCTGGCTAGACCTCACAGGATTTCTCCAATGATTTCAAGTAATACCGCCAGGATTTGCTGTGGAAAATCAGAGGCTTCTGGTGCACAAGTGAAATATAGCTGCTCAAAGAAATGTTGCAACTACTGCAATGGCTGCAATTCGAATAGCTGCTGATTGCTCTAATACCATGTGATAATTTGCAGGGATCTAGCAACTGTAACAATCTCACAATATAACTCTCAATATTATTTGCAAAGAAGAAGAACCATGCATTTAATAATCACTCATAAACACAGAATAATGGACAATGTCAATATCATACAATGAATAATGAATGTAGAGAATGTGTTACAATAATCAATGATGAGGCATCATATAGGATTCGAATTATCCAGGAAGGGCATTCGAATCTGAGCTTAGAGTCTAGCATGAATAACTACGGAGACATCATCCAGTCGGCAGTATTATTCATAAATGGTAAGAATCAGTCAAGTGTGACCAATTGAGTCTAACATAACTAACTAGCCAAAAATCAAGGAATGGAGACTCCAAGGTGGGTGCATGAGGCTGTCTAACTCAAAGTTTGGTTTGGATAACAATGGAGACATCATCCAATCAATAGTATTGGTCATAAATGGTAATAGTCAGTCAAGTGTGTCTAACTGAGTCTAACAGAACCATCTAGGTATAAATCAGGGAATGGAGACTCCAAGCAGGGCGCATGAGGCTCTCAAATAGTCAAGTGGAACTCCAGAACTAGCTAACTAGAAGCTACACGCAATTAGCATGAGCAATCAGTGAAAGAACTGCTCAATCAATGCACTAACTAAGTGATAACTCCCAGTAGGTGAGATAAGGCGCCCTAACTGAGTGATAACTGGTGGTAGGTGAGTAAAGGCGCCCAAACTCGTTGTGGTAGGTGGGAAAGGTGCACTTGTCAAGCAGAAAAGTCAAGGAGGGCGCATTAGGTGGGTAGGAGGCCAATTGGGGGTTGAAGACAGGCTCTAGATAGCTAGAAGCAAGCTCTTTGTGCTGGGAAGACAACCATAATGATGACTGGATGCATGCAGTGGCATGCAAAATACTAAAATGAAGGTGTGAATATTCCAACACCCCCTCGCAAGCTATACTATGGGGAAATAACTAAAATCTAAAAAATAAGGGCCTGGTGACTAAGAGCTAAGGTCAACCCATACAATCAATCTAAATAAACTAAGTGAGGAAAGAGGGAAAACCCAATGGGAAGAAAACCCTCCCTCAAAAATAGACAGAAGGATGCTAATGTAGCATATCATCTCTCACCCCTGAAGGAGGCAAGTGTCCTTATTTTCAAAAGAAGGGTTGATTGATCTGAAAAGGATCAGTAATGTGAGAAGGATGAAACCTTCCATTCTGAAAATCTGATGTGGTTCTCCGTCGATCAGCTGGATCACCAATAGGATCTTTAGTAGATATGAGAGTAGTGGATTCCCATCTTGGAAGAGGAGGAAAATTAGTTGAGAGATCATAAGGTTCTTGTGGAACTGAATCTCTCATATCCTCATTAGCATTTGCTATATCTTCAGGTTCTTCTAGATCTGGATCTAGCATTTGCTCTTCATCATATTCACTGTCATACTCTGAATTTGATCTATCATGTGATGATGGCTTGCTCTCATGGATCTTGTCAACACTTCCAAACTTTGAAGTATCATGTGAAGATGTATCCACAACTAGCTCATGATTATATCCAAGATATGAATCTGAACTCTTGTGAGGAGAAGCAAGTAAAACTGGCTCATCATGACATACAAACTCTGAATTTGAAATCTCATGAGGAGAAACATGTGAAGCTGATGTCTCATACTCCAAATTAGAAAGGTGCCACCTCCAACCAGTAACCTAGGATTTTTATTTCAACATTAACAAGTATTTTGGGCATTTGACTTGGTGCCATAGAATTAGCACATTTGACTTGGTGGTAATCAAATTGGGGACCTGCACATCATGCAGAATTATCGGCAAAGTCCTAGAAATAGTGGCACGTGAAAGAAGCAGGGTATGTACAACTTGGATGAAGGGACTGAAGGATCCCTGGATTTTTGGTGTCTTCTGTCTGCTTAACAACTTGTGCAAAATGGGTGGTAACAAGCCCCTCAAATGTGATGAATTTAGGGCATAAAACCTTATGCAAAAGACTAAAATATGCCTCCAAGTGAGAGAGGTTGACTACTACAGGTGAAATTACAGGTCTACATGAATTTCTAAAGATGAATTGGCCCTTTGTATCCTTCCAATGATGACTAGGTACATCACTCCCCTAGCTAGAAATAAGGCACAGTAATGCTATTTGTGACCTGGGGGTTTTATTACTGTTGTGAGTGCATTTTCAGAGTATATTCACACCCATGGAATGACCCATCTTTGGCTCTGGTTTATGAATATTTAAGGTCTGAAATATCAATCCTTTGACTTCCCAACAACTACCAATCAAGTTGTCCTTAAACATCAACAATGATGACAAACAAATGCCCTTAAAGCTAGTATATATACTACTTATGAAAAAAAAAATTAAGTCGGTCCCAGGTTTCATAAATATAAGTCAGCCCTACCCTCTTTTTTGCCTAGAACAGGTTGGCTTCAGAAATTTGGGGCTTCTCAAATGCATGAGGATGCATTTTTGGTTTCATACCTTTCTTAACAACATCACTCGTGTTATCAATTTCAGCCAATATGGGACCTGGGTGCATACTATAGGATTTGGGCATTTCTTGACTGCTAAGGTTCTTGGATATCAAGTGTGAAAAGTGACATTACATCTGAAGCAGTGAAAGTCTCGACAACATGTTCCAAAAACTGTTTGCTACAGGAACAGTTCACTTTTGGATCACTCATTCAACTATTTGGCATCCTCCAACACAAAAGAAACAAGTCATTTAGGGCTACTGCTACAAGTAGCCACCATATTTGTTGCTCAGAAACACCTAGACTTGGAATAATACATTTTTACTGTTTTTTACCACTGTAAGAAGGTCAGAAACAAGCCTGGATACTACAAAATATCCCACTACTTAAAAGCATATTTCAAAGGTGCATTAATATGGGCACTTTTTACTATCTTCAACATGATGGATGAAGGGGACTGTTTAAACCTCGATTATTGCTGTGAACATTGTATTCATTATGAAAAAGGGAGTTTCTCTTCTACATTATTTTATGTAGCTTTCATTATCTATTTCAGAAGCTCAAATAAAAATTCTTTGTGTTAGAGGACAAAACAAACCCTGATCTGCTAGAGTGGGAATGAAGAAATTTTCCTTGTCACTCCCTTGCAAAAATTAGGGGGTGGGTGTAACAAAGAGTCATTATGAGCTTGTTGATGACATCCATACCTATTAGAGTTGTCTTCATGAGTGGTTGTGGGCATGCTACTGGATGTATGGTCACCGATAACAAAGTACATAGAGGTTGTGGTGTTAGGGTTATTCAGAAGGGTAAATATGTGTTTCTACTCTTGTGTTTCAACTTTCATGAATAGTTTTGATTGTTCACTCTATATTTTTATTTATTATAAAAATATTTTTATATTTTTTTGTACTTGCCATTTCCCCATCGTATCCGGATCCTGGGTTTTAAAAAAATATGGCGGATTTGGATCCGTATCTGTATCTGTATCCTGGTAACTTAGGTTTTGAGACAGTAAATTATGAAAGTTCATATGCAATCTTCAAATTATCCTAAGATTATGTAACTCATTCAAATATTCTTCTCCAGAGTACGAATCCAAACTTCAAGACCATAACACATTTACCTTAAGAAGAGGCTAGCTGTTATTTTGATAAGTTCCAAGTTGAAAGGTCCAAAAGGAAGGTTTTTTTCAAGGTGGACGCATCTGCAAATATGGGCATTTCACGTAGGGTCAACAATCTTGATGCATTTACTAGAATGTTTTTTGACATTTGCTTAAAATTTAAGAATTCAGTAGAAGCGTCTGAGGTTTTCTTAAGAAGACATATCCATGATGTCCTAAAACTAAGAGAAGTCATTCGAAAAAGACAAGAAATCCCAGACATTGAAGACTAAAATTGTGCTCTTTAGTGTTGATGTATATGTAACTTCGGAATGTATTTCATCTATATATTTCATATATATTTATTGTACCCTTATAAGAGATGTGTTATTCCTCTATAAGGAAGTGTCATCATGTGTATTGACAAGTGTCACAAGTGTGTGTACTTGGCAATGGGTTATTAGACCACCATGTGTGGGGTCGGCCCTAAAATATATATTATATGGTTGATGTACCTAGCTAGACAAGTCGGCCCCATAGTGTAACTGGGCAAACAGGTTAGTATAAATAGAGATCAGGAGATCTCTATTTGCATCACTCGGAAACTCATACTTCTCTCACTTAGAAAGTGGCGCACTAGTGAGGAGGAGGATCATCTGCTACTAGGAGACTATCTCAGTGTATTTTGGTTGTATTTTGGTTGAGACATTGCTCTCTCTATCTCTGAGGAAGTTGTGGGGTTTTTCACCTTAGGGTTTTCCCCACGGAAACTCTGTGTCTCTTGTCTCTCATGCTTTTGATTCTTGTGATGCTTGTCATGCTTATTGTGATTGTTATGCATTGATATATTGTATATGTTATTCTCTCAGTAAAGATCCTAGAGTATTGTGAATTAATGCTCAAAATTTAACATGGTATCAGAGCTAACCTGAGAAGAAGACATTTTGCAGTGACGGAAACTTGAGTTTCTTGTTTATTGGATTTCGCTGCACAATTTTTGGAAAAGCAGTATAGTAGATTGACTCTACTCATCAAGGAGAATCTATCTGTCCAATCAGAATTCAATTCTGAGCATTTTTAGATTTGGCCCTAAAAATTAGGGTTTCCACAAAAATAGGAATTTCTGAAATCTGAAGACATAGCTGGAAGCTCCTTGTAAAAATAGAAGTTTAGAGCTTTGGATCGATATTTTTGGCTGGGTAGATCTCTAGGAAACTCAAACCCTAATTCAGGGCTCTCCCTAGTGAACCCGAGAGGACAAAAAGGAAAATCTGAAGGGTAAAGCTCTACTGATCTCAAATTCTGAATACACCAAGCTGATCAACTCATCAAGGCACATCTTTCTATCCTTTCAGAAAGTTGAAATTCACATTTAGAATTTTTAGGGTTTTTCTGACAAACCCTAATCTGAGACGAGATCCAGTTTTCAGCATTTCAAGTGGTAAGACCTAAATCTTTTCTATTTCCATTTGAAGTACTCTTTAAGATGTCTCACCACACCAAGCTTGAGGATAAGCTTGAAGGGGACGATAAATTCCGAGCTTGGAATTATAGGATTGGGTTAATCCTAGAAGAGAATGAGTTGGACTCATTTGTAAAAGAAGACATCCCGATCCCAGAGGATGAAGAGGCTAAAGTATTGCATAAGAAGAACTTGGTCAAGGCAAAGAGAATCATTGTTGATTCTATCAAAGACCATCTCATACCCCATGTGTCTTCTCTAAAGACACCCAAGGAGATGTTTGACTATTTGACCAAGTTATTTGAAGGGAAGAACATAAATCGGAAGATGACCCTGCGGAACCAATTGAAAGGAGTAAAGTTTCAAAATGGAGAAACCATTCAATCTTATTTTTATAGGGTCTCCCAAATTAAGGAACAACTGGAAGCGGTAGATGAAATGGTGGAGAATGGTGAAGTTTTCATGACCACTCTAAATGGCCTACCCAAGTCATGGGATTCCTTTATTCAAGGAATTTGTGCAAGAAAGAAGTTGATCTCCTTCAACAGATTGTAGGAAGAATGTTCTCAAGAAGAAGCAAGGCTCGTGGCCCAAGAAGAAAAGATGGGAAGTGAAGATCAAGCTCTCACAGTACACACCAAGAAAGAAAGGTCAAAGAGAGAGCACTCTCATTCCAAGAAATCTTCACACTATCATCAACATAAAGATAAGAAAGATCTCAGATGCTTCACATGTAATGAGAAAGGTCATTTTGCTTCAGAATGTCCCAAGAACAAAAGGAACAACAACACCAAGAAGAAGAAGGGCAGTAGGAAAATATATCATGCTCATGTTGCTGAAGATGATGAACCACCCAAGAAGAAGGCTAGGGCAGAAAGTGATGATAGTGATGATGACTCATCAAGTGAAGAAGAATATGTTCTAATCTCTGCTCTCACATGTACTATCTCCCATGGTTGTAATGATTGGTTAATTGACAGTGGGGCTTCCAAACACATGACTGGGTTTAAGGAATCTTTTGTGAATCTATCTGAACATGAATCACCCCATAAGGTGAAACTTGGGGATGATTATCAATACCCAATCAAAGGAAGTGGTGAAGCCTCCTACAACCTAGATTCTGGAAAATCTTTGAAGATGAAATAAGTACTTTATGTACCTGGGCTCAAGAAGAACTTACTCTCCATCTCTGCATTGGATGCAAAAGGTATGAGGGTTGCATTTGTGGATGGCCAAGTCCTAATGTGGCCAAAGGGAAAAACCATAGATGATGCAGTAGTGATTGGAGAGCAAGAGGGAGGTTTGTATAAATTGAAGGGACAACCTGAACATGCCATGGTGCATGAATCCATGGAGCCAAGTGAACTTTGGCATAGAAGACTTACTCATATGCACTATAGGGCACTTCCAATTGCAAGCAAGACTGTAGAGGGACTTCCTGAAATCAAGACCAAACATGAAGGTGTTTGCAAAGGATGTGCAAAAGGTAAGAACATTAAGAAGGCTTTCCCAAGCAGTGAAAGCAAGGCAAATGATATCCTGGAAATCATCCACTCAGATGTATGTGGTCCTATGTCATCCAGTTCTCTAAGTGGGTATGTTTATTATGTCTAATTTATCGATGACTTCTCCAGGAAGACTTGGGTATACTTCTTGAAGAACAAAGATGAGGTGTTTGATAAGTTCAAGGAATTCAAAACCTTGATGGAGAATCAAACTGACAAAAAGATCAAAACATTCATATCTGACAATGGTGGAGAATTCACCTTAGGTGACTTCAAGAAGCTTTGCAATGATTCAGGGATTAAGAGGGAGTTGACTGCTCCTTATAATCCTCAACAAAATGGAGTTGCAGAAAGGAAGAACAGAACAATCATGGAAGCAGCAAGGGCAATGCTGCATGACCAGGATCTACCTATGCATCTATGGGCAGAAGCAGCTAGAACAGCTGTATATGTGCAAAACAAAACACCCCACAAGATATTGGACAACAAGACAATAGAAGAGGTCTTTTCTGTTAAGAAACCTGAAGTCAGCCATCTCAGAATATTTGGTTGTCCAGTATACACTCATGTCCCAATGGAAAAGAGGACTAAACTAGATCCTTCAGGAAAGAAGGGTATCTTTGTGGGTTACAGTGAAAGCTCAAAGGCTTACAGAATATACTTTCCAGGGTTCAAGAAGATTGATGTCAGCAGGGATGTAACATTTGATGAAAACTCGGCATTCATCAAATCAAGGAAGGCACCTATGGAAGTTTATGAAGAACCTAAGGAAACTAGATTTCAAGATACTACCATGACTGAAGCAATTCTAGAAGTTGTTTGTGAGTTTGAAGATCCGCAAGAACCTGTAGATCCACCCCATGAGGATAACTCTCACAAGAGGAAACTTGCATGGGCTAGAGAGCTCATTCAAGATGCAGAAAGATTTGGCATTCCAGAAGAAGAACACAGAGCAAAGAAGAGAACCAGATCACATACCAGCTATGTTGCTTTACTCCGTGACATTATAAACAAAGAACCTTCCAGTTATGAAGAAGCAACGGAAAAGAAAGAATGGAAGGATGCCATGGTTGAGGAATACCAATCAATAATGAAGAATGATGTTTGGGATGTTGTCCCAAGACCTAAAGAGAAGTCTGTTGTGACTTCCAAATGGATCTACAAAATCAAGCATGTTGTAGATGGCAGTGTAGAGAAATACAAGGCAAGATTCGTAGCTCGTGGCCTCTCTCAGAAAGAGGGAGTAGATTATGAAGAAACTTTTGCACCTATAGCCAGGTATAATTCCATCAGAACAGTACTTTCCCTGGCTGCAGCCATGAAATGGAAAATACACTAGATGGATGTCAAGACTGCTTTCTTGAATGGTGTAGTTGAAGAGGAAGTATATGTGGATCAGCCACTCGGTTTTGAAATACATGACAGGGTGTCATATGTGTGCAGATTGAAGAAAGCCTTGTATGGTTTGAAGCAAGCTCCCAGAACTTGGTATGGTAGGATGGACAATTTCCTATCTAGTTTGGTCTTTACCAAGAGTAAAGAGGATTCCAAACTTTACTACAAGGTTGAGGAAGGAAATCCTATGATTCTACTTCTGTATGTGGATGACTTATTTGTAACAAGAGATGACAGATTGATTGCAGATACTAAGAGGAAGCTTGCTGCTAAGTTCGATATGAAAGATTTGGGAATGATGCATTATTTCCTAGGTATGGAGGTTTGACAGAATGCAGGTGGGATCTTCCTTGGTCAAGGGAAGTACATAGTAGATATCCTAAATAGATTCAGGATGATGGATTGCAAGGCCATGGCCACACCCATGGCATCGAACCTGAAAATTTTATGTGATGCTTCATCTGAGCCAATTGATATCTCTATGTATCGTCAGATGATTGGGTCCTTGATGTACCTGACGAACATGAGACCAGATATTTGCTTTGCTGTGAACACATTGAGTCAGTTCCTGACAGATCCAAGGAGTATTCACCTAGTTGTTGTAAAGCATGTTCTGAGATACCTGAAGGGTATAGTGGATTATGGGCTCAAGTATGAAGCGAATCAAAAGTTTAACCTACAAGGTTATGTTGATTCAGATTGGGCAGGAAGTGCTGCAGATAGGAAGAGCACGTCTGGGTGCTGCTTTAGTATGGGATCAGGTTTGATCTCTTGGTTTAGCAGGAAGCAGTCCTGCGTAGCACTGAGTACAGCTGAGGTAGAGTATGTTGCAGCCTGTTCAGCTAGTTGTGAGGCAGTATGGATATGGAAGCTATTGTCTGAGTTATTTGATCTCCCGTTGGATGCTACTGATATCTTCAGTGATAACCAGAGTTGTGTGAAGTTGTCTAAGAACCCAGTGTTTCATGACAGGTCGAAACACATAGAGATCAAATATCACTATATCAGGGATATTGTGCAGAGAGGAGCCATGAAGCTCCTGTATGTTGCGACGAACGAGCAGATTGCAAATGTGCTGACGAAGCAACTAGCCAGGGTGAAGTTCGAGTACTTTAGGGAGAGGCTAGGTGTTCTTCAGAAAGAGGACACTTTGAGGAAGAAGTGATGGACACATTTGCTGAAGCCATTTCAAGCATGTTGGAAGGAGGATCCTTCACATGGCTGTGGATGTAAGCGCTGGATGATGAGCATCAGGATGATTTTCTGGTTTCTGCTTTGTATGATCAATTGGATCATTTATATGTATATGTATGTACGCATCATGTTAGATGTTGGATATGATCAGTTGGATCATTTGTATGTATTTTTTGTATATGCATCATGTTGGATGCTTGGACCATGTATCTGTATATGTATCAGGTGGATCATGTATGGTGATATGTATCATGTATTTGTATTTGTATCAGGTGGATACACTGTATGATCATGTGGATCATGTATGATGATATGTGTCAGGTAGATACTTGGTATGCATCAGGTAGATGCATTGTATGATCAGGATGATCATGATGACGAGCTTCAGGATGTTGCTCCAGATGATATGTACCAGGACGGTATAGTGATGATGATCAGGATGATCATATGTAGCAGGTGGATACAGTACATAATCAGTTGGATTATGTGTGATGAGTTCCGAAGACACAGATGCATAGTGCCTTTCCGACATGGTGGTAGATGCATTCTCCCATGTGCGTTGATGTAAGTGCAATGCCTTTCCGACATGGTGGTAGATGCGTTCTCCCATGTGCGTTGATGTAAGTGCAGAGCCTTTTCGACATGGTGGTAGATGCGTTCTCCCATGTGCGTTGATGTAAGTGCAGTGCCTTTTCGACATGGTGGTAGATGCGTTCTCCCATGTGCGTTGATGTAAGTGCAGAGCCTTTTCGACATGGTGGTAGATGTGTTCTCCCATGTGTGTTGATGTAAGTGCAGGACCTTTCTGACATGGTGGCAGATGTGTTCTCCCATGGTCGTTGATGTAAGTGCTATGAGCCCTTCACGGATGGTGGTAGGTTGGTCCTCCCATGCCGTTGAGTGTAAGTGTTGTGTGTGTGCATCTGGGTTGTGCTTCGTGATACTCTGTGGCCATGGACAGTTTGTGCAGTAGCATGTAAAAGGTCCTAGGAGATCCGATAGGTTGAGTTGTGTGCTCGTAATCAGTCCTGGGATGCTCTTTCGAGGTTTTGTTGACTCACGTAATTAGTCCTGAGGATTCCATAGTATGGCCAGTGACGATGAAGACCTGTAGGTGGTGAGCCTACATCTAGTATGAAAAAGGACTGGCTCAGTAGAACTTCCTATGACGAGTAGAGTCAGAGATTGGTTGAGATAGCAGCAACAGTGACGATGATGATGACGATGCATCGATGACGATGATCCCGAGAAGAAGACTTGTCTAGCAGAAATGTGTTGAGAAATACCTTCCTAGTTAAGAGGGAGTGTTGATGTATATGTAACTTTGGAATGTATTTCATCTATATATTTCATATATATTTATTGTACCCTTATAAGAGATGTGTTATTCCTCTATAAGGAAGTGTTGTCATGTGTATTGGCAAGTGTCGCAAGTGTGTGTACTTGGTGATGGGTTATTAGACCACCATGTGTGGGGTCGGCCCTGAAATATATATTATATGGTTGATGTACCTAGCTAGACAAGTCGGCCCCATAGTGTAACTGGGCAAACAGGTTAGTATAAATAGAGATAAGGAGATCTCTATTTGCATCACTCGGAAACTCATACTTCTCTCACTCAGAAAGTGGCGCACTAGTGAGGAGGAGGATCATCTGCTACTAGGAGACTATCTCAGTGTATTTTCGTTGTACTTTGGTTGAGCCATTGCTCTCTCTATCTCTGAGGAAGTTGTGGGGTTTTTCACCTTAGGGTTTTCCCCATGGAAACTCTATGTCTATTGTCTCTCATGCTTTTGATTCTTGTGATGCTTGTCATGCTTATTGTGATTGTTATGCATTGATATACTATATATGTTATTCTCCCAGTGAAGATCCTAGAGTATTGTGAATTAATGCTCAAAATTTAACATTTAGACTGTAGATATCATGATGGACTAATTCAATAATTGTCTTTACCCCTCCAAATATTTTTCATCTTTGAATGTCTCCCTTGTTATTTTCTTGCTAAGCATGATTTACAAGCATCCTCATCTTGCTCCTAGATAATACTCAAGGAAAAGAAAGTATCCCGGTGACAATGCAGTGCCATGAAAGGTCCTCCAGAAAGTAGCCAACTCTATGGAGTCTGAGGAAGAGAAGCTTCCTGGCTCGCATGCGAAATAGAAGAGGAGCAAGCATCATTATCTGGTCTGAGACCTATTTGACATGGATCCTTTTGAATAGTTGAACAAAAGGGGGAAGAATGCTTTTAGACTAGACTTTTCTCCATACTTGGGCATAAATCCTGTGTTTACTGCATGGGAAGTTGGAGCTCACACTCTTAAAGAAGTCTATGCTAGATGTAGAGGATGAATAATGTTTCAAGATTCCAAACTTAACAGATTGGATACCAAATATGGATCAACCATTGTAGGACACCATCCGATAGGTTGAAGAAAAGGGGACAAGGAATAATTAAAAAAACAATATCATGTGGGTCAAAAAGAACATTTTCCTTCATAACTATAGATGGTTGACTAAAGCAACCAAGTCAATGGAGTTCGAGAAAGAGAAACTTCCTGGATAGCATCTGGAATAGAAGAGGGTCATGCATCATTATCTGGTCTGGTACCTATCTGATATGGAACCTTTTGAATAGTTGAACAGAAGGGGGAAGAATGCTTTCAGATTGGACTTTCAGTCTTTTGTGGGCATAAATCCTGTGTTTATTGCATAGAAACTCACACTCTTAATGTTGTCTATGCTAGATGGAGAGGCTGAATAATGTTTCAAGATGCCAAACTTAACAGTTTGGATACCACTAATGGATCAACTATTGCAGCACACCATCCTATAGGTTGAAGAAAATGGGACAAGGAATAATTCAAAAAAACAATATCAACTGGGTTAAAAAAGGGGGATATATGATCCATATTGGACTTTAGAAATGCCATCCATAGTTCATTCCCAGGTTAGTCTTAAGATTGATGGAAATAAGACATTGACATCAATAAAGCAAGCTTGGGACCAACATAATGGACCCATTGTGATGGTGGTACGCACAGGTTGATAAGCTGACATGTAATTGATTCAGTTACCAAATTAAACCATAAATGCATTATATCAGCGTGAAGGAGGCATCAAGAGTTCATACAGTCTGATCATATCAAATTATTTGATTAATCTTGAGAACTCTGGCAATCTCCATCCTGAAATCTAGATCTAGATAAGTCATAGTCAGACACACCAAAAAATTGGTAAAGACTTTTGTAACCTCTGGGTTTCACCACTTTCAAAATAAATAAATAGCAGATAGACGAGCATCCATTGTAGAGATACTCAAGATTTCTTATTTCTTGGGTTTGTTGATGAACAAGATAATCTACATCTTGTGGAGGTGGTGAGTGGGGAGGAATTAGTGGAGGTACTTCAAATCTTTCAAAGAGATAAAAACCCAAGAGCTAATGACCTTTAAGTTTTGTTTTTGGGGTGTTTAGACATCTTCATTCGACAAATTCAAACTGATATCACTCTACAGCTATATATAGAAAAAATATTACCTAAATCATTGCTAGAAGGATTAAGCACATTCTCTCCAACACCATATTGGAAGAACAATTTGGTTTCTTGGAGGGAAGGAAAATACATGAAGCAATAGGAGTAGCACAAGAGGTTCTACATACCATAAAGACCAAAAAATGAAGGGCTATGGTATTGAAGGTTGATCTTTCTTGGGCCATATCACTAAGTTAGTTGTCTTTACATAAGACTACTTATGATTTGCTTGAGTTTCTATCCTACTTTTGTGACTTGGTTCACTAATCTCAATTTCATTCCCAAAATTAATAAATGGGCCTACAACCTCTTTCTTTAAACTAGGGCGTGGGCTCGGTCAAGGATTCCCACTTCACCTTGTCTCTTCCTTTTGGTGGTAGAGAGACTAAGTAGAGTATTAAAGGAGGCAATCAAACCTAGTGGCCTGGAAGGTATAAAAATTAGCTTCTCCTGTAATTTGTCTCATTTAGTTTTTGTCAATGATTTCTTGATCTTTGGTGAAGGATCCAAAAGGGAATATACAAAATTAATGTAGGTCTTAGACCTTCACTATATTGCCTCAGGCATGCAAATAAACTTGGAAAAATACACTATATTTGTCTCAAGGATTCTTGATGCAAACCAAGCTTCCTACAATACCCTTGCTCCTTTGCATATTCTAGAGTTAGTGGGTTTTAAATATCTTGGTTTTGTTTTTAAACCCAATGATTATTATAAGGAAGATTGGTCTTGGTTGATAAAAAGAATTCAAGAAGAGCTCAAATGTATGGTGTATCCATTGGTTCTCACGTGGGGGAAGATTTCTTCTCCTTAGATCTATGGTGGAGGCCATACCCATGTACTGGTCCTCACTTTCCTGGATCCCTAAAGGAATTTTAGAGTCAATATGGTTTGGCACTAGTGATAAGAAAAGCCTTGCTTGGGTAAAATGGAAATAGACAGTAGTCCCGAAGTCTATGGTGAGATGAGGCCTAAAGAACATATTTTACTTCTCGCCTAGAGTGCTTGGAAGTTGGTTCAAGGTAAAGGTTCCTAGTGCATTTCGGTTAAAGACAAATGAATTTACCCAACCTTGATCAAGGACTGGATTAGAAACCCATATAAATATTTGCATAATAATTTGGTATTTTGGAATGTGGTCTTGCATGCTTTCACTCTGGTCAAGAACTAGCTAGCGTAGAGCATAGGGAAAGGGTCAAGAGTTCAAATGGTCTTAGATCCTTGGTATGGGAGTGGGCATAATTTCAGACTTCCACTTCACATAGTACTACTTTTGAGAACTAGAGGTATATATACTTTGAACAAAGTGGTAAACCATGATAATAATACTATTTGGAAACAAGGGTGGTTATCTGCCAGAGAATGAAGACTCCCAGCAAAAGATGTACCCCACTATACAGATTACCTTGCAATCCTCAGAAACAATCATGTTCAATTAAAGGAGGAGGAGGATTATTTGCTCTAGAACCTCAATCCCTAAGGCTTGTACACCCCTAGTATGGGATACAAGTCACTTGTTGCACAAGGGAATCGAGATCTCATTTTTTTTGAGGTCATGAGATATGACATATATGGAAAGACTATGCTAGAAAGAAAGAAATATGGCTCTAGAGGAAACAAGAATAGTTGTGAGTAAAGAAAAAGGAAACACCATAGAATTATGGTATAATGAAATAAATTAAAGGCATCTTGCAATCCTCTAGGACAGAAGATTTCACTGTAAAAGTTAAAGTTGAAGGTAGCATGAGAGATACAAAAGACCAAAAAATGGCAATATAAAGAACACAATGTCGAAGAAAAATTAAGTTCAAAAGCAAGTTGAACGAGGGAATCATCAGGTGGTTTGTCAAATAATCCTAATCCCTACTCTGAGTCATTTGAGGAAACTGGTTAGTTTAATGCAAAACCTTTTGAAGGACCTTCCACACCCAGTTTCTCTTATGGCTAAGTATTCATACTCCATAGAAAAATCTCAGGTCCTCAAAATCCCAAAGGATTTGGAAGAGTTTTCTAAAGGACTTTCCTTGATAGAAAAACCACATGGGAGATAGAATTTTGAAGTTGTATCTATAATAAGTGGTTCATATTGAGATGACAACGAAACTGAATGAAAAAGTGGAAGGAAGAAAATTTATCTGTTATAAATTCAGACCCATAATGGAAAATCTGAAAAAAAAAAAAAAAAAGAGGAAACTCTCAAATATGTCTAGCTTTGGACCTTGAATAACCCTTTATAGTAAGTAGGACGTCCTATCATTAGCTATAAAGAAGGTCAAAAATGAATTTTAAGAATTCCCAGGCGCAGAATGAAGAGAATATAGGGAAGCAACTGTGCATAAGCTAAAATTTCACAAAAAAAAAGAACTAACCTGTGAATTTGTAAGGGAAGAATGCGATTTTGACTCCAGAGCTGCAGAATTTGTAGCCTGCCTCTTCAAGAGCCTCCAAGTTCTCTCTAATGCTCTTTTATCCATGGCAGCAGTGGCAATTAAATACCCAAATTGTAATCCCTCCTCCAGAATGGTTAGGAAACAACGTTTCCTCAACAGGTATAGCCTAATAAATGCTAAAAATGCTTCTTAGAACCCACCAAACCCTCCTCTCTTCTCGCTTCCCGCCAATGGGAAAATTTTGGTGCCACTGGTTTGCTTGGACTGGTTAATTGGCTCCAACGGGCTGCTTGATTGGTTATCTGTGGAATGGAGGATGAAATCTCCATGAAATCAGGATAATCGGCCATGAATGCAATAGAGCAGAGGTGCTTCGGTGATTTAGGTGAGGGTTATGTAATGGGCCATGAAAGTCAACTATTACATGTTTTATTTGTTTTATTATCATCGAAATTAAGGTGGATATCAAAATGATTACAATTCTGAATATGGATCAAATTTGAATCCATCGTGGCCTTTCATGAGCCCTTCAACCCTTGATACAAGGTCATTCAACAATTCTCACTACAAAATAAAGAAATTCCTTGTCAAACATGAAGTTAAGATCATTCTCTCATTGATGTAAGGATTAATGACTCTTCCTCACTTCATGTATCCTAGAAAGCAATGGTTTTGTTGATGCTTCCTCACTGAGTTATGGATTTTGTAAAATGGAAAGGGTAATTACTAGTATGTGTAAATTTCTGAATCATTTGTAACTAGTGATAAAGCATTTCAAAAGAATATGTAGCTTTCAAGTAATTGGCTTTGAATATCCCTAAAATTATGTTGAAGCATATGTAAGAAAATCATTTTATTTCAATTCAATATTTATTTTGACAATAATGTCTCAAGGATATTATGTTATGTTTGGTAAAGTAAGAACTTGATTTTACATATGTCCCATGGAAAACTAGTTTCAATAAATTATGAATACCATTTATGAGATAAGAGAAAAATAGTTACAAGAAGAAAATAACCTCTTGTTGACCACAACTTTTCTTGATCACAAAAATCCGGATGGTTCTCTTTCTCACTAGGTATACAGAAAGAGAACTCACACGGATAGATACCTCCATGCCGACTCACACCATCATCCAGCCCAAAAAGTCAGTATTATAAACACCCTAGCCACACGCGCATGGCGCGTCTCAGATCAAGACCACTTAGAAGATGAACTAAAGCACCTCAAAGAATCCCTCATAAACAATGGCTATAAAAGTAAAGACATTAATAAAGTCTTCCGCAACATAAAAAACAAATACAAAAACAAAAACAAAATCAATAAAAAAGAATTTGATATAACCCGCCCTAGAATTACTCTCCCATATATACATGGCACCACTAACAAAATTGCAAGTGTTCTAAAAAAGAATAACATTATGGTGTCGTTTACTCCTCCAAATTCCGTGAGAAACATGCTTGACAAAGCCAAGGACCCCATCGACACCAAAATCCAAAAAGGTGTAGACAAAACACCTTGCTCATGTGATGAAGCCTACATAGGTGAAACAGGTAGATCAATCGCAATTAGATTAAAGGAACATAGCGCAGACCTATGACATGAAAGAGTAAAAAACTCAGCCCTGGCCAAACACGCTCACAACACAAAGCATCATATTTGTTTAGAAGACTCTAAGTTCTTAGCCATCGTTCCTCAATATTATAGAAGAAAAACTCGCGAAGCCATAGAAATCGAGAAATGTCAAAAGAATTTCAACCGAGATGATGGCTTCAAACTAAAATATGCGTGGAAACCTGTAATTCATAAACTTAAAACAAGTTAAATGAATAAGTCTAACCAAAAATATACATTTAAAAACAATTAAAAGCTACTTGATTTATTTTTACCTGAAATTAAGAATTTTAAATAACAAACACTCACTTAAAAACATACTTTAATTATTATTCCCAAAACACTACACTAAATTTCCATCACCCGTGGAGCCATAGTTGATCATACATCTTCATCATTCTTTATTGATAATCACCAAATATTTTTATCTTAGAGCATATACATTTATCTATTAGATCATTTTCAATAAACCATTTGAATAATCATCAAAGATTTTTATCTTAAAACATTTGTATTTATCTAATGGTTCATTACATTTCATATTATACAAGATAAGAAAGTTATTACATTAACCTTTCTATATAGTAATATTATTGCTAATTGTTTATTCAATAGATTAAAATTACAACATGATCTACAAATGAATGTACCTTTAAATCTTGAAAGGTCTTAAGCTAATTTGGTAGATCATGTTGTAATTTTCTCAAAAATAATAAATTATAAAATAGATAACATGTTGTGTTCATAACTATATTGAATATGATGCTTATATTATATTTTAATAAGGTTAAAATTCATTAATTATGTCATTTTTAATAAATAAAAAAATTTAAATAATTTATTTTTTTATTTTTTTATTAAAACATATTTTTAAAATATTTTTATTATAAAATACTTTAAAATAACTATTACATAACACAACAGATAAAAGAAAAAAAAACTTCAGTAAGTTCAATAATAATTAATCTATCTAAAACAAATTAATAATTCTCTTTAAGAATTAAAAGATTTTAAAACAAATTAACCGACTTGTCCCAAACCCTAATCCTAAAAAAACTAAATAAACAAACATAACAATATTTATTCTTCACCTCCTCGTGCTAAAGAAGAGAGTGATATTTGCTTCTCTTGAGGATGAACCTACTTAAGAGGTTCGAAACTGTCAATTTTAAAAATCTTCCGCAGATTTCCTCTCATTCACTAACTAAAAGCTCTACTCCCTTGTGGATCCCCCCATTGGCACAAGCAACATGGTATATTGGAGGTTATATGTTATTGAGGGAAACATATCTCAACCAATATGGGGTTAATGTCTTGTATATAGAGGTATTTATGTCATAGAAACAATTCCAAGACAAAGATTTTTAGGAGTATCTCACTTAGCAAGGGACATTTTTTTTAATAAGAGACATGAGAGAGTTGTGGATAAAAAGGATATACACAAATGATTCCGTTTCAACCAACATATCATCTTATCACTTATACCTGGGATTGAATTGCAAGAGTCCCTTTAGAAATAGAGAGTTGAGGAAGAAACACGTTTTAATTTTATCCAAAGTAGTGACTTTGAGGCCTTCTATGCACAAAAAGCTAATTAATGTATGTTTCGAATGTATATGTCTCTTTGGGTTGCAATTAATGAGTACTAGTGCACAAGATCTGAAGAACAATTCAAATATGTGATCTTTATTAATGAGTTGATTTTAAAATTCATTTGAAAATCAAAGCTGCGAATTTTAGAAAATTTGAAGGCTATATAAAGCTTATCCATGAGCTTGAAGGTGATTTTCATTTTTGAAAGGAAAGTCGAAGATGCATTCAAATATTGGTAGGTTGCTTACACAGGTGTTCTCTTTACTGGGCTAAAACTCATCAGAACAATCCTTTGTCACCGCACATTCCCAACTGTGCAACATTAAATTCTTGGTAGTCTTCATAGATTTTATATATTCTTATATGTCTTCTCCAAATCACTACACTTGCATTTACTGCATGTCATTATGGTAGTGTATTTTTTCTACACGTTGGGCTCATCGTAGTTCAAAAATATGAGAGTCAACATTTTTCACGAAATTCCTACCACTTCAAGTATGGAATTGGGCTCACAACACTGGCTCATGAAGATCTCTTCTCTGTCACATAACTAAATTATCATTATCTTTGTCATTTACAACATCCTCTTCCTTTACTTTTCTTCCTTGGTTTGCTATAAGACCCATGGCCCCCTTCTCTTTTGTTTTGTTCTCTACGAGCTGCACGTTCTTTTTACCAAGCCATGGTTGAGTCCAAGTTTCAGAATATTAGGTTTAGAATAACGGCAAGTGTGTTGTTTTGTCAAATCTTTGAATTCATGGGGACCAAGGACTAAAGTTCTCTTTCCTAAGCAGTTGCAATTTTACAATTAATAGGATTTTTACTTATAGTTATGTTGATAAGATTTGTTAATCCCATAGTTTACATTCTTCAGTATATTAATTTTAAATTGTCAAGATTGTATAATTCTAACCACATCATATAGTTAGAATTGCAACTCTTATTTACATATGTGTTGATCGTTTAGGCTCAAAAAACTAAGTGCATTTGTGCTCACGCTCTTGCTAGCTTTATCATTCTCTTGTCATGGACATTGCCACTTGTGGCTCTTGTTTATAGGTATTATTAATCCATGTTTATATATTGATTATGGCTATTAATTACATACATTATCACCTTGGGTACCTACCTCGGTACATTAAACTAATTGGTGCCCCTATCTGCTAAAAGCACCAAGAATAAATCTATAATCATTCAAATCATAGGGTATGTTTTGTTCTAGAGAGGGCGAAATGAGCGAGATCTAACTTCCGAAGGGCGCCCTCCATCATATACAATGTCGAGCATCTCTAGTCCAAGTAATGAAAAAATATGGATAAATAGTTCTATTACCCCCTAAAAGGGTAGTAAAATCGCCTTTAATTTGATATAATATAGCAGATGGGGCACCTAAAAATGAAGTGCTCCTATATCTCGATCTCATGAAGAATATGGCATTAAATCTCACAATCGATCCTATTCACTTAATTGATGTACTACTGGTCAGTTACAACTCAAAGGACATGAGAGCTAACAAGAAATTGCGCCCCAAGACGTGGGCTGATCTAAATTAATGCATGGAATGGGCGCAATGTCAAAGTGTGTATGGAGATCGAACAATAAGGCCATCTCTCAACTCGAGAAAGCACTCTACATAGAAAAACATCTCGATCTATGATCATGATCCTTAAAGATGGGTACTAGAGTGTCCACTCAAAACATTAGGCACCTCAGCTCAAACCTCCACACAAATTTTATATATCCATAAACTGAATATCTATATATTATATGGTGGATCAAATAAAGTATAACCTTGATTAATAAACTATTTGATGATGTCCTCTATGATGATCCTATTAAACTCTTGCATGTTTGAGAAGGGTCGTGAACCAGAGGCATCAAGAGAGTTTCTGAATTATGAAGGTCAGAAGTGGTCAATTGAGATACCAATGTATGTCCATCGACTAAATTAGAGGACGAATGGCCTCTACAAACTAACACCAAGCTCATGAACCAAAGGCACTATAAGTGGTTATGGCCGGTTTTAATTAGGAGCAGTGGGAAAGAATATAATTATAATAAGGGTATTGGTCTCTATTGGCTAAAGGGCCCGCAAAGTGTCAAACAATATGGTGCAAAATGGAAACCAATATATATTCCAAAGATGGTTTCAATCCTAAAGGAGGGTGTTGCAAACTCTACTTGGACTGCAATGACCTAATTAAGTACAATATAATATTCTTGGATAATGGCCTAGGGAACAATCTTCTTTCATTTCATGATGACGCAACTAAGCATGCGAGAACCTAAAAACTAAACATTAACCAAGATGTGTAAGTGATGGTGATCTTGATGGCCTCCACCCCCCGAAAATTGAAAATGGTACTCTAATAGTACTTAGAGACCCCCTTTAAAGGGATCAGGGTCTCTAAATTCATCCACATTGTTAAAATTTAGTAAAATATTGTACAATTAATTTATTATCAAAATTGTTAGTGTCACACAACTAAAAATTACTAACATAAACAACCAATTCACATTAATCGTTGTTAGCTAGTCATATTTATATTCCCGTGACTAAATTAGTCATTTATGTTAGTAATTTTTATTTTAGTCACTTGTTATCTAGTCATATTTTTTATCTGGTGACTAAATTAGTCATTTATGTTAGTCATTTTTTGTTGGCTTATTTAAAATTGCTCAATTTTAGTCATTTATCCCTTGAAAAAACAGTGGTGACTAACGTTTTTAGTCGCCTAGTCACTTATCTCTCATTTTGTACTAGTGACTCTTTTGGGCTCCCCAACATGGTTCATTTGATATATTGAAAGTAAATTTGTTGCAAGAGAAGGGACATAAATCATATTAAAAAAGTAACTAGAGTCAAGATATATTCTTCCACTCCCTAGAGAGGAGACTTCTGAATCATTTCCCAATCTGATAGAAGGGTCAATTGAGCTTTCGAAACTGGAGAAGAGATCTTTGGAGGAGGAAATGTGTCTCGATGCTCCTGAATCTATGATGAAAGAAGAATCTGTTGATGCATTTGCCATGAGGGCATGACATATTTCTTTGCCTTTAGATATAGAAGGTTCAGTATCAGGATCTTTCTTCTTTGTACATGCAGGCATAGGAAGATTGTTCTTCTTAAGTAACTGAGCTATCACATCTATAGCTTTCCTCATACACTCACTCTTAGGATGGATACCTTTAAGACAATAGGTGCACTTGGGTCTTTTCTTCCGAGAATGCTTGGTCTTCCTTGAGTTCGAAACCCCATCTGACTGGTATGAACTATCTGTAGGCCTTGTATCATTCGATCTCTTGTAATAAATCTTTCGCTTTCCTTTACCATTCGCTCTCTCTGCAATTGTAAGGGATGAATCCAATTTGGGTTTGATCATTCCCATAAAGATCAACTTCTCTTCTTCTTGAGTAAGAGATCGGATGAAATCATCTAGTGAGGGAAACTTCCATTTTGGAATGGAAAACCTAGCTGACTGGAAAGTAGAGACAAAAACTGAGAAGTTTGCCCCCAACTTTTGAGAGAATGGCAAGTATAAGCTACTTGTCTTCTTTCACTATCTCATATCTTTTCAACTGTGATATAACGCTTTTGAACTTGGTGAGGAATGCATTGATAGATTCGAAACTGTCAGGACTCAAACATATGAGCTCATTCTCCAATTTGTGTCCTTTCATATCATCTTTCTATCCAAAAAGGGATTAGAGCTTGTCCCAAACCTCTTTAGGAGATGTAAGATCAATGACATGGAAGTGAAGATCATCAGAAATTGAGAGAAGGAGGAGACCAACTGCTTCATCAAGCCTATCCAAGTACTTGGACTTTTCAACTGCACTAAGAGGTTCTACCATCGTTCCATTGAGTATTCGGGTGAAGCCCTTGGTTCTCATGAAGATAGCCATCTTGGATTTCCACTCAACATAGTTGGAAGATGTGAGCTTTAGATCCATCTGAAAAGGAGAAAGTCAAATAGTTGAAGAAGATTCCGAACGGGTGAATAAACCTACAAAACAAGATAATTTTTGCTGATGGAGAATGCTACACTTTGACTGAACACTACCTTAAGGACACTTGGCACATAGACTAATTCCTTAACACCTGGCTAGAACTCACTGGATTTATCCAATGAATTCAAGTAATAGCACAAGGATTTGCTCTGAAAACTCAGAGGCTTCTGGTGCACAAGTGAAAGATAGCTACTCAAAGAAATGTTGCAACTGTTGCAATGGCTGCAATTCGAATAGCTACTGACTGCTCTGATACCATGTGATAATATGCAGGGATCTAGTAACTGTAACAAACTCACAATCTAACTCTCAAGATTATTTGCAAAGAAGAAGAAGCATGCATTCAATAATCACTCATAAACACAGAATAATGGACAATGTCAATATCATACAATGAATAATGACTGTAGAGAATGTGTTACAATAATCAATGAGGAGGCATCATATAGGATTCAAATTATCCAAGTAGGGCATTCGAATCTGAGCTCAGAGTCCATCATGAATAACTATGGAGACATCATCCAGTCTGCAGTATCAGTCATAAATGGAAAGAGTCAGTCAAGTGTGACCAACTGAGTCTAACAGAACTATCTAGCCATAAATCAAGGAATGGAGACTCGAAGGTCAGTGGATGATGATGTCTAACTCAAAGTCTATCTTGGATAACAATGGAGACATCATCCAGTCAATAGTATCAGTCATAAATGGTAATAGTCAGTCAAGTGTGTCTAACTGAGTCTAACAAAACCATCTAGGAATAAATCAGGGAATGGAGACTCCAAGGGGGGCGCATGAGACTGTCAAATAGTCAAGTGGAACTCCAGAACTAGCTAAATAGAAGCTACAAGCAGTCAGCATGAGCAATCAGTGGAAGAACTACTCAATCAATGCACTAACTGAATGATAACTCCCGGTAGGTGAGATAAGGCGCCCTAACTGAGTGATAACTGGTGGTAGGTGAGTAAATGCGCCCAACCTGGTTGTGGTAGGTGGGAAAGGTGCACTTGTCAAGTAGAAAAGTCAAGGAGGGTGGATTAGGTAGGTAGGAGGCCAATTGGGGGCTGAAGACAAGCTCTGGAGAGCTAGAAGCAAGCTTTAGGTGCTGGGGAGACAACCATAATGATGACTAGATGCATGCAGTGGCATGCAAAGTAAGTAGATTTGCATGCAGGCATGCAAAATACAAAAATGATGGAGTGAATATTCCAACACCCCCTGCAAGCTATACTATGAGGAAATAACAAAAATCTAAAAAATAGGGCCCTGGTGACTAAGACCAAAGGTCACCCCGTATAATCAATCTAAATAAACTAAGTGAGGAAAGAGGGAAAACCTAGTGGGAAGAAATCCCTCCTTCAAAAATAGACTGAAGGATGCTAATGTAGCATATCATCTCTCACCCCTGAAACAGGCAAGTGTCCTTCTTTTGAAAAGAAGGGTTGATCGATCTGAAAAGGATCAGTAATGTGAGAAGGATGAAAGCTTCCATCTTGAAAATCTAATGTGGTTCTCCGTTGATCAGCTGGATCACCAATAGGATCTTTAGTAGATATGAGAGTAGTGGCTGCCCATCTTGGAAGAGGAGGAAAATTAGTTGAGACATCATAAGGTTCTTGTGGAACTAAATATCTCATATCCTCATTAGCATTTTCTAGATCTTCAGGTTCTTGTGGATCTGGATCTAGCATTTGCTCTTCATCATATTCATTGTCATACTTTGAATTTGATCTGTCATGTGATGATGGTTTGATCTCATGGAGCTTGTCAACACTTCCAAACTCTGAAGTATCATGTGAAGATGTATCCACAACTAGCTCATCATTATATCCAAGCTTTGAATCTGAACTCTCCTAAGGAGAAGCAAGTAAAACTAGCTCATCATCACATACAAAATCTGAATCTGAAATCTCATGAGGAGAAACATGTGAAGTTGATGTCTCATAATCCAAATCTGAACTATCATGTGATGGGTATTCGCTCTCTTTAAACTCATCATCACTCTCAAACTCTGAATCTAAAAGATCATGTGAAGAAGCAAGTGAACCTGCCTCATCATCACTTCTAAACTCTAAATCTGATGAAGTGGGAACATTATGAGACTGCTTCTGAAGCTGCATGTAGATATCTAATATCTTCCTTGAACCATCATAGGTGATATTTTTACCAAAAGAACTAGAATCTCATGATGGATCTTCAACAAGATCCCTAGTGGATGTAGTAGTGATTACCCTTTTGGCCATAGGAGTTGAACCAATAGGTGCTAGATCTTCATGTTCTTGTGGATCTGGATCTAGCATTCGCACTTCTTCAAGATCCCTCTTTTTCTCAATCTTCTTAGATCGATCCTTGCCTTTCAAGCAATCTTTGCAGGTGCCATGATCAATCTTGCTATTTGGACGACCTTCAACCACATCTTGAGCTAGCTTGTGGTTGAGATGAGATAGTCTACTCTCTTCATGAATATGAGAGCGAAGAGCAGACTCCTTTGAGAGAGGTAAGAAGTGGGAAAACTCATAGAGTTTTGTCTCATGATTTGCAACACCTTTTGAGATGATTTCCCCTGAAACCATGTCTTGTACTTCGACTTCATTTGGAGAAAAGATCACTCTTTTCGGCTCTCCAACAAGGGTCATTTGATATACTGAAAGTAAAATTGTTGCAAGAGAAGGGACATAAAGCACATTAGAAAAGTAACCAGAGTCAAGATTGATTCTTCCACTTCGTTGAGAGGAGACTTCTGAATCATTTCCCAATCTGATAGAAGGGCCAATTGAGCTTTCGAAACTGGAGAAGAGATCTTTGGAGGAAGACATGTATCTCGATGCTCTTGAATCTATGATGAAAGAAGAATCTGTTGATGCATTTGCCATGAGGGCATGACATATTTCTTTTCCTTCAAATCTAGAAGGTTCAGTATCAGGATCTTTCTTCTTTGTACATGCAGGCATAGGAAGATTGTTCTTCTTAAGTAACTGAGCTATCACATCTATAGCTTTCCTCATACACTCACTCTTAGGATGGATACCTTTAAGACAATAGGTGCACTTGGGTCTTTTCTTCCGAGAATGCTTGGTCTTCCTTGAGTTCGAAACCCCATCTGACTGGTATGAACTATCTATAGGCCTTGTATCATTCGATCTCTTGTAAGAAATCTTTTGCTTTCCTTTACCATTCGCTCTCTCTGCAATTGTAAGGGCTGAATCCAATTTGGGTTTGATCATTCCCATAAAGATCAACTTCTCTTCTTCTTGAGTAAGAGATCGGATGAAATCATCTAGTGAGGGAAACTTCCATTTTGGAATGGAAAACCTAGCTGACTGGAAAGTAGAGACAAAAAATGAGAAGTTTGCCCCCAACTTTGAGAGAATGGCAAGTATAAGCTACTTGTCTTCTTTCACTATCTCATATCTTTTCAACTGTGATGAGTCAAGCTTTTGGACTTGTTGAGAAAGGCATTGATAGATTCGAAACTATCAGGACTCAAACATATGAGCTCATTCTCCAATTTGTGTCCTTTCATATCATCTTTCTGTCCAAAAAGGGATTCGAGCTTGTCCCAAACCTCTTTAGGAGACGTAAGATTGATGGCATGGAAGTGAAGATCATCAGAAATTGAGAGAAGGAGGAGACCAACTGCTTCATCAAGCCTATCCAAGTACTTGGACTTTTCAACTGCACTGAGAGGTTCTACCATTGTTTCGTTGAGTATTCGGGTGAATCCCTTGGTTCTCATGAAGAGAGCCATCTTGGCTTTCCACTCAACATAGTTGGAAGATGTCAGCTTTAGATCCATCTGAAACAGAGAAAGTTGAATAGTTGAAGAAGATTTCGAATGGGTGAATAAACCTGCAAAACAAGAGAATTTTTGTTGATGGAGAATACTACACTTCGACTAAACACTACCTTAAGGACCCTTGGTACATAGACTAAGTCCTTCACACTTGGCTAGACCTCACTGGATTTCTCCAATGAATTCAAGTAATAGCACTAGGATTTGTTGTGGAAAATCAGAGGCTTCTGGTGCACAAGTGAAAGATAGTTGCTCAAAGAAATGTTGCAACTGCTGCAATGGCTGCAATTCGAATAGCTACTGACTACTCTAATACCATATGATAATCTGCAGGGATCACGGGGGCTTCACTAGAAGGCAATATAATATCACATTCATTCATATTGTGGTATTAAATATTCATGAAAACCTAAAAAATATATTGCTTATATATTAAGGGGCAAATGTTTTTTTTTATTTAATGTAACAATACAAAAATACTTTGGCCGGATCATGGCCGGATGAGAAATTGGGCTGAGGCAAGGCTCAAGCTTACCAATACGCAGGGAATCGTGTCTTGAGGCATGCTTGAGGCCAGGGGTTTCGTGGTGAAGTGGGTTTCCAGTCGATCATAGTCGAGAGACAATGTTCATTGACAACCAATTGTTATCAATAGCACTCAGGCAGTTGTTACCAATAGCCTTTGGAGGATCTAAGCCGCCAGGGCCTGTTATAGGCCCTCTATAGGCCTTGGGGGCTTGAATACCCAACCACTCGTGCCTATTACAAGCCTTGGGAGGTTTATTCAGCCTCCTAGAGCTTGTTACATGCCCTGGGGGCTTGGATACCTAGCCCACAACAGGCTTAGTCAGCGATTGGGGAACTGCAACATGCAATCTAAATGTTGTACTATGTGCATTGGCTCCAATGACATACAAGAAGTGATCTCCTATCTCTTCATTAGACCATTAGATGTTGCAAATCATAATGATATGTGGTTGAGTAATTGCATTGTGGGTGAAGTAATGTGCATCCACAATATACATCGAAAGAAGCAAGGTGCATTGTAGAATGCATGTGGGGTCTTAAGAGGGGTATCATATCAATATACTAGGTAGAAATATAAAAGGGTATAAAAAATGTTAATGAAAAAATTGATACATACAATATCTAGTGAAAATAGGGGTTTTTTTAAACTGGGAAGGCGTATTGGGAGGGAGTAAAAAAAAATGATTTTGGAAGGTATTTTCCAATATTCTTTGAAAATAGGGATATTGTTTCATATGCCACGAATGAACCTGCTATGATAGTGGTTTATTGAGGGGTGAAAACATGAAGTTGGGAAACAATTTTGGCTTGTTTTTTACAAACAAAACTGCTAAATTTTATGTTTTTCAACTTCGACCTCTTCAAACCCATATCTTTGCTAGGAATTTCAACTTGAAGTAAACACAAAGGTTTTAGAGAATTGAATTAGCTTTCTACTCGTATTTTTTTAAATTTTTTTTATGGACATATCATGGGACAAATTTGTTGTCAACAGACGGCATATACTTGAAAATTTTAGGTATGGATAATGAGTGACCTGTGTTGACGACAATTTTTTGATAGATGGTTATTCATTTTAGGGAAAACAATTGTAGGCTCATAATATACACACACTACACTAGATCTTGGACTATATTTTGAGTTTTTTAAGACTTGGGAACTATTTTTTATTATTTATCGAAACAACGTATGTTCAGAAAATGGTGCATTATCGACCCATGTTTTTGTCTTCACATTTTCTTTCAAATGTGACTCTTATTGGAAAAACTAAAAGTACCATTTTGAAGAGGACGAGCCAATTATGATCTCTGTGAAATTTCAAATTTTTTGGTGTTTTCTTTGTTATGATATTGAATTTTCATTTCGGGTGATTTTAAAAGTAATAAAATTCTTAAGGGATAAGGTTTAGAAAAAAATATTAATAAATAGAAATTAAAGTCGAAATGAAACAATTATTATATCATTGGAAACTAGATTCAGAGATGAATCCATTGCTACCAAGTCCGACAAATAATATTTAGAATTTGCAGGGGTTCGAGCTTGCTGAAGTTGCAGGTTCCAGAAAGATGCCATATATTTTCTTAGGTTTGTTGACCATAAACTCTCGGGCGAAAAAATATCTTCCAAACTCTCAACCAAGAGTTTAGTTCAAACTCTCATCCGAGAGTTTTTTTTTAAATACAGCTCGGCGATTGGTTCAAACTCTCGGCCTAGAGTTTGAGGTTGACTTATTTTTGCGTTATCATCCACCTGTGCTCCGTTTTTTTTACTCTGTTTGTCACAAAAGTGTTTCCCAGGTTCGCGATTTCACTCTGAGTGAAGCCCCCGTGGCAGGGATCTAGCAACTGTAACAAACTCACAATCTAACTCTCAAGATTATTTGCAAAGAAGAAGAAGCATGCATTCAATAATCACTCATAAACACAGAATAATGGAAAATGTCAATATCATACAATGAATAATGAATGTAGAGAATGTGTTATAATAATCAATGATGAGGCATCATACAGGATTCGAATTATCCAAGTAGGGCATTCGAATATGAGCTCAGAGTCCAGCATGAATAACTATGGAGACATCATCCAGTCGACAGTATCAGTCATAAATGGTAAGAGTCAGTCAAGTGTGACCAATTGAGTCTAACAGAACTATCTAGCCATAAATCAAGGAATGGAGACTCCAAGGTGGGTGCATGAGGCTATCTAACTCAAAGTCTAGCTTGGATAACAATGGAGACATCATCTAGTCAATAGTATCAATCACAATAGTAATCGTCAGTCAAGTGTGTCTAATTGAGTCTAACAAAACCATCTAGGCATAAATAAGGGAATGGAGACTTTAAGGGGGCGCATGAGGCTGTTAAATAGTCAAGTGGAACTCCAGAACTAGCTAACTAGAAGCTACAAGTAGTCAGCATGAGCAATCAGTGGAAGAACTACTCAATCAATGCACTAATTGAATGATAACTCTCGGTAGGTGAGATAAGGCACCCTCACTGAGTGATAACTGGTGGTATGTGAGTAAGGCGCCCAAACTGGCTGTGGTAGGTGGGAAATGCACACTTTTCAAGTAGAAAAGTCAAGGAGGCCGCATTATGTAGGTAGGAGGCCAATTGGAGGCTGAAGACATGCTCTGGGGAGCTAGAAGCAAGCTCTAGGTGCTAGGGAGACAACCATAATGATGACTGGATGCATGCAGGCATGCAAAATACAAAAATGATGGTGTGAATATTCCAACACCCCTGAGCCAACAACACTTGAACTACCGACCGCCCAACGTAGGACGATGTTGTCGTCCATCTGGTCCAATCCTTGATAGTGCTAGAAGGTCCTGTCCTGGCTCCACCCGACCGCATACCTTCATTGCATCATCAATTATATTGTCCTAGCATGGTTGACACATCGGGAATCACATTACCAATTGCATCATCCCATGCCGAAGCCTCCTAAGCAGCGCCTCGCTGGTTGTCTCGTCCTACTCGACTAGACGCCCTTGGTCCTCCTAGCCAACACGCTAGTACACCATCCTGATTGTCTAATGGCCATCACCTATGAGTCGACCACCAAGGCTACCAAATCGCATGGACTCGCCGTGCAACCTTAGTGATGTATGCCCAACGCACTCTCTATCACGCCATTGCCAATGGCACTCAACGTAGGGTTGTGACAAGGGGGGCTCAATTATCATTAAAACACATCGGATCTTTCTACTAGTATTTTATATCTTCCGTTCGTGATGCAGCTTTGCCTTCATTGCTTATTGCTTTTAAAGTTCTAGTCATACAATTGTACATATCACTCTTTGTAAGACATGAAGATCTTGTGCCAAGCTTAGAGTTTTTTGCAATGGCCACTATTCGTTATCAAAGATAAAGGCTTAAAGCTCAAATAGTATTCCACATCTTCATCAATATTGCAAGGTTTCAAACCTAGGCCCACAATTAAACTATTTGCAAATGTCGATCCAAGAAGCCGTCAGTATGGAGCTCTCTGATTATCAATCCCAAAACTAGTTATCTCATAGAATCTACTGCAGGTCCGTTTACAAGTTACCTAACATTTTATTTGATTTAATCGCTATTTTTTAATATCAATGATTTCTCTAAATTTTTTGTCAATAAATTTTTAGGGTGCCTAAATAAGAATGTTGATTGGGAATTAGGAATCACATGTAATAGAGTGATTGCTTTGTTCAACCTATTTGTAGTCGTTATGAGAAATCTCCATTCTATATTTTTCCAAAGCTCAATCCGTATAGAGATGTAGAGACCAACCTTGGAAAATATCCAATAGAGTTTTGGTTTATTAGTGAGTTCTGCATATGTTAAAAAGTCTATTTAGGACGTTTTATTATTATTTATGAATTTGCATCAGAGTAACTTTAAAAATGTAAACGTCATCGAATTTTATTTGATACACTAGTAGAATTTGAAAATCCTAGCCTCGGTGATTCGTTGGAACGCAATCTTTCGAAAAGTGTTTTTTGAAACACGATAGGGAAACCTGTACTCAAATTTAGCTGACCTCCACTCAAATGTATGTCTCTGACGAATAGAGGCCGAGCCCGCTTTTGCGCACATGCGACTCTGCGAGTGTAGCCTGGAGGCTGGAGCGAAAGTCTGTGTACCACTGCATACAGTTAAAAAAATTTAAAATTTATCAGCCAAGTGATAGTCTGTATGTACTTGGTCTGTATGTGCTTTCACATTCAGGTCTGAGTCTCTGACTATGTCTTTAATTTATCATTTACCGTAGCGAATTTGGTTTGTGATCCCGCCCAAACATTGTAAACCGTCCCTGTTGTAGTCAAATGAAAAAATTATACGCAATTTATAAATCCTCTCTTATTTCTGCTCTTTTATCTTAGATTGAATACTGGCCAAGTAGTCCCATTGAACGACTGCTTTAAAAAAGCTACGATTTGGATTATTTTTACAGTTATTAATGTTTAAATTTGGCAGCATTCGTTGAATTATTAGATATGTTTGAGTTACACAATTATAGCATAAAAGGATACTTGAAGCCACTTAATTTATTTTTATTAAAAAAATAGATTAAAAAGATAAAAAAAATCTCAATTGGTTAATTAAATAATCAAATTTTATGAATAATAATTCAAAAAAATCTAAATTACTTAATATGTATATAAATCATTCAATACTATCATATTAATATAATAATAATTTATTTCTATGACACAAAGGTGTATTCTGTCTTACTTGAAAATGTTACAATGGAGATGGAGAGCTCTGAGGCGGTCATTAGGGTTTCCTTTCGCTACTGCAGAAATCATCGATTCTGAAGGCTAAACTGAAGATTTGTTGCCCTCGATGACTTGGAGTCAAGCTGATTCGCTTGAATCAGCCCAGTACCAGCCAAGGATAAAAAAAGTGGGAACAAATATCTACGTCGAGGGTTTACTATCTTCTAGTTTAGCTGAATTTTTCGGTTTTTTCTGCTTTAGCTTGATTAGGTAATTTCTGGTCATTTTATCTACTCTCCAGTTTCATAGCCACTTTTGGCTTTTCTCCTGTTGCTTCCTCCAATTTCGGTGGATATTTTGGGGGGGTTTAGATTTTTTCTCCCCATCACATCAGTGGCAGCTGTCGGGCTTCCGGTTTTTTCTACCGGCAACTGGCTGTCTGAAACCCATTATGGGGGAGGTTTGTCAGTCGTCGAGACATTCGCTCCCGTCTCCTCTTTCGAAGCTGGGGGATAGCACTATGCGTTCAGTTTCTTCTGCAAATCCTCCGGGGGATAGCGCTGTGAGACCTAATTCCTCCACAAAACTTCGGGGGTTTAAAGCAAGAAACAGAAGATTGTTGAAGACCTTCAGAGCCAGGCGGGAAATCTGTCATTTAGACATTGATGAGGATTACAATTTAGATAGAATTCGAATGCTTGCTGAGAGGGCCATTGTGGGGCGTTTGGAATACACTTCGGCAACCAAATCTGAGCTCTTGGAATGGGTCAACAAAGTTTGGGTGCCTCTCACAGGCTTGGCACCTCGCATAAATTTGCT
Organism: Larix kaempferi; assembly: GCA_027924585.1. NCBI lineage: Eukaryota > Viridiplantae > Streptophyta > Pinopsida > Pinales > Pinaceae > Larix > Larix kaempferi. Next base: position 1,797,868 of record BSBM01001661.1, on the reverse strand, counting down.
GGTCAATCGTTGGATCCTGTTTTCTTTCTCTGAAGCAAAGCATCTTGAACAGATTCTCGCCTCGTTCTGGGAATTCAAGGGGGGTTCACTGTTCATCAAGCGCTGGCACCCGAATTTCAACCCTATCACTGAACCCCTAACCTTTCGGCACCTTTGGATGCTCATCCCGGGGCTACCAATCGAACTGTGGACAGAAGATTTCATCAAAAGGATTGCAAATTCTGTGGGTTCCTTTGTCAGATTTGATAAACACAATTTGTGTGGCATGGACCGGAGGTATGTCAAAGTGATGGTGGAGATAGACATCAGACTTGGGTTACCTGCAGAGATAAAAATCAATTGGGGAGCTAGGGTTTGGAATCAAACCCTAGACTTTCTCAAAATCCCCTTTCGCTGCTATATCTGCCATGAATTAGGTCATGTTCGTGCTTGCTGTCCAGTGGCTCGAAAGCCCTCCCGAATTTCTCCAGAATCTTCTGCTTCCATGCCTCGAGTGGATACTTTCTGCTCTCCTGCGGACATTTCGGGTAAGCTCCTACATGAAACCCCTGAATTAACAAATGCAGAACTAAATTTTATTGAATCTTCGGAGAAAGTTTTGACTAGCCGAATTTTAAATGGTGATATCCAATTACGTCACGACCTGGTGACCGGACTCCCTCTTAGATGTTCTGATAAAAATCTATCTGCACAAAAGGTGGGTCGAAAACTGTTTCAGGACGAGGCTATTCCCTATTTGGGCTATGAAGATTCTGATAAGAATGCCCCGAATTTTCACGTGCCCATGTCACCAAATAATCCTAAACAGTCAGGTTTTTTACCTCTATTTCCTGGGGATAATACTGTGGAGTCTGCTGAACCGATAGATGATCCTAAGAATAGGTGTGATACCCCATTAAAGTCTTCTAATCATACATTGGTTGCTTTCAACACATATGTTTCTGACTTGTCTCCTAATCCTGGAGTTCTAGGGAGGGATTCAATTACTGTCACATCTTCTTTTGAAGAAATTAGGCAACATCCTGTAGAGACTCTTCCTACTACTTCTGAGTCGGATATGCCTGTTGATCAGATGGACAAGGAAATCCTGGCACAAAGTGGTTATCTCGTTTCTGAAAATGGAAATGAATTCCCTCCCTTGCCCACTTTTTCTAGAAAGCCGAGTACTGGATCATCTGCAAAGCCCCTTCATTCTTTAGATTTCCAGAATGTCACTATCAGGCGGGGCAAGAAGAAAAAATCTGGGGTTAACAACTCAGACATATATACTCCTTTATCAGCTAGATTAAATGAGGTAGACAGTATGGAAAAGAAGCAAATTATGGGGCTTAGAGCATCGACCCCCAATTTGCCTAGTTCTTGATGTCTTTGTTATCTATCAACGTGAGGGGTTTGGGTAAGGACACAAGGGTTCAGGCCTTATCCAAACTTATCAAAGCTACTGAACCAGGAATTATATTGATCCAAGAGACTATGTGTGATGAACTTTCAGCCATTCATAAACTGAGCAGAATTCTTCCATCATGGGAAGTAACTGCTGTTCCTTCTTGTGGCCTTTCGGGGGGACTTGCAGTGATCTGGAATCCTGCCTTTTTTTATTTACATCCATTCTCAACTCCTTGGGGCATCTTATTAAAAGGATGGTGTTATAGAAACAAACATACTATCTCCATTTTGAACTGTTATGCTCCCTATAGGGAGAGGCAAAGATTCTGGCTTTCTCTACAGGAGTCTGGTATTCTAAATTATAATGACTTGATAATTGCAGGGGATCTTAATTTAACATGCCATGCCTCTGAGATCTGGGGTCCAGCCGCCAGAATGGATGATTTAGCTGACTTCTTTTCTCAGTTATTTAGAGCTGCAGATTTAGTAGATATCAAACCCCACACTTTGTCTCCGACATGGACAAATGGCAGATTTGGTCGTGATGGGGTTCATAAGAGACTAGACAGATTTCTTACAAAGTCAAATCTTTTGGATATTTTTCAGAAATTTCGATCTTGGGTCCATGAATATAAGTTTTATGACCATTGGCCAATTTTGCTTCAGTTTGATGACTCCAAACACTCTGGTACATCGCCTTTCAAGTTTAATGCTTCTTGGCTCGAAGATGTTTCTTTTTGTCATATGGTAAAAACTTTTTGGAAAAATTATGAATCAGATGGTGCAGATCCTGTCCTTGCTTTTCATTACAAATTGAAAGATCTTAAACTTTCGGTCACTAATTGGATAAAAGAAAAGAAGAAGAATGATAGACAGGAATTTGAGAATTTAGAACATAACTTGATGATTGCCACATCTGCCAGCATTGATAACACACTCTCATCTGATGCTTTCAATATTCTGAGACAGTTGGAACAGAAGAAAGAAGAGATGCTTCTAAAAGAGGAAAAAGAGTGGAGGCTTAAGAGTCGCGCCATCTGGATCTCTCATGGGGATAAAAATACCAAATTTTTCCATGCATTTGCATCTGCCCGGCGTAATTCTAAATACATTTGGGAAATCAATGATCGAAATGGAAATCAGATTTCAAGTCTGGAAGGTATAAAAGCAGAAGCAACTGCATTTTTCAGAAATTTATACTATGACCCGGGTGACTGCTGTATTGCTGATCAGATTAGAGTGGCTTCATTATTTCCACGATTTTTCTCTGAACAGGAAGCAAATGACCTATTATCTGAAGTCTCTCTTGAAGAAATAGAACAAACCTTAAAGATCTTTGCAAAAGATAAAAGCCCCGGTCCTGATGGATGGCCGGTTGAGCTATATCTTCACTTTTTTGACATCATGGGCCATGAATTGCAGAGTTTGGTCAATTATTCTAAAGATAATAGTCATATCCCAGGGGGACTTAATGCTACATTTGTCACTCTCATCCCAAAAAAGGACAAGCCATCTCATTTTGGAGAATTTCGGCCGATTGCACTCTGCAATTTGCTTTATAAGCTCATTTCAAAAATTATAGCAGATAGAATGAAGAAGGTCCTCTCAAAATTCATCTCAGCAGAACAATTTGGCTTCCTTGAGGGAAGGCAGATTCACGACGCAATTGGCATTGCACAGGAGCTGCTGCACAGTATAAAAATTCACAAGAAAAAAGCAATGCTGCTTAAAATGGATTTGGTCAAAGCATACGACAGGGTTAATTGGGTTTTCCTCAGGTTAATACTTATCAGAATTAGAATTCCTACTCTTTTTATCAAGTGGATTATGGCCTGTATAGCTTCCATGAATATCTCTGTGATAGTAAATGGCAGTCCTGCTGAGTTTTTTAATTGCTCCAGAGGTATCAGACAGGGGTGTCCTCTGTCACCTCTCCTATTTATCCTGATCATGGATGGCTTCAGTCGGTTGATAAATGATGCCTCAACAAAAGGCATTATAAAGGGCATCAAGATTAAAAGAGACTGTATTATATCACATATATTGTTTGCTGATGATGTGTTGCTGGCAGGAGCAGACACAATAGATGAATGGGTTGCTTACAAGGATATTGTACAAACTTTCTGCAGAGCCTCTGGTATGTTAGTCAGTTCTGAAAAATCCATTTTTTATCATAACTCTCTAAGGGAAGAACAGATACAAGACTTGCAGATGTTTCTCCCATACAATTGTGTTCAGATTGATCAGGGATTCAAATACCTTGGCTTCAATCTCAAGCCAAATAACTATCTAAACCGAGATTGGCTTTGGTTGATACGTAAAATAGAAAATCGTATTTCCCAATGGTCATATAGATTGTTGTCTATTGGTGGAAAGCTCGTGCTGGTTAAATCGGTTCTGTCCAGCATTCCGGTTTACTGGTTTTCCCTATATGAAGTCCCTTGTTTTATCATCAAAAATATCAAAAGATTATTTGTAAACTTTTTATGGTCTGGAACTGGTGAGGGAGCAAAGCTTCATATGGTGGCTACTGAAACTATTACTAGACCATACCGCTATGGTGGATGGGGTATAAAAGATTTGGAAGCTTTTAATACAGCTCTCAGACTGAAAAGCACTTGGAGAGCAATCTTTGGGCACACTCTGTGGTCTCGGATCATCCATCACAAATACATCAAATCAGATTTTACTACTTGGATTAAAAATCCAAAGGAAAGAAGCTGGAACTTTTCCCCTATCTGGAGGGGATTCATGAAAATTTTTCATTGGATAAAGGATGATCTTCAGTGGCATGTAGGTTCTGGCTCATGCATCCGTGTGGGTTTGGATCCAATCATTGGCATGGACTTTGAATATCTTCTGCCTCCTAACATCACAATATATCTACAGATCCTGGGATTATCTACTTTAAACAAAATTTGGAAGCATAGCGATGGGAGGCATCACTCTGGCAAATGGTTGACTGCACTGGATTTAGGTCTGTCGGGATCTCCAGCACATATCTGGCAGAACTACATTAAAAATCTAGATGTTGCAGGTATTAGATTATCAAATGAGATTGATAAACTCCTCTGGAAAGGTAATCCGGCTACTGGACAAGTCACTGCACATACGGCCTATAACAGAATTCTTCAGGAAAGATACATTTTCCCTCAGGATTGGTGGTTCAAAAGAATTTGGGCTTGGAACATGCCACAAAAGCTCAAATGCTTCACCTGGTTAGTACTGAATAACAAGCTAAAAACATGGGATAATTTATGTAAGCGTGGTTGGACAGGTCCCAGTATCTGTGCTGTTTGCAAAGTAGAAGCTGAATCAAGAGATCATCTTTTTGTTAATTGTTCTTTTACTTGCAAAGTCTGGGATATCATCTCAATCAAGCTTAATTTTACACCTCGATGGGACGTTGGCGATTTCAACAGCTGCCTTTTGAATTGGTTTAGGATCCAAAAATAGTTTTTCTTCGTCGCAATATGCATCCCGTGGGCAGTATGGTACATTAGGAATCAGGCTATATTTCAAAACAAGACTCCTGATACCTTTCATTGTAGTCAGATTGCTTTGAATATGCTCACATCTTGTGTGATAGATCAGAAACATTTAAAAGCTGACAGGATTGGTAATTTCGCCTTCAAAGTGGACCAGCCAGTCTTATTCTTCGATGGTGCTTCAGCAAATGGACTCTGTGCTGTTGGTGGAGTCATTTTCCTTAATGAAACACACTATTTTACAGTCAAGCTAAATTGTGGTTCCGGTTCCAACATGAAGGCTGAGCTTATGGCTCTCTGGTGCGTTCTCAAAGTTGCCAATACATTCGGATTGGTAAATATCAAAGTTTACGGAGATTCACGCGTTACCATAAAATGGGCAATGGGAGAGTTCAAATTAAATGTTTTGAATCTTCGAAATTGGGCAAATAGAACACTTTATGAAATCTCCAAACAAAGTTCTATCAGCTTTGAGCATATTTATCGGGAGCATAATTTCCGAGCTGACAAACTTTCAAAGATTGCTCTTGAGGGTATTGAAGGACAAATCATTTGGGAAGAATGGCTTGAGGATGAATTACAGGACTATGGGGACTTTCACTTCCTTGACTGATCTGCTTTTTTAGAGTCATGAAACTGTCAATTATTTGGTGGTTCTTTTGATATTTTGTAAGTTTGGGATTCATGTATCTGTATATTCGGATGGGGGTCATCCGAATGGCCACTATGCTATTTTCATGCTTGCTAAGATCCCTGATCTCTAGATGATACAGCTATCAGACTCAATACTATTGAATCTGGAAGACTCTTTATACTATTTGATTCTAAAAGAATATCAATAGTAGTTTTTTTCTGTGGAAAAAATAATTTATTTCTAAAGTCACAATTAAATTAGACACCAATTTGATTCATGAGACTCCTTGTTTGTAGGATAATGGATCCCACTCTCCAATTTGAATCCTACATATCCTACCCCTTCTTTGTAGGACAATGGACCCCCTCTTCAAAGTGTACATACCCTACCCATCCAAATTTGAAGAAGTCCAAATAGACTCACCCAAAAAAGCTACACCTACCAACTCAGTGACAAAAGACCAACAACTTGGCACTGAGAGGCTCCAACCAACTGAACTACCTATCAGAAACACAAGTTAGGCCACTCAAAATATATACCAATATGACATCTATGATGTGGGCCCTACCATTAATACCACCAATATCAACTACCATTCAATACCTGGTATCCATGATACCTGGTATATATGATGTTGCAAAGCCCCCGGTGTTTAGATATTATCTGAGATTTTGGACTTCCTTGAGTGGATCAACAAGATTAACCCGAGTGTAACAAGTGTACAATGCTTACCACTTCTAGTTACACCAATAGGTGTTTAGATATTATCTCAGATTTTGGACTTCCTTGAGTGGATCAACAAGATTAACCCGAGTGTAACAAGTGTACAATGAGGATTCATTTCATGGTCGTCGTATCTTGTTATGCTCAAATGCATCTTGATTAAGATTTAAATAAGCTTTAGTTAAGCAGTTGTTAAAAAAAGGGGTATGTTTATTAAATAGTATTTCTTTTTATGTTTATAAATTAATTAGTTTAATGTGTATGTTACTTTAATATTTATATTAATTAGTTTAATGTTTAGCCTTTGTTTAACAATCAATGATCTTCACAAAACTAAGTGGTTGGCTATGCCTATTTGTGTTCACCGGCCACTTTACTTGTGGCTGTGCTAGTCTGGAAAGTAAGCATAAAGCTGTTGAGAATTTCTGCAAGGGTACTGACCATCCCTACCGTGAAGCACCGCATGTTCCTCTCCAATCTTGATCTGTCATGGATTTCTGTTAACCAGGTGCATAGGATTCTGTTTTATAAAACAAGCCCAAAGATTGAATTTTCTCCGATAGTGGCGATGCTTAAAAGGAGCCCGTCATTAGTTCTCGTGGATTTCTATCCCTTGGTGGGTCGGTTGGACATCAAAGGAGAAGAAAATTTGGGTCGGCCTGAAGTTGACTGCAACGATGCCAGAGTGGAATTGATTGAAGCTTCGATTGATATGGCTTTCCATGACATGGAAAATGAAGATTTTCAGTACAAAAGCTTTTTCAAGCAACTCGCCCCCACGCATTCTGATGGTTTGCAGCATGAAAGCTATGATGCGCCACTTCTCTCCATACAGGTACTAAAACCGATCTCGGTTCTTAATTAATGCAACTAGCTAGCACAAATCCTATGCTCTGAGATTTATGAAATTCCTATTGGGTTCATGAAATTGCATAAGTTGTTTGAAAAACTTCCATCTTAGCATATTCAGTGTGGGTAAATGACCCATCATTTCAGAATCTGAAAGAGGTTTTTGTGCACAATTTAACTAGCTTTAGGCCAGTGGTTTTGATTTTAGTTTTTTACTGGTGTGTATCCTGGGTTGTGTATTTTACTAAGCATTCCATATCTTAACTCTAAACATAAGTTGTTTGAAAAACTTCCATCTTGAAAGATTTACTGTGGGAAAATGATCCATCATTTTACTAATAAGAATTTGTTAAATCAATTTAAATTATTAATACTTATTAATTTTTTATTGATCACAAAATAGTTTCAAACTATTTTGTTATTAATAAAAAATTAATAAGTATTATTAAATTAAATTGATTTAGCAAATTCTTATTAGTATATTATTATATCTATAGATTTTTTACAAACAAGTATCTTGGAAATATGTAATTCCTTCCATACTTAATATACTTAATATGAAATTGGTGCATAGCATTTAAAATTTTTATTTTAATATGAATTATTAAATAAAAATTCAATAATCACTTTTTATAGAGAGAAAGTAATAAAAAAATATTATAGTTAGAACATTTATCTAGTATGTTTTAAGAAAAAATATTAGAGTTAGAACATTTATTTAGTATGTTTTGAGAAACATGTTATGTGTGCTAGTTAACCAAAATATATTAAATATAAAAGTGAGGTGAAATATTTATTTATTGAGATAAAAAAAATTATGGAATAAAATACAAATATTAAATATATAAGAAAAAAGAGAGAAACAAAACTAAAATAATAAAATGCAAATAACATGAATGTGAATAGAGTACAAATAAAATGCTCACAAATATATAAATGCGATTACAACCAAAGGGATCAAATAGCTTGGAGATTTTAAAAAAAATTGGATTTTAAATATTTGAGTAGTTCTATACTTTTCTTTCTTATAGTTTCATAAACCAAAATTAGTTTAAGTAAATATTTATTATCATCATCATCATCATCATCAAAATCAGAAATGGATTAATTGAATAAAATATGATATTCTAATATAAATATTTAATAATTATTAATAAAATTATACCTTCAAAACTTATATTAATAAAATCTTTACTAATTATTAAAAGATATCAACAAATCTTGTAAGGAGTAGAACAATTGGTAATGAGTAAATATGACGAAAAATTGTAAATGAAAATTCACGAGTTCAAATCTCTATAAATATTTGCTTGAAAGAAAAAAGATATGAATAAAACTTTTAATATTAAATTAAACTTATCTTTATTAATTATTAAAACATATGAACAAAAATTTTAATATTAAATTAAACTTTATATTTAATATAAATTTTTTAAGTATTTAATATTATGCCAATCATATTTATGTTAAAAATTTAAATTTTTTTAAATAAAAATAAATTATTATAAAAAAAGTTAATAAATATATTTAATATTTAACAAAAATAATATTGAAAAAAGTTTATAAATAAAGATAAGGAATCAATTTTTTCATAAGGATTCACTCTTCTTCTTATTTATACTTAAAAGCCTCCCAATTAATTTATTTTTACGTAAACTTGATTTATTTCTTAACTCTATTGTATTCCCTTGCAACTTGTAATATCTTAATCCCAAAAATGGAGGATTTTTCCAAACTTTTGTATTGAAAACAAGGAAAAATTACATTCGACAAAATCATTTTTGGAAAGTCTATATAATAAATCCTTATGAATATTTTTCTTCTTCCTTCCAAACATATATATATGAATTAAATCTTATAGATAGAATATTTATCTAATGTGTTTTGAAAAACATGTGATGTGTCGTAGTTAACAAAAACAAATTAGGGTGAATCTGAATCTGAATATGAATAAGTATAAATAGAATGTATAAATAAAATGATCACAAACATATAAATGTTATTATATAGCCAAAGTGATCAAATAGCTTAAAGAATTTAAGAAGGTTTATGTAAATGCTATTTAGTCAAAGTGATCATATAGATCTAAAAAGGTTTGTACTTAACAGAATTGATGCGGAGTTAAAATATATAGTTTGTCTTTTTGCAATTAATAAGACTTTTAATAATTATTAAAATATTAAAATTATAATAATTTAAGAACATTTATTTTGAAGTTTTTTGAGTACATAAATAAAACTTTAAAGCAAACCATAATTAGTTTAAATGGACATTCACTATTATCATTATAAAAAATTAATTAATTAAATAATATTATATTCTATCATGTTATTGATCATTAAAATGTTTAATAATTAATAATAAAATTGATAGATAAAGTTATCTCTTCATATCTTATATTAATAAAAAATTTAGGCTCAAGGAATCAAGGAAAGCTTGAAATACAATCATTACAATAAGGTTAAACAAGAGCATCATGTCACTTACAAAAATTGAACTTGGGTGGGGAGGAAAACAATCTTTCCTCCCAACCACCCAAACTACAACCAATGGAAAAATAATTCATTATAAAAAGGTTAATAATATTTTTAATATAATAAAAATAATATTGAAAATAAATTTATAAATCTACATCAGAACTCAATTGATTCCCTCCTTAAAGATTTTTTTTTCTAATGGTCAAAACCCTCTCTATAAATGCAAAGCTCTCACATATTCTTAACCAAACTTTGATATATTTCTTAACTCTTTTTCTATTGTACTGTCTTAGTTCAAAAAATAAAGGATTTTACCAAAATTTTGTTTAGAAATCAAAGAAAAACTACAATAAGAAAAATCTGTTTCATTGACTTACAACTTGTAATCTCTTAGTTCAAAAAATAGAGGATTTTATCAAAATTTTGTTGAAAAATTACACTGAGCACAATCATTTATGGAATGACCATATAATGAATCCTTATTAACATTTATTGACATTATATATATATATATATATATATATATATATATATATTTTGACATTATATATATATATATATATATATTTTGACATTGTATATATATATGAGATATGATATGTGGTAATTAGCAAAAAAAGATTATTAATTATAAAGGTGGGTGAATTATATTATTTATTGAGATCAAACAATATGAAATGAAATATAAATTTTATATATATATAAAAATTAAAAAAAATAAAATGCATAAACATATAATAATTTTCAAAATCATGTAATTTTTAAATTAGAATCAGTATTGAATGTTCTATAAGTATAATGTATATGCCATTGTTTCCATATTTAGTAGTATTGAATGTTTTGTGATTCGTGAATATGGTGTGTATGTCATTGTTTCCATATTTACAGCAAAGTTAATTATAGTGTTCCCCAACCGCCATTAGTGTCTAACTAACCAAACAAATCAAGATATTATATTCAATTGCCTGACATATCCTGCGCTCACCGAAGTTCATAGTTTAAATTATTTAATTAATGAATACAGCCACAGCATCATCCAGTGCCTACCCCTTTCCAGCACAATCTGTGATGCTTTGAAGAGCCAACAACATTTAAATCTTAAAGACAACATGTAATGTCTGTTCCGGAAGGTAAAGTGACAGTCCGTATGCACTTAGCCCTCATGTTTGACTATGTCTTTTATTTATCAGTTACTGTAGCGAGTTTGGTTTGTGATCCCCGGTTGGGAAATCGATCAACACCAAACATTGTAAACCGTTCCTACTGTAGTGAAATGAAAATATTATAGTCAATTTAGATATCATTTTTAATTTCTGCTCCTTTATGTTGGTGTGAAGACTGGCCAAGTAGTCACATTGAACGAATTTTAAAGAAAAAATGATTATTTTTATAATTTATAATCGGTCTTTTAATAGATTATTTTTATAATTTACAATCATTTTTTAATCTCCTCAAATTTGGGAAGAGTACTTGTCGAAATCTAGATAACAGAATTCAAATGCAATAGAAATGTTTGAAAAAGCTGAATTCATTTTTAATATAAATAAATAAATAATAATAACCCCATTTCATTCGTAAAATAATAATTAAATTATTTAATATTATTAAATAACTACCATTCATTCAGTACCATTAATATAACTGTTTTTTTATACTCTTTTATGTTTTTAATTATATTTATGAATTTGGTGGTCTTGATTTCATAATAAGGAATATTTATAGTCGTCTCCATCAAATTGATGGTGGAGATTCGATAGCATAAATTCCTTGCAAGTATTAAGAGTCAAATGTGAATTACTTGATTTAATTTATGTTGATTAATGAATAGCCATAACTATCATAAATGTTGGCCACTTACTCCAATTCTGCCATGTGCTTGTTTTTTCTAAATGTTTTTTATTTTAAATACAAGTGCGATAGAAAAATGGAAAAAATATCTTTTATATAAATATTTTTATTATTTTATTTTAAAAAAATGAAAGGAAATGAAGAATGGTGACTGTGACCTGGAGATCACGACTGTACTAATCTTGAATTGAAGACCGGCCAGGCTTCAAGTTTGAAGCCTTCAGGGCCCTTCAGAGGCCATTTTACACGTCATAGAAGGCCACTTCAAATTTTACCATGCAAAAAAAAAAAAATTTCATGGTAAGCCATTCAATAATTAAATTAACCACTATTGTTTAAAATTACAACAGAAGGGTAGCTTCAAATTTCACCCATCGATAGTTTTCAGTGGGAAATTGAGAATGTGGCTACTAGCTAGGTGAGTTGGGAGTGGGACCCGGCTACTCTCCAAAATCCACGTGTTCGATCATCCATGGATCATGGACCATTGGGCCTCTAATAATATAATTGACCAACTTACGTGGACGGGCTTACACTGAGCAACCCATGGCTTGAACGCTTCTAAGTTCTCGTGTTTGCAGTGAGTGCTTATGCGTTTAACACATTTAATGGAAGCAACAAATTTATTAAACCTAGTTGGTGGCTCATACGTGTTGTTGGCAATGGGCTTACCAAGTTACCAATTATCACATACCAATTCGTGAATTCTGACTCAGTGAGTTAATTGAGTATTCAATGTATAATATATTATGTTAATGTGCCCCGAATTTGGCATTTCGGACAAAATCCACAATCCAGAAACTTCTTGTAAAGCTGCAGGCTGTTGCTCCAACCCGTGGTCCCTACCCATAGCCCTGCGTTTTCTTTGTTGTATTAACTTAATCCTACCGTCTATGGCTCCCAGCCTCACACCCCATGTTTTCTTTGTTGTATCAAGTCAATCCTCCTGCTCGCGAGTCCCACCTTGGGTTTTCTTTGTTGTATCAAGTCAATCCTCCTGCTCGCGAGTCCCACCTTGGGTTTTCTTTGTTGTATCAAGTCAATGCTCGAATTCCATGCTTCCATGGCTCCGACCATCAATATATAATATTATAGGAATACAAACAAGATTTTTCTTATACCCTTACTTCACTGTGGTTGAGCTACTTCCACATTCTGCCTACCCTATCTCCTCCAGTCATCCAGGAGAGTTTGCGGAGCAAAGTTGCCAATGCCAACCTGCCATAAACATATATAAAGAAATTTGTTTTCTTTGAGGAGCTCAACTTCAAGGCTGACTAGATTTCTGACATCCTATGAATTTATAGGTATGTACATCATTTTATCCATTCATGATCCCATCAATTATTTAAAATTTTTGTTATTTGATTAAAATTCTGTAACTTCAAAGTTCAAACACAATATTATTATTTGACTGAAATTTTGTTACTTCAAATGGGCCTTGAAGGCTTCAAATTTGAAGCCTGGACCCGAGAGTGGGTTTGTCACAAATCTCTATCAAAGGCTGTTTAGAACGACATTTATCAATTCCCAACTGTAGCAACAACAACAATTGATTCTTTCTTCATATGTCCTATGTATATGCATATGATACCATGTCCTCCTTGCCTTGCCCTATTTTCCATTGTCGCCCGATCGAAGCTCTTGAGAATTTAGCTTCCCTTTAACTTTCCTGAAATGGAGGGGACAAGGAAGACCATTGTCTTCACTCTAAAACTGATTTCTTCCCCGTTCAGCTTCCACTGGCCACGGTTGCATCCCTACGGGAAATAAGTGTGCGTAGTGCACCCCCCATCTTTACCAAAAATCCTGGGGATTTGGGAAAGTTCCCACTCTACCAACCTACATGCATCTAGTTAATGAGTTAGATCAAGAATCCAGATTTTGTATCTAAAACTGTATTACATGAGCTATTTTCCCCAATTGCTCAGTCGTCGAATCGACACCTTCCTCTAGTACACGGTTTAAGATTCTTGGTATTTATTAATATGAAGACCATCGATGCTACTACACTTACAATCCGCATTCGACTGTACGAACTGGGAAAAAATGTTTTTGTAATCTTGATTTTTAGAACGACAATGCTACTTTACCTTTTGATTTTGTTTCCCTTATCGGTTGGTCTAGAATAAAACAAGAACTTCAACCATATAACAAGAAATTCAACCATCTATGCATCTCCTCTCTACTTGGTCTACCTACGTTTTACTTATGCTTCACAAGTTACAACCCATCCTCTACTCCATCATACCATAGATTTAGTATGTATAACGAGATCTAGGGGGAGGGCTATAGAGAAGAAGCATACAGGGTCCTTAATAAGCTATTGAGAACAAAATTTTCCTAGAGTCAGATAGTTCTCTTTGCTCAAACCATAACATAGCATGTAACATGTAAGGAGTGCTTAAACTTATTCTATCGCATACATACGTGTGCAATTCATAGTGTTGAATGAAAAATTAAAACATATATTGTTGTCATTGGCATTCAATTCTGCCACTGGGTACACAATTAGAGTGACAAAGAAACTTGCTATTAGTTTTCAATCCAATCCAACTTCTTTGTTGAATTGTTCTCTCTAATATACTTGCGTGAAGGAGGATTAGAAATGGAAACGTGGTTGTTTGATAGAGTTGCATGAAAGTGAATTATGGTCCTCAATTCAACAAAGTAAAAAAAATTTACCATTCAGATTCTTTCCCTTCACCTTCTTTACTGCCTTTATGCATACATCTCTATTGTTTACTAATTTAGTAACAGATATAGACCAAAATCAACTTCCAATGTTTTTGGATTATGAAACAATTTTTTTTTTTTTCTTACATTATCATTTTTTCCATTGTTAAGTAGGCTAGAATTTATGTTAGTTTGAAGAACGCTAGTGATTTACAAAGATTGAAATTTTCCAAGAATAAGCATCACATTGCTTTTAGAAGAGTTGAAGAACCCAATTCTTCATCGAGCTTGTAGTGTTTGAAGCAACCTAGGAACCCATTTTAAGAGGTATTAAGTATTATTATACTGGTTAAAAGTTGGATTGGAATTGGGCTAGCAAGCTAACTATAGCTGATGCAGAAAAAAAGATCTATAAATTTAGTTATGGCAATTCACACTGAACATCTGGAAAGTTTCACTAATAAATTCCTCATGTTCAAGCAGATCATGAAAGAGTAAAATAGTATTAATTTTGGCTGTAAGGATGAAAGTTGGATTGGAATGGGGTTAGCATGTTAACTGTATTTGGTTAAAAGTTTAAGAGGCAAGATCAAATTGGGAAACTACTAAGATGGCAAAGGTGGCATAGTGGCCTAGAGACCAAGCGGCTAAATCGAGGCGAAATATGGTTGTGTTATATGACATATATAACGTTCAGTGCTACTATATCCACTACAAAATAAAGCCTCTCGACTTTACTACGTAAGTAAACATTGAAATTTTGATATACTAGTACATTTTCAAATTAAAAGAATGACTTATTTTTACATGGTAGCATTGAAGGGTTCAATATCTCATAGCCCTTCAAAGTGAAATGGGACCCCACCCTTCAAATTTATCCCTGACCAGCCAAGTAGTCACATTGAACAAGTCTTGTCATCAATTTTATAAAAGAAATAAAAAAAAATTATATTGGTGGGGCCGAGCTTTATGCACCACACACACTCAGACGTTTCCCGAGGCATGGTGGTCCCCTGTCCGGCCTCGGGGAGCGCGACGAGTCTGTCGAGGAAGTACGCCAGTAAGTATTGCCATGTGATGTGACCCAATAACTAGCTGTTGCAAAGTCCTTTTCATGGTGACCAGAAGTAGTAAATTAGTAATAATTAGTTGTTGCAAAGTCCTTTTTAGGGTTACCAGAAGTGGTAAGCATTATCATTTTGTTTTCCAATCCAGTTGTGGGTGAGGTGCCATGGCAGAAAGGAAAGTAAGCATCGAGTTGTTGAGAGTTTCTGCAGTGGGAGCAGCTATCCCTACCGTGAAGCATCGCATGTTCCTCTCCAATCTCGATTTGTTCTGGATTCCCATTAACAAGGTACAGAGGCTTCTCTTTTATAAAACAAGCCCGGAGAATGAATTTTCTTAGTTAGTGGAGATGCTTAAAAGGATCCTGTCATTAGTTCTCGTGGATTTCTACCCCTTGGCAGGTCGCTTGGACATCAGAGGAGAAGAACAATCAGGTCGGCCGGAAGTTGACTGCAACGATGCCAGAGTGGAATTCATTGAAGCTTCTATTGATATGGCTTTCCAGGATATGGAAAATGAAGATTTTCAATACAAAAGCTTTTTCAAGCAACTCGCCCCCACGCATTCTGACGGTTTGCAGCATGAAAGCTGTGATGCACCACTTCTCTCCATACAGGTACTAAAAACGATCTCGGTTCTTGATTAATGAAACTAGCTACCACAAATCCTCTGCTCTGATATATATGAAATTCCCGTTGGGTTCATGAAATTACTGCTAACCTATCAGATATGTGAATTAGGGATTCGACCACGCATTTAGCTAGATTAGGTTTTTCATTTTCCACACACACATGGGCTGTAGAATGTGAACGTGCCTCTTAGCCCAATAATAAAACAAATTGACGGTATTTTTCAAGCGAAATGGGTACTGTAGGTCACATCTTTTCGAAGAGGTGGAATTTGCCTGGGAACCACTCTTCATCACGTTATTGCAGACAGGCATTCGTTTTGGCAGTTCATGAAATGCTGGGCAGAGCATAGCAGAGGACTTCCCATTTCAAAGAATCCAGAGCACATGAGAACAATCTTCAAGCGCGACGAGAAGAATTACACAATACCCAAAATCTCTTGGAGGATTGAAGAAGTAGCAACCGATAGGATTAAGGGAGCGCAGATTTTCAAGTTTTTCCTCGATGATTTGCTGCTCATGAAATCAGAACCTCCTATTGCATATGAGAGTCAATCAGATGCTGGCGACGCGGCCTCCATGCAGAATACTGAGAACAGTTTTATGAGCCCCATTAAAGACGAAACAGACCTCAAAATCTCAACTTTTCATTTCAGAGAAGAAATGATTGGAAATTTGAAGGAACGAACCGGGGCCTCGTCTCCGTATGTGGTAGTCGCCGTACATTTTTGGAGATGCGTAGTGAAAGCTCGACAGATCCTAGATAAGGAGCCCCTTTTTTTTGGTATGCTTGTTGACGGTAGAAGTTGGGTAAAACCTCCCTTACCTTATACATATTTTGGGAATTGCTTGTGCGTAGGCTTTGCCCAGACTATGGTCCAACAGCTACTGTGTCAAGATATCTACTTCACTGCGACTCTCATCGACGAAGCCATAAGCTCCTGCATAGACACACAGCTTAATTATATGATTGATTTCCTTAATGAATCTCCTGGCAGCGGCATGATGCGTATGCTCACTTAGCTCAGATCGGCGGCCCGCTACGGTATGAACGTAGTGAGCTCTGCCAAATCTCCTGTTTACGAAATAGACTATGGATGGGGGAAACCAGTGAGTGTCCAGGCTGCATCCATTTATGAAATTGGAGGGATGGTTTTGTTTCCCAGAAGAGATATGGGAGGAGGAGAAAAGAGTATTGGTGTCTCCACTTGCCTCCCCAGCCATCATATGGAAACACTTAAGCAGATCCTCATGATCATCCCCGATTGAATTTCTTTACCTTACCGTCCTCTGTGGAGACTGAATACCGGATCAGTTCTCTGAATGTTTTGTTGCTGATCTTTTATCCTATCTATCTAGTTGCTAATCTTTTAGCCTATCTTGATCAACATTTTCATTGGTTTCTTATTATCTTTTGACTATTTCAACAACAATTGTTCTCTTAGCTTCCTTCATCCCATTTTGTAACTTAGTTTCTTTAGCAATAGCTTTTACTCTTTCCATAGCTTCATCCTCACTTGATTATTACTTGTACTGTACTTATTTAATGTCCCATCTTCTTCCAATTATTCCTTTTCATCTAAATCGTTACGCTTATAAGGCATGTAGATTCTATTTATTCATAATATGCTTCTATTAAAGCTTGAGGATCATGCATTCTAAACTTCACATCCTTGAAATTGTATTCCCATACATGGAGTAGTCTTCCATCTTTCCAAACATGGAGTTTCTAATACCATGCATTCTACTATAAAGAGAATAAGTTGGACAACACGTTTTGTGAGATAATTTTCCTAAGCTTACATTGAAACCATTGAGAATAGTCTAATAGGAAATTTCTCTCATGACAAGCCTATTTGGATGAATTCAGGTAATGTAGGTGGTGGTTGGGTTCCATATATTCACATACCAATTTGATATTTCTTTAATAAAACCATGTAAACCATGTATTTCTTGGCCAATGTTCATGCTTCCCGACAAAACATAAGTTCATACAAATGTGAAAATAAATTATCATAAATATGTGTAAAGTTCCTCATATACTTGTGCTTCCTTATGAGTTCACAATAAACCTGTATCGTACCAACTCATTCAATAAATTCATATTTATTAGGATAGATGGTATCCATCAAATATGATGACATATAAAATTTAGTTGGAGAATCAAGTTTAGAGAACTTGGTGTTTGACACAGCTTTCATCGAATTATGGGATAGAATGTCAACTTAACTAAATATCATTCTTTTCTTAACAATGGCATGCATCAAAGGTATCTAAGAAACCTTAAAATATTGAGAATAATTTTCTCTATGCAATCAACTAATAAACACTACAATTTAAATATATGCTTCCCTCAAATTGATAGATGGATGGGTAGACATCAATACCTCTCAATTTGAATTGATTTTCTTTAATCCATTATTTCTTGAGCACCTTATTGCAATATTTACTATAACTTGCAACCCTTTCCAATGTCATATGGACTTTTGGTTAAACAAATTTATAATATTTATAACATTTACTTGGTTGAAACAGAGTGATACATTGACCTTTATCATTTTTGACTATCCTCCCTCTAACCACACATGCTTAATGATCAATCTATCTCTGCCAATGGTAAAACAAATAACCTTGTAACCATGTTGTGTAGTCCAATTTTTTCAAATATTGGGATGGAAATCTTCGACATCCTTATCATCATGGTATTTTGGTTTTAGCAAAATGGGCAAAGGAGGGTACTTCTCAGTGACTTCTCATCCTTAAAAATATGACAATTTTTTAGCAAATTAGGGAATTTGGCCAAAATTTGGTGACTAGTACTATTTGAGAAAATAAGAATCTTAAGTGTAGTAGTAATTTATTATGTAAAGTAATGTTCCTTCATGAGAGTCTATTTCTCAATCAATATCTACACAATCTTGGTAAATTTCAAAAGGAAACATATATCATACTTATAAATTGGAAATGAAAAACAAAGAATAAATGCTCAACTTTTCTCATTACATTCATCTACCATATATCAATTAACAAGCAAAGAAAAATATATGCCGTTAATCATAAAACTATGTATTATCACTAAAGCTAATTTTAAATGTATTTTCCTAACCAATTTGACAACCAAGAATTAACACATATCAAAACAAAAATCACCTCTAATCCCTACTAATGACAACTCAAAAAACAATTGAGTACATTCAATACTACTTGGGAATCAAGGACTTGGTAAACAAAGTTCTATGCACTAAACTACAAATCTGAATTTGGTTGATAATTTAATAATTTTGAAAGATGACGTGGGCACAATAATAAAAAACAGTGATTCATAGTCCTCATCATAGTCCTCATCAAGCTAATATTAGCCATGATCTTCTGATATATGCAATCAAAATTTTGACTTGTAGCTAACATACTATAAATAAGACTGAAATCAAACTTAACTAGCAAGAGCAGTGAAGAAATTGAGAGAGGACGTTATGTCAATAATTGAAAATTGAAATCTAATCAAATCACACTATCACCAATCTATATCTATATCGAAACACCTGTGTGTAAAAAATGCTAAGTGCTCAACAACTTGGTGAATTAAAATGATGGTTTAAGCCCCAACACATTTGATAATACCATCAATTTTTTCAGCTTGTGCCGCGATTGATAATGATTAGGTTTGTTAAATCAAAACATATCAATAAAATAATTCCATTAAGGTAACATTGATTTCTTAAAGTTCAAAAAGGTTGCATTCCAATAAGAAAGCACGAAATATCAATTTGAAAAGAAGATGCCAACAAGTGGAATGAGAGCATTGTATAGAAGGAATAGAACATGAGCATTATTTATTTAAATTAAGTGGAATGAGAGCATTGTATAGAAGGAATAGAAGATGAGTTTTATTTATTTAAATTACTGCATTGCAACATTAAGATGTAATGTGGTTATCCTTGATTTATGTAGAATTATTAAGAATTGAATATCTTAAGAGACATTTTACAATAGATATATATAAGTAGCATGTAGACATAGGTAAACACATTGGAGCAACAAAACTTCTTGTTTTCAAAATGCAGGGAATGGAAAGTGCATTGTAGAATAGTTTGAGAATAAAGATTGTACATATAATTTACATCCATGCATAAGAATTCTAAGAATTCGATATGACATTTTATGTTGTTGTGTTAGCCTTTCTTAATATTCTTGACAATGAGATCTTTCACACATTAAAGACATGTAAAATTCCAAATTCCAATTTGTATTTTTAATGAATATATATTTTATTGCCATTTTATTTCTTATGCGTGGGTTATGAGAGAACACGAGTGGCTTGGGAAAGCATTGGGAGAAAAACCCATGCTCGAGTATGATTGGAAGTAATATTTTAGGAATATTTTATTTATTCCCAAAACTATTTTATGGGCTCTACGATCTCCTTAAACATTTAATTTGAATTATAAATAAAAATTAGGTAGTTTTATATTAATACTTGTCAAGGTTAATGTTTTGTACCTTGATACAAACATGAGGATGTATTTTCCAAGGAACCGTTATAACTCTTTTGTTATAGTTTTGTATTATTGTTATTTGTATATACTTAAGGACTATATTTTAGTATAGACTTAATACTAAGATGTTTTAAGTTTCTAAACATTCTTAATAAGAAGTTGTTTTATAAATTTTTATTTAAAGTTATATTTTTATATTAGTGTTTCCTAGCACAATACAAAATTTAACTTTTTATTTCTTAAATACAAAGTTTAGATTTTTCCTTAAATTTTCTCAAACTTTAATTGTATGTATTTCAAAACTTTCATTTATATGGTTTTTGTATTTGCACTCTCTATTTATAGTATAAATAACAAAAAATGAATATTTATAGTATAAATAACAAAAAATGAATGTTTGATGTTTAATAATTTTCTTTAAATTGAATTATTAATAGTAAATATATGTTAATATATCATTATACTTATACCCATTTCATAGTGATAGTTAGCCACCTATTAATATAATGGTTAATTAGTTGTAAAGTTGATATTCTTTTTTTATGCATTTTTGTGTGGAATGTTTTTTGGTACATGTATATATGCAACCAATAAAGTTGGATACACCATAAATAATATATTGGCCAAGTAAATATATGGGTTGGTGCAAGCTAATGTTGGCCACTCATGACGCGTTAGTCGCAATGGACTCTTGGAAAAAAAGAAATCCGAATGTCAAAAAGCAATATTAGAGCTACCTACACAACTTTTTGGAATATGGCGCAAGAAGATGAAACGTAGACAATCGGATTACCTTCCGAAATATATAAATATTATTTATGGAAATTAAGTATTACTCTCCAAAAATGGGGTTCTCCCAAGGTTGGTATGTTATTTTTTTAAGAAAACATAATGAATATGTTTGCGTTAGTCCCCTGGTTTGGTATGCAAATTGTGGAATTTTGTGAAAAACATTATATACAGTCGTATATAACAGGTCATTCTAGTGCAACGTTATTTTTCCATATTTATTTATGTTAATTTTTTTTATTTTTTTAATTAATGAAGTCATCCAAGCCCTAAAATGACTAGGTCGAGCGTTAGTCCCCAACATCATGGTCTTAACATAATCAATGAAATTTGTTTTTTTTTTTTAGGATGTAGGTATTTGTGTATACTTGTGCAGGTTCTTTTCCGTTTTCAAAGTAGGTGATCCAATCAAAAGTTACAGACGAAAGAAATAACCTACTTTTTGTGTAAGATTGACGTTAGTGCAATTAAAATTAATTAAAAAATAGAAACAAATAATAGATTTAATAAAAAATTACATATTCAGAATCTGCACACATAGTTCTACAAGTGTGTGTAATTTCATTAGCAGTGGACTAGTGTAGCATACGCAGAATCATGCTCGAAACAAAAGAAGTTATAGAATAAGATGTATTTTGTTATAACATAGTCCAAGCCACTTGGTTTGGAAACCCGAACCTAAAACCATAACGGCCAAGTCATCCACCATGTTATTGGGAAAGGAGTTGTTTGCCAAAACTTAAAAATTTAAATGGTGCATGAACGTTATTTTAAATGCATGTACGCATAAATAGTGCGCACGCACTAATAGAGCGTGCGCGCTAATTAGTGCATACACGCTATTTAGTGTGTACATGCTATTTAGTAAAATCAGACCAAACCATAGCCCAAGCACGTATGCATCCAAACAAAAATCCTATTGAATGAATGGAAACATAGTCATAAGAGTGATTGTAGTGTATGGATTTATTAGTATTCACATACACCTACCTACTCAGAGGTACTAGGGTGTTTCCTACTTCGATTTACTTGATATACATGACCTACCCAGTATTAGCATTGATATTTTTCTCTCTTCATACAAAGATTGTTATGTGCTAGATAAATATCTATTGAGTCACTTTACCTTACCCTATATGCATGAATTCCTTGTGATGTCTAGTGCTTAAGTAGGGTTTGATATTAACTCCTCTTCAATATTATAACTTTAATCATTAGTTTGACTCTACTAGACCCCTTGGGGAACCTTCATACTTACTAGGTTTTGACTTGGGATCCAACCTTGTGATTTGGCCCATAGTTAGTTGAAGTGCTTAATTTTGGTTCATCAACAACATAACTCTAGGAATGATTTAAAGGGGTCACTCTAGGTCAAACCTTGATTCCCCCTTCTTGATGATGATGATGATGACGATGATCATGATGTTGATGATGGAGATGATGATGGAGATGATGACCAAGATGATGATGATGATGATGATGAGGATGAGGATGATGATGAGGAAGTGGGTGATAACGATGATGATGAGGAAGTGGGTGATAACGATGATGATGATGATGAAGAGGATGATGATGACAAGGATGATAATGATGATGAGGGTGATGATGATGATGATGATGATGATGATGAGTACGAAGATGATGATGATGAAGATGATGATGATGATGATGAAGATGGTGATGATGTTGATGATGAAGATGATGACGAAGATGTTGATGATGATGACGATGATGAAGAAGATGAGGATGATGATGAGGATGATGATGATGATGTTGATGATGATGATGACAAATATGATAATGATGATGAAGATGATGATGATAATGATGATGATGGTGACGAAGATGATGAGGATGACGATGATGTTGATGATGATGATGATGATGAGGATGAGGATGATGATGATGAGGATGAGGAGGAGGAGGAAGAGGGTGATGACGATGACGACGACGACGACGATGATGATGAGGATGATGAGGATGATGATGATGACGACGATGATGATGATGAGGATGATGAGGAAGAGGGTGATGACGATGATGAGGATGAAGGGGATGATGATGATGAGGATGAGGATGAGGATGAGGATGAGGATGATGATGATGATGATGATGATGATGATGATGATGAATCATGCTGATGATGAAAAATATGATGATGATGATGAAGATGATGATGATGAAATTGATGATGATGATGTTGATGATGAAGATGATGATGATGAAATTGATGATGATGATGTTGATGATGAAGATGATGACCAAGATGATGATGATGAGGAGGAGGAGGAGGAGGAGGAAGAGGGTGATGATGATGAGGATGTTGATGATGATGATGATGATGATGATGATGATGATGATGATGATGATGACGAATATGATTATGATGATGATGAGGATGATGATGA
This sequence comes from Larix kaempferi, assembly GCA_027924585.1. Taxonomy (NCBI): domain Eukaryota; kingdom Viridiplantae; phylum Streptophyta; class Pinopsida; order Pinales; family Pinaceae; genus Larix; species Larix kaempferi. The sequence continues at coordinate 1,774,401 of BSBM01001661.1, read as the reverse complement.
TGATGATCATCATCATATTCGTCATCATCATCTTCATCTTTGTACTCATCTTCATCATCATCATCATCATAATCATCATCTTTGTCATCATCATCATCATCATCAATGATGATGATGGATGATGATGAAAATGATGATGATGATGATTGGTGGTCTCAAGGAATGGATGCCTAATTAGGGAAGCTAGAATAGGAGCCTACTTTAATTATCGACCAGGGGACATACAAACTTCTGAGGTGTTGACAATGTATGTTCTCTAGAGGATAGTCTTTGTCGTGTTTGGGGTGTTGGTATAGATCTTAAAGGTTTCTCTAATCAAGAAGAAGGTGAGCTAAAAAGATTGTAAATCCATGAATGACAAATACCTATGCTAAAAAGTTAAATGCTGAAAACTATAAATCTACACTAAGAACTGAAATGCTGAAAGCTTGATAAACTTTAGTCTAGAATTAAAATATTGAAAGCTTGATAAAATTTAGTCTAGAATTAAAATGTTGAAAGCTGAGATTTTATTCTAAGAAGTGAATACTGAAAATCGAGTGTTGAATATTGAAAGTCTAATCTAAAATATTAATTGCTGAAAACCAAATCCAGAACGTAAATATCCAATGCTGAGAAGTAACCAATCCTATCTTATTCGAATTAAGCATTCAAGGTTATGATCATTAATTAAACTAAAGAACTGAAAGTGATTAGCCTCTATGACCTAAGATTTGATAAAAGAAATATGCAGGAGCTCCTAGATCTGAATCATTGTTTTAAACTAAATATAAGAATGCATGAAAACAGGTGTAAAAATATGCTTGTAGAGAATGCAGCTATAGGACTACGAAATGAGTTCTACCAAACTACAGAATGGGCTGTAACCAACTACAGATAGTATGTTGAATCAAAATGATCACTTAATTACTGAAGTAAAACCATGTCATTCAAATGCCATCAAAGTATTTTCACATACAATAAGAAGTAAATCCATTCATAGCATAAATGGGAAATAGCTAAAAATAGAGTAAATCTCCTGACTTACGTGTTGGAGGTGCCCTCCCCAACCCGTACTCATGAGTATGGAAAACTTATAAACGCAGGCTTGAAAGTAACATTAGTATTCTTATTAAAATAGTAACTTCATGGTTCGGGAAAGTCTGTAACACAAACTGTCTTCGCAGTACAAAAATGCATAAACAATTGATTCTCCAAAACAGCAACAGGACCCCCTCGCTAACCGAGAGGTCCATATATAGAGATGTCTCTAACTCTAACCTAGTCCATGATCATAAATGTCGATCCTCTTAATCAGGGCTTCTTTAGAACTCAGGGAGATATGAGAGTTGAGCCTCTTTATTATATGCAGTCTCGAGCTTTGACTCTCGTTGATACCTCAAGACCTTCACACCCTGTTTATGCCTGCTCATTACCAAGGTTAGCATGTGGAAAAATGCTTTTAATATAAAAAGAATAATCTCTAAAACATCCTCATTAAATAATCAAAGTAAATTCATTTTCCCACAAAACAAGTGTATTTCCTTCATCATATCTTGTGCTTTCCTGTGGAAAAAGGCTATAGGATACCTATAATTTGGGTTCATAATCTCCCCCATGCTTGAAGGATTCACCCATCCTTGGGTGACATACTCAGCTCTTTGATAGCTTCTCTGATGTCCCATGTGACCATTTTAGGAGTCCCTGCTTGCCTGTAGTAACCCATGCTCTGATCATCCCTGGCCCATGTTCTTTTCTCTTCTTCCTCGTTAATCTGCCCTTTAATAATTAGAGGGAGGAAAAATGGAGGATTTAGCTTCATGCCAACCCATCTGAGCTAATTCTTGATTAAGGATTCTCTATATAGCTTAGCTTTGACGAGGGCAGCTTCTAGTCTGAGAGGGGAATGAGGTTCCTTCTTCCTCAAATCATCTCCAATCCTTGACCACCTATCACTGATGGCCTCCTGTAACTCTTTGTATGTGCATTGAAGGGTGAGATCAAAATGCGTGACTACCTCCTGTTGTTTTTCAAGCAAGATAGGAATAAACTCTTTATCAGTGGTGATAGTTTGGTGGCCCTGCATTAACTTATCAGGGTGAGATGCTTCAGCCCTGATCCATAATGGATTTTGCCACTTTTCTGCAAGAAATAAATGATAATCATGTGCCCTTTCTACCTCATTATTCATCGAGGAGCATAATTCTCTTAGTTGGAAGTCGCCTACATATGGATTAGATGACCAGTTAGGTGTGCTTGGCACCATGAAGTTGTGCAAGAATAATTCACACAACTGATCCCTTTCCAACTCTGTGCAGTCCAGAGAGGTATCCACAAATTCCCTTGTAGTGTTCAATTCCAGAGACAGGCCTTGTTTTAACCTCTGCAGCTGGAACCTTCCCCACTTTTCCTTTAAGTAGAGCGTATAGATTTTGGATGGGGGTTTGACTTGCAATATTTCATCATAGATTTTTGTAGTAGCAGTCAATGTGTCCTCTAGTTGCTGGATTTTCTGGTCCTTCTGAGCCAATTCTATCTGATCTTGGCCCAATTTCTCCCTTAGTGCTGCATTTTGTTTTTCTGTCAGCTTCATCTCCCTTGCATGCTGCATCTTCAATATCTGCGTCTTCTCCTATATGAACAGTGGAGATGCTGGTGAAGTTGGTTGGCTTCTCTAAATTCTTGCCTCAACCTTTAACATTGCCAACTCTTCCCTGAGCTTCACTAATTCTATAAGTGCCTCAGCTAGCCCGTTAGTGGCTTCAGGGTTTATGTTTTGATCAGTAGGGCTTACATCTTGGTCAGCAGGTTTTACATCCTAACTAGCGGGGTTCCATTGGTCATCATCTTGTTCCTTAGGTGTGGTTGGGTTGTCTTGGTCTATCCAATCATCATCACTATCAGATATGTCTTGAATTATTGGGTTGTGCTCCCTTTCTACCTCCTTTTCATGCTTGATTTTGGGTGGTTGTGTGAACCTTTTACTTCGTCACTTTGGCCTTTGCTCACTAGTGCAAACCCCTCATTCCTTTTGGCAGGAGCCATCTCTGGAATGCTTAATTTTCATCAGGGTATCGGCCACACTGTCCAGGTTGATTTTTCTCTTGGCCCCTAATATGGAAGTGTATTTTTCCTTTGCCCCTGAGGCTAGGGGTATGCCTACTTTGGGTGTATCTCTCATCCTCTGCACATCATCTGCTGAGATTACCAAAAAATACTCCCATGAAAGTTCTGGAACCTGTACTTTTAACTCTTCACGAATTATCAACTTGATTATCCCATGGTGGGCTAATCAAGTTGATAATTCGTGGGCATCCTCTTTTCCTTCAACAACTTTTTTGCTCATTTCTCCAAAAGATAGGAGAAGATAATAAGGAATGCTTATGTTGTTGTTTGACGTGATGTGGCTCATGTGACTAAGAAGATCCAGAATTCGAAACGGGAAAAGAGGGGCGTGGCTCAGCCTCCCTGTACACGTTACATATTTCTGAACGACAACAACTACTTTGTCCCAAGGTGCTGACATAGTGATCCTCTTGAATCCATTTTTGTCTTCTTCATAAGTTTCTCTAGGCCCGAAGAAAGTCACCTTTGCACTCTGGTTGGCTTCCCTATCTTCCCTGGCCCAGCATAGACCCATGGGTAGCCTTGTGTATTTTGCAATGGCCTCCTCATCTAGTCTAATATGAAGTCCTCTAACCCAAGTGATGAACTGCTCTTCTTTGATGTGCTTCAAGTTTCTTGCGAATTCTAAAGCCACCTCTATATTAGACCCTCTTAGCCCTACAATGAAGGGCATCCAACCTACATTACGGAGGATTGATAGAACCCTTGGGTTTTCATAAATGGCTCTGTGATCCTCTGGTTCACTCTTTTTGAATCCCTTTGTCATCTTGAATTTTCTACTATAATCAGCAAAACAAAAATTTTGAGTGTCTGTCTTACCTCGACTGACCGGGATTGATTCACTTGTTCGAAGGTAGCTTGCTGGCCAGGTGAAAATGCGAACTTTGAGTTTTCCTTCTTCTGGAGAGCTCTTATTGCAAAACTGGGTCTTTTTTGTAAACTATGCTGCCTTATTTAGTTGTTCTCACACACCTCTCCTGATCATTTCGAATTGTACTTTCCACCTTACACATTCCTTTCCATTATTGAGCCCTGCATTTCTTTCCATAATTGTGCATTGCACTTCTGCTCTGATCATTGGGGAATATGGTGGCTGGATGCGAAGATTGTTATTTTGACATGATGAAGGTGGGTAATCATGATTTTGTGAGGTAATCTGAACCTTGCCGATGATTTAACTTGAAAGTTGTCCTCAGCTTCAGAAATAACCATTTTGTGGGATGATGATTTGACCTTGAAAATAAAACAAAGAGTTTTAGAGATTACGTGGTTATGCTTAGCGTACCTGAGCGCATGACGTGGCTTGATTTCATGGGCACTGTATTCTATAGTAGATTTCAGCAATGTTTGTAGTTATTTTAGGCATGTTAGTAGTTACATGTGTATGACTTCATTCCGTCAGTTCTTTTGAAAATGTTGTATCTGGATGCTTTGATTTTTGTGTCAAATTTTGATTTTACTTTGCTTTTATGCTCAGCATTGAGTTCAAAATATTCCCTGAACCCGTTGACTTGATTTTTGTAATGCATGATTTTTCTGGCTCACTTGGAAACGTGGTTGGCTTGCTTGAACAGATTGCTGGCTCTCTTGATTCCTGTAGTGCTTGATAATTTTCTGGCTCGCTTGATTAGATTGTTGGCTCGCTTGAATATTGCTACCTAGCTTGCTTGATTTTTTCTACTTGTAATATGTGTGCTGGTTCTTCATGGGGATGTATGATTTCCTGCAATTCACTTGTGATAACCTTGAGTGAATCATTTTTTTTTTCATTTCATTTTTCACTTTTTCATTTTCTTTGTATATATTTTTCTTCTTTTTTTTTCTTTTTTTTTTTCTTTTTTTTTCTTTTTTTTTTTCTTTTTTTTTCATTTTTTTTCCTCTTTTTTCATTTTTTTTCCTCTTTTTTCATTTTTTTTCATTTTTTCCTCTTTTTTTTCCATTTGTTTTTATTTATTTATTTTAGTAACTGCAGATTAGTTACTTTCAACGCTCTCTATTAGTATTAGACTTTGCTGGTAGAGTATATATGTGAATTTTTCTTTCGACTGTGGTGTCTTGTAGATTTTTAATTTGTGTCCATTCACCAACATGGGGAACTTTTTTTCATTTATTGTTATAATCGTGATAGCTCCATTGTCATAGATCTTTTCAATGATGTAGGGTCCGAGCCATCTAGTTGTTAGTTTTCCCTTGAAGGTGTGAAACCTAGAGTCATAGAGTAGTGCCAATTCACCTTCCTTGAACTTTTTCTGCTTTATGTGTGTGTCATGCCACTTCTTTCTGTGTTGTTGGATGATTTCAATATGGCCAAGTTCTTGTTGGCATTGCTCATCCAGTTGATTTAGTTGTAGCATGCGTTCATGTTGGATTTCTAAAAGTTGCATATTTAGCTGTGCTTCAATTCTCAATGTATTGATTTCAAATTCAATGGGCAGCATAACTTTCTTTCCATAAACTAGCTCATATGGTGTGAAGCCTGTTGTTGTTTTCCATGTGGTATTATAAGCCCAAACTGCTTCTCTTAATCTGTCTTCCCAATCTCTTTTGTGGAGTTGCACTGTCTTTGTCAAAATCCTTTCTAACTCTCTATTGGTTACCTCAGCATGACCATTAGCTTGAGGGTGATACACTAGTACAAAATGAGAGATAAATGACCAAAATCCACATATAAATGACCATTTTTGAGTTGGTGACCACTGGTAGCAAATATGTGTCCTAATTTAGCTTGGTCATTTATAGCTTATCTTGTGGTCATATATTTGGTCATTAATTGTCACAATTAATGACCACATTTTTTGTCACGTGATAAATGACCGCTAAGTTGCTACCAACGATCGCCAACTCGAAAGTGGTCATTTATATGCATATTTTTTATCACTTATCTCTCATGTTGTATTGGTGGTTGTTTATATGCAAATTTTGGTCATTTTTTTAGTCATTTATCTCTTTTTAGTGGTTCAGAATATAAATAGGGCACGGTGGAATCGAACCACCAACCTCCTGCCTATAAGGCAGGTGCTCTACCATTGAGCTAGCACCCTTAAAGCCCCTCACTGTCCTCAATCACAATGAAACTTCAATCTTTCTTTAAAATAAAGTTATTAGAGAGGATAGTACGGGCATGGGAGTGGGAGCAGGAAGCATAAGTTTCAAAAGCTTCTGGGAGTGTTTTTTATATAATATATATTTTTATATTTGAAAAACACTTCTAGAATGTCAAATTGATTGTAGAAAAAATGAAAATATAGATGTAACTGTTGGATTAATGATGATCATTAAGAAATTTACCACTTAGTACACATATTGATATAACATCAATCATTTAGCAATTATACTATTGTCATCAAATGACCAAACATATTAATATAACATCAATCATCTAGCAATTATACTATTGTCTCCAAATTTGAATACATTAGGTGCATCACTTGAAACCAGTACTTCTGGTTTAGATTGATGCATGTCCCTTAGTAGAAAAAAACCCGAGTGTGTGGGCTTAATAGGCATGTATCTACTCCCTTAATATATATATATATATATATATATATATAGTTTTCCTGTGATGGTACAACCCTAGCTGGATTTGTGAGAACCTCTCAAGATAGCTCCACTTCAGTTTTCTTGTCAGATGTACCATCAACCTGCAATAATAACCAATAAATCAAGATTGAAAAATGTAATGTCTGTGTGTGTGTGCTTATCCAGGGAAAGAGAGCAGTGATCGAAATTGTTGTTATTAGATACACATGCTATTGGTTAGAACTTAGACATACACACACACACACACACCAAAAAATGCCATATTTCTTGAAGACTCCAAGTACCCATAGACCCAAATGAGGAAGATGGATGGTACGGAAGAATTGGACTAAGGAGTTGGAGGTATTGTTAGGAGAGGAGTACGGGTGGGTGGAATGTCATTTGTCCAAGAGAGAGGATGTGTGGATATTTATTTTGATTTATATGGACAGCCATACAGAGTAAATATGGGCTGACAGTGGTACTGCTTAAGAGCACTAGCGACTGCATCTGCAATAATGTACAAGACACCGGATAAAAAATATGGGATGATTTATGCATAGGATGAATCAAATTTTTAGCCTTTTGTTATCAATAATAATCTCCAAATTTGGATCCAAATGACCATTATCAAATCAGAATAGGAGGAAGAACATTACTATTTACCAAAAAACAAGTAAACTAAGAAACACACGAACAAAAATCACCATTATCCCTGTATTAAATGCCACCAATATATTATTTAGTACTTTTGTGGTTCATTTTTAAAAGAAACCCCTCTTAACAAAAAGAACCTTAATAGGAACATTAATTACCTGCATTGGTTCGCCATCCTTATAACTAGAGTTTGGGCCCTTTCCAGAGCCTGCACTACCATTAGCAGATATCGATGTATTACCATCATCACCAGATAATTTTTCAACTGTAGTTGTATGATCTGCTTCTTGTTTTCCTCTAGTTTTATCCCTTGCTGGTGTTGACAAAACAATGGTTGGTAGCTTTATAGCTGAGGTAGTTGTGGGAGGTGGCATTGGGCGAGGATAGTCAAACAATGAAGGCTTTGCATCAGATATAAATTCAAACTTTGGGGACTTCAATTCATAGTTAAGCCCAATAAAAGCAGTTGGTGTGAAAGATAGACTCAAAAAATAGATAAGTGGATACCAAATTCCAACACCAAAATTGTGTGAAGACTGCCATTCCAATAACCACAATCATTCTATCATGTTTTGACCTGGAAATTTTTTTAATAGTTGCATTTCTACCTCCTGCATCTAAAATACAAGAAGCCATAATTGCACCCATGTTACTAACAATGTTATCATGCTTATCAAGAATTATCTTCTCCAATTAACGCCTGAAACAATGGCATGAAGCATTTTAACAGAGTGAAAATTGCACTATAGTATAGACCAACATTTTGAAAACAATTTGGTGAACTGTTGGACTATTTGCTTTTAAAATTTGAAGTTCTATGTAGTACTCATTAGCCATTGTAAATTCCAAGGGAGAACATACCTGAAGTTACCTACTCGTAGTTCATGTGATTCATTTGTCTGAACAAGAACCATAGCCATTGCTATAAGAGCTCTTTGACAAACAAAATCAACTACATCTAATGTCAGAGGCTCTAGTAGTGAAATGGCTTCACTCAATCATGTACCAGCACAAGAAACACCAACTGGTATAGTTTCCACATACCTAACATGTGGGTTGTGTGACTCAAAAAGCAAAGATATAACCTGTGGTGTCTGTGAAAATACAAGGAAATTTGTCAAATCAACGTAGGAATACAGAAACAATAGTAATGTTGCCTATGTATTTGTGTGAAATAATTCCACTCGTGATTTTGACCAAAAAAAATATTCCTGTCAAGATGGTTTAGATTTTGAAATCAATAAGAAAGAATTGAATTAGAAACATGGAAAGAAAATTAACTTGCTCAGGTTTTGAGTATAAAACAAACCCAAGGTCCAACACTGCAGTTCTTCTCACATCATCGCTAACATCTGAGACAACAAAGTGTAGAAGGAATTGGGTAGCCTTGTTATTGGTTGTTCCACCGTATGCCAAGGTGAGTGCATACATTCCACCATATCGCAAAATAGGATCCTGATCCCTTGTCATTTGTTTAATAAGTGTATCTGCCTCTTCTTCCCTTCCTTAAACAATAAGGGCTATTCCAAGATCCAAACCCCTGGATATCATTTTTAAATTGGGATCATATCTTCTAGGTAGATCCAAGCAGTAAGAATATTTTGATAGCTTCAAGTAGAAAAATATTCAAAGAGAGTTCTATGTTACTTCACCATGTTAAATTACCTGTAAAAATTACATCACATCTGTAAGGGCTCCCTTTGAGAGTAAAAAAAATGCAAAAATAGGGTGAATCAAAATTTTTATTATAAAATAGTGCATATATGTAACCAAAGGAGATACTTACTTCAAGATTTCCCTTGCTTAAGATTTCATGAAGGAACTGCTTGATCCCTCCTCCATGGTTTGCATGTATAAGTCACAAGGAATATAGGGATCGACCCTTTGAAAAGGGACTTCCACCTTCACTAGCACCATTCTATGGAAGGTAAGGAGACATCAAAGAATGACCTTGTTGAATATGACCCCTATGAATGACTCCCAAGCCAGCTGTAGCATTGAAATTTTCCCAGTTTGTGGCTCTGCTCAGCCATTCCTGGTAACACAACAGATCAAAACAATAAAATATCAATATAAAAATACAAAATTCTGTTAGAAACATAGTTAATGTGAAATTAGACTTATTGTAAATATAAAAGCACAACTGCATCACCAAAGTTTTTCTTAGGAAAGTGTCTCTAGTTGTTCCAACATGCATCAAAGCATTGGCATAAATGGTAGTAGCCATACACCCAAATGAGGAAGATGGATGGTAGGGAAGAATTGGACTAAGGAGTTGGAGGTATGGTTAGGAGAGAGGTGCGGGTGGGTGGAATGTCATTTTTCTGAGACAGAGGATCTGTGGATATTTATTTTGATTTATGTAAATATGGGATGACAGTGGTACTGCTTAAGAGCACTAGCAACTGCATCTGCAGTAATATACAAGACACCGGATACAAAATATAGGATGATTCATGCATAGGATGAATCAAATTTTTAGCCTTTTATTATCAATAATAATCTCCAAATTTGGATCCAAATGACTATTATCAAATCAGAATAGGAGGAATAACATTAAAATTTACCAAAAAACAAGTAAAACAAGAAACAAACAAACAAAAATCACCATTATCCCCGTATTAAATGCCACCGATATGTTATTTAGTACTTTTATGGTTCATTTTTAAAAGAAACCCCTCGTAACAAAAAGCACCTTAACATGAACATTAATTACCTGCATTGGTTCACCATCCTTATAACTAGATTTTGGTCCCTTTCTAGAGCCTGCACCACCATTAGTAGATATATATGTATTACCATAATCACCAGATAATTTTTCAATTGTAGTTTTATGATCTGCTTCTTTTTTTCCTTTGGTTTTATCCCTTGCTAGTGTTGACAAAACAATTGTTGGTAGCTTTGCAGCTGAGGTAGTTGCGGGAGTTTCCATTGGGTGAGGATAGTCAAACAATGAAGGTTTTGCATCAGATATAAATTCAAACTTTGCGGTCTTAAAGTCATATTTAAGCCCAATAAAAGCAGTTGGTGCAAAAAACAGACTCAAAAAAAAGATAAGTGGATACCAAATTCCAATACCAAAATTGGGTGAAGACTGCCATTCCAATAACAACAGTCATTCTATCACGTAGGATGTTGAATTAGCTATAAAAAACATGGATTAAACCATATAACATCAATCATCTAGTAGCTATAACTTATAACGTTTTCATCAAATGATCAACCATAATAGATTTTACAGGATTTTGGCAAAGAAGGGGGGTACCATAACATTGTCATCAAATTATCAACCTAGTAAAGGAGCTTTTAGTATAGGAGAGGTAGGGAGTGCCCTCGGGGCGAGCTTCTGAAGGGAGTGAGAAGGGAGCAAGCTCCAGGAAGGGGGAGAAATGGAGGGTTGGGGGGGTGCTCCCATGCAACAGAGGTTACATGCAAAGAGGTATTGCATATAATAAAAGATGTTACTGGATATACGATATTCCAACATGCAATCAGATCATATTAACATTAGAAAATATTAATATGTTACATGCAAAGAGGTATGCAATAATTCATAATGGTCCAAATACGAAGTGATGGAGCATAGAATAAGAGATGTTACTGAATATACAATATTACAATATTCAATGAGAACATACTAATATTATAAAACGATGATATGTTTTTAGAATGCTCATGAAGTATGTTTTATGTACAAGAAGATTTTGCACATGCCCCTAGGCTGACTGAATCCCTATGATAACTGTAGTGCAATAAGCAACATCTTTTCAATCATTGATGGAAATCATTGGTATCACTTTATATATTGGTAAAATTATATACACAATTCACAAATGGCCTAGATGCTGAAGACAAAACGGAAGATAAAACATATGAAGTCCAGGAGTGAACTGCTTTTCATTACATCTTTCCTCAGTTTAATGACCAATAAGACTAATATTGTTTCAATAAACTTCCAACAAATACAAACTTTGATACTGATCCCAACAAATATTTCAGTACAACAGTGTTGCATAATCATTGGGACATTGACATATTTGGTATCCCACACAATCAATATTTTCATTTCATAAATCACACTTGGATATATCTTATCTTGAAACGTAATGCGACCATAACATCTAATGAGAATTTCAAACATCCATAATATCACCTGGGTTCAATCCCACACAACGATGACTCTTTCTTCTCATACCATATCACAATAAACATTACTAATAACAAGTCCATTTCCTATATGGTCAATAAAAGCCAAAAGGAGAGAAAAGTACGGGCAACAATTTGCCACCTCTCGATGCATAGGACCAAAAACCTGCATTTATAAAAAATGTCACATGAAACCTTAAATTCTAGTTTACTAAATATATCTAGCTTACAGACGAAAGAAAATATATTGCAACTGATTCGAGTAAAATTACAACAAAGAAAGGCCATAAAAACCTGTTGGAGAATTGCAAATGCTTCAGAGAACTCATATGCCCCATTAAGCCTCCCCTAATATATAGGAAAAATGTCCACAAATTCAATACAATATCCTAGGGATTCTAGGATTACACCTCAAAACATAAAATATGTAAAGTATGCACTTGCGGAAAGGGAAAGAAAATTCAATGCAAATTTTAAAAATGCATTCTTAACAAAGAGGTACAATCTATTGCAATTTGAAAAAATATCATACCTCTGCTAAGTGAAGTTTTCCAGTTTCTATAAGATCATGGGCATGGGCACAAACATGGGCATGGTGCTTTACTACTACATGCATGTCCAATATGTCCGATGTTTTGAATGGAGCCTTTGCATCAAGCTCATATATCCATGCAGCAATAGTTAAACCCACCTAACAGAAGAACAAGCTCACATTTAAAAGCTTCATAGACAATATTTTAGTAATATAATATTATAAGAAATTAAGAACCCCATAGGAATAATAACAGTACAGTTATAGTTACAACATAAAAGACATCTTGCTTGCATAAAACATACAGTTGATAATCATATCTGGAATTTTATATTTCAAAGAATACAAATGTGAGCAAAATCCCCATCTCTATGAAAAACCAAAACCACAACTGGTGTATTGGGCAAACAGTGTCTCCACAACAAACATAATGATTCATCATCTAATGTTACTCAAACACAGTCTGCTATGAATTGCAACCAATGGCAAATACAAAAATATACTATAAAGACAAGCTGCAGACAAATACAGAACCAAATATTCACACAAAATAGATATGGACAAAAAACAAAACAATGGATCCTAGACCAGTTGCAATTTCTTCAGTTGTTTTAGCAGCACCTGAGTTTACCCAGCATCCTATCAGCACCAGTATCAGTAGAGGAAGAAGCTGATACGGGGTTTAGACAGTGGTTTCTTTAGGACAGGGATACAAAAACAACAGGATCAGTACTAGTCCTAAGGTTTCCTCATCCTGGAAATAAAGGGATATGGGTGGATCAGGATTAGTCATGTGGATAACTTCTAGGGTATGACTGGTTTACAAGAACATCAGTATCAGGAGTAGTTGAGAATGAAGTTTAGCCTGAAGTAATTTTAGAGACAGAGGCCAAGGTCTACATAATTGTAAGAAAATCCTGGCTATCAAACTTGCAAAATGAAAGTCGTGACATCAACCCAATATCAGAGTTTTCCTAGATAGTCTGCAAGCAACAAATTTCTAATGTTGGCTCATATCATTATTCCAAATAAAATGACTCTGACTAGCATAAGGTTGGCTATAAAATGATCCAGCTAAGTTATCGATAAAGTACAAATGAGAAACAAGTTGCTAATTACAAAGTATTTCAAAGTTTCAACAAGCATTCTAAAAGATACCTTGCATTTGAAGTTAATAAGTTATGCTCGAGAGTCTAATCAAAATTCAAAGAACTAGACAAAAATCCAATTAAGTGAAAAGTGCTTCTCATTTAATCTAAATATCTAAAGCAGCAATGGGCCATTATAACCTATGAAAATATAGAAATGTTACAGAGATGAATTCAACAAAACCATTAAGGAATAAAATTCCTGAATTGGCTATTTTTTGACCATTTTCACAAAAAATATATTCATACAATCATATGATTTGCCTTGGCAATGTTGAACATTAGGACGTTCATCCCAAATTTCCAAAATTATATAGCAGGTTAGAAAGTCTTAGAAAATTTTCATTTAGCTTATAAATTCCTCATATTAAAAATTTGAAGAAAACCAACAATTTGTACCCTTGAGATAAGTATGCTTTCTTGACATTATCCCTAGAGATAATATACCAAATGTCACAAGAATAAATACAATTAATTTGAACTCTACTTGCATCAGGACAACTTAGTACCAAGAGTAGATAAGTGCCAAAGAAAAGTTCTGTCTGATTAGCTCATTTTATACTGCTACCACAGAAAAGGCAGATGTTTTACCGTATTTCAAGATAATTCAGTTGTTATGCCATCTCTTTAATCCCAATTACCTAGAATAATATAATCAAGTGGCTACATAAAGTCCTAGCTCAGGAATCCTTTAACTTAATCTCTGTTCCATTCCCATCTATAATAAGTTAGTGGATAAGAACAAAGGAATTTTTTTTTTATGTTCAACCATCATTGAATACCAAGCAAGAACTACACAATTTTCTACATAACATGCAAACATAAGCCTCTTCTGAACACTACGGTATATACATTTATTGTAGAACATAATTTCCACAAGTTTCTGCATAAACTGTAAACATAAGCCTCTCCCACACACTACAGTATATGCATATAATGCAAAAAATAATTTCCATAAATCCAAGAATGTCCTTGAAAACCTTCGCAAAGACCTGAGGTTTAGATCCACAACCTTTTGTCTAACCACAAAAACCAGTATATTCTGGTCAAGAAAATAGTGAATTCAAACATAAGAAACATGTTTTTGCATTCATTTTTAAAATTAGATAACTAAAATCTGACCTTTTAATCCAATAAAAGGCACTAGATTAGCCACTTTCTGCTCTGAATTTCAAGAAAGAATTTATTCCAAAACTTCACTACAGTCTTAGTTGTTGAATTTGAAAAGACAACCTTACAGAAACCACATAAGCAATTGATAAAGAAAACTTTCTTTAAAAACTATGCCTTGCCAATAGAATTCACTACGTAATTAACACACAAACCTAGAGCAAGTATGGGCTTATTCTCTCTGGAGTTCAAAACTCTGACTCTAAAAACTTTCAGATCTTTGATTGTTTTGTAATCTTGTACCACTCAGTATGGAAGAAACCAGGCATATAAACCCTCTCATAGGTGTGAGCACCTAAATAATCTCGCTACGCCTGAACTAGTTTTGCAGGCAAACTCACCCTTCTATAGGAATCAAAGTATGCCAAACTTGCAGACATACCTGGAACGCTAACACCAGCATTGATCGCAAGAGTCACAACTCACCGCCACACTAATTGTCTTTCAACCATTTCCTTCGCAAATTTAGTATCAACCAACAGAGTAGCCAGATCTGGATTCCTGTCATAGGCCTTCTTGAACTGTGCAGTTTCTCGCATGATTATAACAATGACTAAGTAGTCAGCTGCTTGATGATCGGTTGCTAAGTATTACGGCTAAGCCAACTACTTGAGGAACGAGCTGAACAATGGCTAGATGTGTTTCTAGAGTGTACCTAGCCCATAAGGGAGTATATAGCCCTAAGAGACTTCGATTTATAAGCTACAGGTAAAATCGGGGTCGTAGGAGATCGTACAATAGTGTAGGATGTTGTTGGTAGTGTGTAGAGGTATGTAGAAGGGTGTACAGTATGTGCAACATGGTAAATTCAAAAATAAAAGGTAGAGTATAAAGACGATAGAGAGAGCTAGCCTATCCATCCAGACGGTAAATTCGTTAGTGCAAGGGTTGTTGTTTACTGTAAATGTTTGTGAATTGATTCCTACAACTCTGGAGATGGAGATCGAGCTAACAAAGTTACAAGAAGCTGTGGAATAAGCTGATCAGCTAATAATTTCAGGATGCATAAAATATGTCTTAGAACAAGAGTTTTGCGCTAGATACTAGTGTTAAAACACCTAAAACTGTCAAATAAAGAAAACCAAAACCCCTAAAACTGTCAAATAAAGAAAACCAGACAAAAATAAAAATAACGTCAATAACATAGAATATAACAAGGCTTAATTGGTAGAAAAGAAAAAAATTATCAAACGCATCGAAGGTAGGCCATAAGCCCTAATTTATATCACTAAACCAACTTGTAACACTTAAATTCGTGAAACCCTAAAAACTAAATAAAATAGAACAAGGGCCTCCAAAATTTTAATCGATCTGCTTTGATTCGAGAAATAATCAACAGATTTCATAGGGACATAATCCTAAAATCATCGACCTGTTGAAAAAATAATTATTATACAAAAAAACCGCAAATAGAAGGGTAAATTCGCAGATCCACCTGTAATGGAGCCAATATGGAGCCAATTCCAGTTGAAATTCTTTCAAAGTTGCAGAACGAACACATGGCTCAACGATCTGTGGAATATCAAACTCTAGACTTTTAACCTTCGATTCCTTCTTTCTCTCTCTCTATTAATCCCTTTCTACGTTGGGTCTTTCTACATTGGGTTTGCAATTTTGGAGGGACATTCATATATTCCAAAAATCATTTAAATATAATTAATTTAATATCTTTGTTTGACTTCCAAGTTCCCATGTCTAACCATTATATAGAATGCATGATTTCCCAGTTTTAATCACAATGGAGAAGGTAAATTCTTGAAGCAATAAAAGACCATCTTGATTTCCTTCATTTTATTTTAGGTAGGACCATCAAAGCAGCTTGACTTCTTATTTCTTTATTCCCTCGCTTAAACATTTCCTAATGTTTATATTGACCTCATTATTATTATGAAAAATATAAATAGTTTTGTGAATTTTTAAATTTGATGATTTGAAGTTTTTTATTTGGCTAAAAAATTATGATGGTACTTAATAGCGCATAGGAATCATTTCTTGTGTTTTTCATAGTAAAAAATTATTTTAAAAAATTAAATTTTTAAAATTTTATGAATTTGTGTATGGAAATATTTATATTTATGTTGTTGTTTTTTATGTGAGTAATAATAATAATAATCTATTTTTAATGCCACAACCAAGCCACATTAATTTGGTGTATGTCGAAACTTTAAGAGACTGCTGAGATGGTCAAACGACGGTTTTGTTGAAATAAAATATGAACACAACCAGTACAATAAGATGAATGTAGTGACACTAACTTCAAGACATGACAATTCCAAAAGGGAAAGACGACAAATATCTAAGACTCGACTAGTCAACCACATGTACAAGAAGAACTCATCTATCACTTGATAAACTATATGCAAGACATGATGTATTATCTAGATATCAACTCACCACACCCAAGGCACTAATTAGTAGAGAAACCCCTAAATGAGTATCTCAATGATTCTCCTATCATCTAACACAATAGGTATCGGGATGGCCTCAAAGAAATGGTCCCTTCGAAGACATGTATTGAAAAATAATCCAAATTGTGTACTATTAATGTTACAATTTACTAAATTTTAACACTGCAGATGGATTCGGAGACCCGCTAAAAGGGGGTCTCCGAATCCATCTGCAGTGTTAAAATTTTTTGGGGGTCTCCGAATCCATCTGCAATGTTAAAATTTATCTAGGGGGTCTTCAAATCCATTTGCAGTGTTAAAATTTAGTAAATTGTACAAATTCATTATCAAAATTATAATTTTCCATTTTCGACATGACACAACTAAAAATGACCACATAAATGACCAATTGTTATGTGATCATTTTTAGTTTAGTTATTATCTCCTGACCGAATTGGTCATTTATCTTGGTCATTTTTAGTTTAGTTCTTATCCCATGACCAAATTGGTCATTTATCTCGGTCATTTTTAGTCAGTTCACTTAAAATTTCACAATTTTGGTCATTTATCCCTTGAAAAAGCTGTGGTGACCAAATTTTTTGGTCGCCTAGTCACTTATCTCTCATTTTGTACTAGTGATAGGAGGAGGGTTGTATGTGCTTAACAATGTTTCTTCGAAGTAAGTATTCTATCAGATTTGATGTAAATATGGGCCTTAATCAGAATCTAGTTCTCTTGGGACTCCAAACCCGTGGAAGATCTGCTCAGTGAAAATTTTTTCCATGTTGGTTTCATTTTTTGTAGCAAGTGCTACTACCTCAGTCCACTTTGTAAGGTAGTCAGTGCATACCAAGATGTAGCTTTTCTGATTTGACTGTGGGTTGATTGGACCAACAAAATCAAATCCTCATTTCTCGAATGCCTCTAAGGAGATTTGTGGATGGAGAGGTATTTCTTCTTTTTGTGTAGGCTTCCCCATTCGTTGGCAGTCATGACAGTGTGAAACATATTCATAAGCATCCTTGTGGAGTGTTGGCCAATAATACCCTGTTTGCAAAATTTTATAGGTTGTCCTTTTTGCAACATAGTGTCCCCCACATGGTTCATTGTGAGTGGAATGCATTATATCATGCACTTCATCTTCTCTAATGAATCTTCTGAGTATGTGATCTGGTCCTTTTTTGAAGAGCATTCCCTTTATCCATGTGCAAGTGGCACTTTGTCTTATGAATTTATTCTTCTCTTTGTAGCTGCAATGTGCTGGAAATCTCCCAGTCACTAAATAGTTTGCTATGTCAAAAAACCATGGGATCCTTGTGGAGATTGAAAAAGGATGCTCATCAGGAAAAATGTCATTTACCACTTCATTGTCTTGTCCATGGGTGAGCCTAGATAGAAAATCAGCCACTACATTGTGTTTTCCTGGCTTATCCAAAATTGTGATGTCAAACTCTTGCAAAAGGAGTATCCATCTAATGATTCGAGCACTTGTATTAGGTTTGTTCATGAGATACCTTATTGCTGAATGGTCTGTATGAACAAAAACTTGGTATCTAGTTATGTAGTGCCTGAATTTGTTAATGGCATGTATGACAGCCAAAAAATCCTTCTCTGTGACAGTATAATTTAATTCTGCTCCTGCCAAATTTTTACTGATATAATATATAGAATAGGGCTTCTTCTCTCTTTCTTGTCCAAGGATAGATCTAATGGCCTTATCTGATGCATCTGAGTGGATGCGGAATGGAAGTGCCCAGCCTAGTCCTTGGAGTACTGGAGCTGTAATTGTTTTCTCTTTTAGTTTATCAAATGATAACATACAATGTTTTGACCATATGAATTATGTGTCTTTTGTGAGGAGAGCAAACATTGGTGCAACAATTTTTCTATAACTCTTAATGCATCTTCTATAGTATCCTGTTTTGCCAAGAAAACTTCTCACATTTCTCTGTTTCACAGGTGGTAGAAATGTTTTGATGGCTGTCACTTTTGCCTGATCAACCTCAATTCCTCTCTGTGAAATATGGTGGCCAAGCATGATGCCTTCTTCCATGAGCATTCTGCATTTATCGTTGCTGAGGCACAAGCTCATCTCAATACATTTTTTCAAAACCAGTTCTAGATGTTTTAGTGCTTGGTCGAAATTCTGTCCATAGGGTGTGAAGTCATCCATGTAGACCTCCATTTGTTCATTAATAAAATCATAGAAGATACTTAGGATTGCCCTCTGAAACGTTGTTGGGGCATTACAGAGCCCAAAGGGAAGCACTGTATATGCATAAGTGCCCCATGGCCATGTGAATGTTGTTTTGTCTTGATCAGCTGGGTGAATGAGGATTTGATTGTACCCATTGAAGCCATCCAAAAATGAGAAATATTTTTTCCCAGCTAATGTGTCCAGTACTTGATCAATGAATGGGAGAGGAAAGTGATCTTTCTTGGTTTCTTTATTGAGCTCTCTATAGTCCACACAAATCCTCCACTTTCCTCCCTTTTTAGGAACTATGACCAGTGGTAATACCCACTCACTATCTGAGATTGGGTATATGAACCCTGCATCTAATAGCTTTTGCAATTCCAGCTTGACTATGTCCTTTAATGTTGGGTTCATTCTTCTCTATGGTATCCTGATAGGAACATCACCTTCCTTTATATAGATATAGTGTTTACAGATGTATGGGTGGATACCCTTCATGTCAGTATAGGTCCATGCAAAGGCTTTGTTGTTGTCTGACAGTACCTTTAGTAATTTCCGTTCTTGTCCTTGTTCTAGATTGGAGTTAATATTAACTGTCCTGCTAGGCATTATCTCAATTATTTTTATCTGAATTGGATGTTGTTCAAGTGTGAGTACCTTTGCCCACATTTTGTCAGGATCGTGGTTTAATGTTTCCTCTCCTTGCTACTGACATGTGCCAAGAAAATCTTCAAACATATTCTGAATAGAAGAAGCATTTTGTATAAACCTATCGAAATGACTATCTTCGTCGATGGCTTTTAGTGATAGGGAAGCTTCAATTGTAAGGACAGGTTGTATGTTTTGTTTGGATGTGTCATCATAATCGTCTGTCCAGTTCTGGTATTCTAGGTCTGAAGACTTCCTAGCCGGGGGATAAATCGTTATTTTCTTCCTAGCCTGGCCATTGGTGATTGTCATATTGCCCGATCTGCATCCTATGTAAGCATCTGCAGTTGCTAGCCAGGGTCTCCCTAGTATTATTGGGCATCCACTAAGTTTACTCTTTACTTCGATGACTATGAAATCAGCTGGGTATTCCCAGGATTCTATATTGATAATTATGTCTTTGAGTATCCCTTCAGGTCTTACTATAGATGTGTCTGCTAGTTGTATCACGGTAGTTGTAGGTCTCACCATTGATTGGAGTCATAGGTGTATCATAGTATCCTTGGTCATCACATTGATAGCAGCTCCTAAATCAATTAGGATTTTGTCTATCTGTCTGGTATTGATGGTCACGTTGACTACTGGGCTTCCTGGATCAAGGTATTTGGGGTTAACAATGATACCCAACATTAGATCTGCTAACTGGCCCACTACATATATCGTGGGTCGGTCACGTATTCTTCTACCAGGTCTTTTCAAACAATTCTTTTTAATGAATTTGTTGCAGATAGGCACATCTCTAATGGCCTGCAAAATTGGAATTTGGATATTCAAGTGTTTCAATTCGTTCAAAATTGCATTTTTCTCTTCTTCTTTTGTATTTCATACAAGTTTTTCAGGGAATGGAGGGTTTCTTAAAATTGGTCCAATTTCTTCCTCTTGAGGGTTTGGTTCATCAAGATGCTGAATATGAGGTTGTGTTGTTTGTTCATGAGCCTCATCCTCTTGATTATTTTGTGTGTGTGTATTTTGCAACATTTTCCCAAACCTTAAATTAATCTCATTTATCTCTAGCGTATCCACAACATAAGTTGGAAACTGTACCATTTCAGTATTGTAGGGTTGTTGCTGTGGTGGGCTATTGTTGTTAGGGTTTGGAATTGGCTGGGCAGGAATTGGTGGAGGTTTGGGGGGTGGTTGATTTGGTGGTGGCGTGATGAGTGGCTATTGTTGCTACAATGGAGCTCTCCAATTCGATGAATAAGGGTACGGGTTGCCATAATTCATGGTTGGATGAGCAAAAGGTGGGGGGTATGGAGAGTAAGATTGTGGGTAATAAGTCTGTTGATATGGTTGGTTTTGCAACCACTAGTTTGGAATTGGTTGAGATGGCCATGGGGCTGGTACTGAGTTCCAATTTTGCTGGTTATTTCCCTGGTTATAGTAGGCTTGGTTGTTGGGTTGGTAAGGCCTAGGACAATTATTCCTCCTTTGATTCACAAAATAGAGTTGTTCTATTGCACCTTCAATTATGGGATCTTGAATAGAAGCTTTACATGAGGGAAACAGAGGACATTTATCATTGGAGTGATCGTCAGTGCAAAGACCACATATTTCTATGGTGTTTAGTCTGCACTACCCCTTCTCATGTTTTTTTCTGGAGCGTGGACAAAAGACTACCAAGGTTTGGTTTATTTCGTCCTGTTTCTTCTTGATTTGAAGTGCATCAAGTTGCATGGCCAGAGATTGTAGGATATCAGTCTTCATGTCATCTAACAGGTTTCCTAAATCAGATTTTGTAAGGCTAAGTCCTGAAGATGCTGATACCCCAGTAAATGGGTGTGAATCCCTTGCCCCACTTTTAATTTTCCTAGATCTAGAGTATATTTTGAAGATTTGTAGGATTTGGTCGTAATTTTTTTGGAATATATCTCCATCCCCCAGAAGGTTTAAGACTTCAAGATTTTATTCTTTTATCCCTCTAAGAAGGACAAGTTTTAGTGATTCAGGATCTAAGGTGCAGTGACTAGCTCGTTTGTAGCTGAGTTGAAATATTTGGGCATAATCTTCTAATGATTCTCTTTCTCCTTGTTGCATCCCAAATATTTCATCTCTTGTATCCTTTGCTTTGCGGTAGTCCCTATATTTTTCTAGAAATGCCTGTTTCATTTGGTCATAGCTGAAGATATTGTTTCATTCAAGGCTCATGAACCACCTAAGTGATAGATATTTCAGTGTGGAAGGAAAAATCCTAAGCTTTTGTGCATCAGTAGTGTAATCAAAGGATCTGCAAACTACCTTAAACTCAAACAAAAATGTGTCAGGATCTTTTGAAGTCAACCCATGGAAGTTTGGCAGATTATTAGGGTTGATATTCTTCATCCTGGGATCTCCAAGAGTTATACTGATGGGAAAGGTGAACAGTTCTCTAGGTTCTTCATCTTCTTCTGCCATAGTAGTGTTTGAGTTGGATCTAGCAAAGAAGTTATCTCTGTGTGGGTCATAGCTAGAATCAACCTTTTCTTATGAGTTAAGGAATTCAAATTGAGAGTTATCAGAACTGTTTTTGCTCATAGGACGGGCAGGTAGGAAGCGTCCAAATCTATCTCTCTATCGTCTAGGAATTCATGGTAATTTTTTTTTATGTTTTTTAATGTTTTTTTTTCAAAGATGTCTCCTAAAGATTAAGACCTCCCCGGAAATGGTGCCAAAAAGTGTTGGTCTCAATAAATGGATTCCTAATTAGGGCAGCTAGACCATGAGCCTACTTTAATTATTGACCAGGGAACATACAAACTTCAAAGGTGCTAACACTGTATGTTCTCTAGAGGATAGTCTTCGTCATGTTTGGGGTGTTGGTATAGATCTTAAAGGTTTCTCTAATCAAGAAGAAGGTGAGCTAAAAAGATTGTAAATCCATGAATGACAAATAACTATCCTAAGACGTTAAATGTTGAAAACCGTAAATCTACACTAAGAATTGAAATGCTAAAAGCTTGATAAACTTTAGTATAGAATTAAAATGCTGAAAGCTTGATAAAATTTTAGTCTAGAATTAAAATTTTGAAAGCTGAGATTTTAATCTAAGAAGTGAATACTGAAAATCAAGTGTTGAATATTGAAAGTCTAATCTAAAATATTAAATGCTGAAAACCAAATCCAAAACGTAAATATCCAATGCTGAGAAGTAACCAATCCTATCGTATTCGAATTAAACATTCAAGGTGATGATCATTAATTAAACTAAAGAACTGAAAGCGATTAGCCTCTATGACCTAAGATCTAATAAAAGAAATATGCAGGAGCTCCTAGATCTGAATCATTATTTTAAACTAAATATAAGAATGTATGAAAACATGTGTAAAAATATGCTTGTAGAGAATGCAGCTACAAGACTATGGAATGAGTTCTACCAAACTACAGAATGCATTGTAACCAACTACAGATAGTACGCTGAATCAAAATGATCGCTTAATTACTGAAGTAAAACCATGTCATTCAAATGCCATAAAAGTATTTTCACATAAAATAAGAAGTAAATCGATTCACAACATAAATGAGAAATACCTGAAAATAGAGTAAAGCTCTTGACTTACGTGTTGGAGGGGCCCTCCCTAACCCTGATCCGGATTTATGCAAGAATGAAATAAGATAGCATATATAGAATCATATACAGAGATATATTGCAAAGAACAAAGTGATACAGTAAACACACATTCTATTAAATGGCAGAAATAGAATAAACTGTAAAATACAACAACTGAAATGGTGGTAGCTATCTTTGAGAAGAGATGTGGCCGCTATGCTCATTCGTGCCAAGATGAATACAAAGAGAAGCTGAAAGGGCCTATTTATCATAAGCATGAAAAAAAGAATCCCAAACATCCAAAAACCTAACCCTGGGAGATGAAGCGCCAAAAGTCATGTGGGCCCCGTTTGGGTAAGTTAGTACATCAACTTCCCGGGGTCGTAACTTTTGCATACGATATCCATTTGGGGCGTACAATAGCTCGTTGGAAAGATCTATTCAAGGATTACAAAAAGGGTCAACAAATCTCAAGTCCAACACGCATAAGAGGTAGGCACGCAGCATCCATATTTTCTCGAGAATTTGACATCGAAAAAACGTCGTTTAGGGCCTCAAAATGGATCCGGAAGTCCAAGACCTTAAAAACTGCTAAAAATAGTAATTTGCCAAAATTCCTAGAAGACTATTTTCAGCTAGTAGGAAGAGGTGGGCTGCCACCGATATCCACCTAGATCAATCCTCCCTCCTTAGGAAGCAATGGTCTCCATTGCGTTAAATCCCTTATCATATGTCAAACTGTGTGTTGGGTTGAGCTCCTGGTGCGGCATTTGCTGAAGCGAAAAGGTTGCCTTTCTTTGAAATTTTCAGAGGGTTGTAATTGTTGTTGTTGGCTGCGCTAGAGATGTTCAATAGTTTTGGTTTTTGTAGTATCCTTGGTCTACACTGGTGTGGATGGTTTCTTTTAGGGGAAGCACCTTGAATGCACAGCCTTGCACTGCAAAGGTGCTCAAATAGGCGATACTACATTGAACTTCTGTTTTCTTGTTTATGCTGACTAGAGGGATAATGTCATGTCCAAATTTGGAATTGGGTCACAATGGCCTAATCACATTGGCCATATTCATTAGAGTTTGTAAAATTGATGTTAAGGGTCAAATAATTGCCAAGGAGGAAAATTACTAGTTTCTTAGGTTTGGGGTGGAAGCTTTGGGATTTGGAATAAGGGGGATAATAAATGATGTTTGAACATTATAATAGAATAAATATTTAATAAAGGAGCTAAATAAATATATACAATTGAAAATCAAAGTGGCATTTGATCATGAAGACACATGGAGGAAGTGGGACCCACATATGGCTAGATTTCCCCACTACACTTGGCATCATTCTCTCACCAATTCGAATTCAAGGTGAATGGTAACATACTTGGGGGAGTCCAAAAGGTATTATTAATGGCATGACTCATCCAAGGTCGAAATATAGAGGAAGGGTAACTACCATGGAAGAGGAAGAGGCAATTTGGAGTTAGTGAGACACTTGGGATAGATTCCCCATCTCTATGACAACAATTATGAAGATTCTATGACACCTATGACACAAATCAGACCTGAAGGCTGACATATGACATATATGACATGCCAGGGCTAAAAATAGACTCCAAGAGGGCGCTCAAGGTTGTTAGGGCAGCTAAGATGCTTCCACATGTGATTTGGTGGAAGTGGGAGACTAGGAATTGTTGTACAAGTGGCATTCTTTGGAATCTCTTCCCAACTTGAGTTGGCATGACTCTCTTGGAAGCAATTCGACCCATGGAGGACATTAGAACTTTATAAATGTCAATAACAAATAATGAAACCAGCTTTTGATCATTTGTAGAATTTGTAATTGCATTTGTGAAGAGGGAGAGCTAGTGGATGACTAGTTTCTTGCCTTAGCCAATTTCGAGGGTGAAAGATTCCCATCCAAGTTGGTAATTGGAAAGGCCATTCAGACCTTTCATTTGGAGCTTTAATGGATTCTTTATTTGCAGGTGTAAGCTACAGGGAAGCTCATGGTTTCTTCTATTGCAGCTCACTCCTTCAACAATTTCCAGTTTTGATGGCATATTATTGATCCTTGAGGGAGTAAATTTTTGGTGAGCTATTGTACTCTTTGGGGGAGCTTCTAATGCCCCATTTATTTTGTAATATGAATTAAATACTATTTTATTCATCTCCAAAAAGTTTCAAGTCGAACTTCCAAGTAGAAATGTGTAAATCGCATTTTTAATGAAAGAACAGTGCCATTTCCCCACTACCTTGTTGTGAACCAATGTAGGGTGAATCCACGAATGTGGTTCACCATTTTCGGCTGATTGCAAGGAAAAAATTCATTTTTCAGAACCTCGATCGAGATAATTTCAAGCCTTCGATCAAGGTTTTATATGCTCGATCGAGGGTTTAAAACTACCTCGATCGAGGGCTTTAACATACCTTGATCGAGGATGTTTTAAACCCTCGATCAAGGGTCTAACCAAACCCTCGATCGAGCAAAACCTCGATCGAGGGTTTGGTTAGACCCTCGATTGAGGGTTTGTTCGAACCGTCAGAAAAATCAAAAGTGTTTGTGCGGTTGTGCATTGACAAACCCTCGATTGAGGTTTTGAACCTCGATCGAGGGAATGTGACAGAGAAAAAAAAAAACAAAATAGGGCCCGGTCGGCCCTGTTTTCGTGCTCGACAGAAAACAACCCCCAGAGGTTGACTGATTCCCCTATTAAAATCTAACAAAATATGACTAATGGGCACAAGCTGCGGGGAACCCATAGCCTGCCAAGCACTTGAGGAAAAAAATATAACTGCACCACAGAGACAGAGAACAGTGACCTAGGACCTTGACTGAGCACACGCCCGACCCACAGTGATGCCACATTGACGCGACCTCCCCACAGCAATGCCATGTCATCTCTTCCACTAGGTGGGTGGAAATCCACCATTTGTTTTGTTATTAAAAATATATATATATATTTCGTATTTTACATATAAATTTGTGTATTTTTATCAAATCTAGGTTTAATTTAGTTTTTTAGAAATGTTTAGGATGTAGGTAATTAAACTAAACCACCATTGAAACCAAAAACCGCCATTGAAACCGAACTTATTGAAAAAAAAAATCATTTGATTTAACTAAAAAAAAACCTATTTCAAACCAAAACAAAAACCCATTTCAAACCAAAACAAAAACCAAATTTGAAATAGATTTAGGGTTTTAGATATTTGTCACTTATTTGTTTAAATTATTTAATTTAATTTTGTTTTTATATCAACTGGTAGCATTTCACCCCATAAATGCTACCGGTTTTATTTTAAAATGTGATTTTACAAGCAGAAATGCTGCTTATTTTTTTTCAATCCTCTAAGAACGGCAAGAGGATTGAAAAAAAAAAACATTTGAACCTAAAACAGAAAACCATTTCAAAACAAAAACCAAAACTATTTTAAATTTGAAATACTTTTAGGATTTTAAATTTATTTTGCATTTATTTGTTTAAAAATTATTTGGTATGTGAATTTGCAAGTAGAAATGCTGCCAATTTTTTTTCAATCCTCCGAGAACGCCAAGAAGATTAAAAAAAATTCATATATTAATATTAATATTATAATATAAAAAATTAAAAAATAAATATTAATAATATATACAATCATATATTGTTTATTAATTTTTACTTAATTTATTTTTAAAAAATAATATTTAATAAATTAATAATATAATATAAAAAATTAAAAAATGAATATTAATAATATATAATCATATATTATTAATCATAACCATAACCATAACCAATTTGCCAAATTGTCCTAAATAGAATCCTTTCTCAGGCCATGAAAAGTATGTCCACAATGTGAGCATCAATGAAGATAAATTGGCCTAGAACCATAATGGATAGCTTGGAAAAATTCCCAACATCAGGTGGCCTAAAGTCATTAGATGATCAAGTGGCCTAACATAACATTATTAATATTAAAATAGGAAACATTTTATAAATATGATAATATTAATATTGTTTACATTATTAAAAAAAACTATCAATAATTATTTATAAAAATAAAAATAAAATAAAGACATATTGGGGAGAGAAATTCTCTTGTAGACAAGAAAATATCGTAAAAAAAATTAAAATATAGTAAATTAAATTATTATTATTAAAATAAAATAAGAAATAATTTAAATTTATATTAAACTATAATGGTTTATATTTCAAATAATTACTTTAATTAAAGTTCATTATATTTAATAATGATTGCTTACTAATAGACTATGGTAAAATATTGTTAAGAGTTATTATAATTAATCACAATTAATTATAATTAAATATGGTCTATGTGTTGATTATATGATTTTTATGATTAACTATGATATTATGACTTTTATTTGACGTAAATATTCCATCCATGTCTAGGTTGGATATTTTGTGTCATAATTAAATATGGTCTATGTGTTGATTATATGAATTTTATGATTAACTATTATATTATGACTTTTATTTGACGTAAATATTCCATCCATGTTTAGGTTTGATATTTTGTGTCAATCATATATAATAATGAGATCTTTTACCTATCATATATAGATGAAACTAGCAATTGCCCCAATAAGGTGCAACAGTGCGTCAATCTCATTTACAATCATCACATTATATAATTGTGGGAAAATTTTCTTTATGCAATTATGTCCATTTTACTTTTACATTACAAGAAAAATGTTATTTTAACTTTATGGTATAATTTATAAATAAATAAATATTTAAAATACAAGTTTCAAATCACCATGTAAAGAATAAATGATTACAACACTTCTACCCTAGAATTTCAAGGACAACATCATGCATCCCATGTTGTATATAAGTGAAATAAAAATTTGAGATTGATTTTCTACCCATCATAACATACCTATTATACTCTAAATGTGGGGAAAAAAACATTGATTTAGAGATGAATAGGATATTTAATTAAAAACATTGTAGTGATATGATAGAGGGGAAACTCATAATTTTTAATGCAAAATAACATTTTCATTAGTTGATGATTTTGCAATTTCAACAGTAGACATTTAAATGGAAATTGTAATTTTATCATAAATTGCAATTTAAGGATTTGTTATCAATAATACTTCACATATCAATGCAAGGTTGCAAACATTGCAAATTTAATTATTTCCAATTTGTCCTAACAAAATATATGGTTCTAATCATTAATCTTATCATGGTAATATGTCATATTATGCAAATAAAAATATATATGATAAATGTTTTTTTTTTAAGTAAACATTATAATTAAATAGCTCTTTGAACATTCATTTGTATTCAAATGTTCATTACTATGAAAATATTGCCAACCACCATAACTATGAAAATATTCATTCATTTGTTTTCAAATTGAATATATTTTAACTAATACATAACTATCAAATATGTAAATTTCAAAATATTCATTCATTTGTTTTGAAATCAAATTTTCTAATAAAACAAGAATTGAAATTATATTTAACTTGAAATTGTTAGTAACTTAAAAAATTGCAATTAGTTAAATATGTACAATTTAACTTGAAAATATAGTGTCTAAGTGTACATTTAATTTGAAAATTATTCTAATAACATTGAAAATTGTTAATAAAGTTTAGAAATTTCAAAATTGTTAATATGTACATACATTTTAACTTGAAAATAGAATCTAAGTGTACATTTCATTTGAAAATCGTTGGACAATAAAATTGAAAAATGTTAGCAAACTTTGAAATAATTTGAAAATTGTTTTAAAGCAACTTTGAAGCATAATTTAAAAATTGTTAACAACTTTGAAATAATTTGAAAATAGTTTAAAATATGTTCATATCTTAACACGAAAATAGAATATAAATTTACATGTTTCATTTGAAAATTGTTCTAATTTAAGTTTGGTTTAAAGCCACTTGAAAATTGTTCATTTAACATAAAAATTGTTGCAAACTTTGAAATTTAAATAACAAATTGATGAAATAAATAAGAATATAATTACAAATAAATATGAAACAAATTAAATTATGAAATTTAGTTAGATTTATTGGAAAATTGTTACTAATTTTGTAAATTATGTAGCATGATATTTAAATTATGATAGTGTTTAATTCAATAATTTACCTTAGTTGTCCTCCATTGGAATTTGTTGCACCAAATGTGTAGCTTCTTCTTCTCTCAACCTTGCTCTTTGTTGTCTCATTCGTTCTCTATTGTATTCACGTTCTTCATTGGCATTTTGTTGTCTAGCATGTTTTCTTTGTCTTTTTTTTTTATTCTCCATCAATCTACAATGAAAACAAACAATTTTTTTTTCAAAATGTTATAAGAAACAACAATATGTTAGTATGAAATTTTGAAATATGCCCACAAAGAAATCTTACATGAATCAATTTACAATGAAAACAAACAATTTTTTTTTCAAATTATTATAACAAACAATAAAATGTCAATATGAAATCTTGAATTATGCCTACAAAGATATCTTACATGTCTAATGAGGTTTAATTCAGCAATATGAAAATGACAAATCTCTAATTCAACAAGATCAAATTGTTAAATCTCTAATGGAAAAAAAAACTAGAAAGGAAGTAAATTGTATTTTGTGAATCCTTCTTTTTTAGTTATATACAGGTTCGTTGTTGCTTTTCGGAGGGAAGGGTAGTTGGCAACATTAATTGTTTCCAACTCCTTCGTGGTTTCGCCTCAGCTGCTTTATATATTTTTTTACAAAGACAAACCCTCGATCGATCCTTTTTGACAGATGCTCGATCGAGGATTTAACAAGACCTCGATTAAGGTTTTATTAAACCCTCGATCGAGGTATCATTAAACCCTCGATCGAGGTTCTGTTAAGCCCTCGATTGAGGTTTTTGAAAAAGCTCGACTAAGTAAATAGCTCGATCGAGGGCTTAAAATATAAGCCGAGAGCCCCTTTCTCAACAGAATGGAATGTTTTTCTGCCTTCCACAGAGTTGAACTATGGCATTAAATGCTCATTAATGAGCGGACTTGATACCATTGGATTTGTCAACGAATCCTCTATCAAGATATATAAAATTTATGAATTTTTATCTTCATATGTCTGTTGTTTTTAATTTTCTACTAAAACTTGCCCTAAAAAACCATGCCAACAACTTCGATTGAGCTCAAAGATAAATCCACAACATTCAAAATACACATCCAAAAAATTTGAAAAAATACACAAGCCCCAGATAAATGTGTCCTCTTTAAAAGGGTAGTTTTAGTTTTGCAAATTATGTAAAAAATCATAATATTTCGTGCACGCACACACATGTGTGCAAAATGTGACTTAAATATATATTGGTAAGTTTCAAATAATAATAATAAATATAATTTTTCAGGAAAAATTAAAAGAAAAATATGTAAGCCCTAGTGCACTCTGTCTAGATCATGTTCACATATTTCATTTTTCAAAATCATTATTTAACATTAATTTATTGTACATGCACACATACTACTTGTTAATTGCTCTTCAAATTTTTAAGTACACGCATTTCATTAAATTAAAATTCGATACGATATATGACATTGGTATATTTCAAAAAAATATCACTAGAAAGCCAACATAATTCTTTACATTTTGTTTTTCAACCGCATGTCAAAATTCATAAGGAAAGTATGAGTTTCGAGGGCTTCAATTTAATACATGGGTAAAATTTCTATTTTTCACCATCATATTTGGCCAAAAAGAGCTACCCATCTTCATGGAATCACTCTGTACTGCTGATGATTTCGAATGAATGGATGATTCTATGATACATTTGTGATTAATATACTGCCATGGATGTATTTTACAAGTTTCATGTATTCTACTTGAGCATTTGAATTATTTTTACTTAGTTTAATTGCATTGGGAGAAGAAATAGTGTCATTTCCCCAAGGGTCGAATGGGTGATTTTTGCAGCTGAATGGGAGAGGGTTGTAATAGATATAATAATCAATTAATGGTGCAAATGAGACCTTAATAACATCCTTAATACATTAACTACCTCTTTTCAAAAATTTGAGTGGGTTTGGAGGCATCTGGAAATCCATTTTCAATACTTATCCCAGGGGGATTTGAACCCTAAATTACTAGTAAAATTGCATACTTGGTCCAGAATATTAAGAGAGTTTGCAGAGGTATTTTGGTGGCCATATATCATCCCTAAACATTATATTCAATTCATAATATCATTCATACACCTTACTTGAATATTTGAAGGCATTTGGAGTCAATTTGAGACCTAGAGACCAATACTAGTCAAAGGGAAATTACTAGTAAAATTTCCTACATTGGCTAGAATTGAAAGAGGATTTGCAGAAGTATTTTAAAGGTTTAAAAGAATCTCTGAAACACATATTTATGTTCTAAAATCATCCATATACCTTCTCAGAATATTTGGGAGCAATTGGACCAATTTTGGGACCTAGAGCTCAAAACTAGTCAAAGGTCTAACTAGGGAAAAAAATGAAAAATTGTCATTTTAATAAAATTCCTAACAAGGGACATTACAGATAATGGGAATAGGTTGTGGATATCTCTGCGATCTGATGTTATCCTTCAGTGGAAATTGCGAATAGGGAAAATTTCCCAGTGTGGGAGATTATCTTCCTGCCCTGCTTGGTTGGGGTAGGTGCAACTATCTCTGGTATCCGATAGAGTTGTCCTCCCAAAGTGACAATGACACTGGGAGGTCATGATTCATATACAACATGATGCTTCCACATATGGTTTTCCTAAAAGAACATCACATACTTCAAGTGAGGCCACATCACACAATACCTCATCTTTGAAGGGCTTGATGCCGTATGGTAGGCGACGTTAGTGAGTGACGTGGATTCCTCGTCCTTAGCTTAGCCATCCAATGGTGTATGGTTGTAGGTGTGGTGTTATTTGTAGATACAGTCTCTTGATGACTTCTGTTGAGACTAGGTTCTTCTGGCTACCACTATCCACAACAAAGTGTAGGGAAATTCCCTTCACCCACATCTGTGAGTGGAAAAGGAGCTCCTTTGCCTCTGACTCTTAAGGTTCCTCTGGTTGAATCTGTGTGGTGGCAACAACGACACTGGGTTCTGTATCAATGATCTGCTTTCCTTTCCACGCAGCTCTGAAATTAGGTTCTAAGTCAGAATCGAAACTGGGATATGATTCTAAAGCTTTGATCTGAGCCACCAATGACTGTTTTGAGTGACATTCATCAGTGTTGTTCTAGGGGCTTTTGTGGAACTCGCACCACTTCCCAGTGTCCTTCTTTGTCTTTTCATTACCCTTCTTTGCTTTTTGTTGGGACTGGTTATCCTTTCCTTTCCCCATGTTCTGCGAGCCAGAGTTTCCCTTGCCCTACTTCTGCGCAGGTCCAAAGTCACACTTGTTCTTTTGCTGAAATTTATGCTCAATTTTGATAGCATATCGATAGGCGAATCTGAGTGAAGAGATTTCCAGGAAATCCATCTTTGTTTGTATGTACCGGTGTAGGCCACTGCGATATTTTAGTACTAGGTGCTGCTCGGAGTCCTTGATACCTAGTTTTGTGTGCAAGTTATGAAATTTTTTGGTGTACTCCGACACCATTTGGTCCCTCTCTTGGTGCAGAATGGTCTATTTTGTGTACTGGTCATCATAGTTTCCAACAGAGTAATATTGTTCCTTGATAACATCTATAAAAGAGGCCCAAGTGGGATTGGAATTTTCAAACAATCTAGACTCGTCTGATGAGTTTTTCTCACAATAAGTTTTCCACCAATGTTTGACATGGGGGATGGCCTTGAGGAGTGCAAAGATGATCTTTTCCCTGTCGAAAAAATTATGGACGAAGAAATACCCTTCTAGTAGACTCAACCATTTATCTATGGCATTGACATCAATCTGGCCTTCAAATAAAGGGATATCAAAGTTAACTTGTACCTTGAAGGGTGTCGCGTCTCCCAAACGGCTGCTTGTTGAAGGTGTATCTGTTGCCATCGGCATGCGTCGAAGGATCTGGGTGAAATTATCCATCATCTCGTTCCTCAGTCGTGCGAGGGCTTCCTAGAGCAACGACTTGACAGGATCTACTACTTCATTGTCTCTCTTTTCTTCCACCCTGGGAGGCCGTTTGAGGCAGCGAGAGTGGTCTTCCCCAAGTGAAACTAGT
Source organism: Larix kaempferi (assembly GCA_027924585.1). Lineage (NCBI taxonomy): Eukaryota > Viridiplantae > Streptophyta > Pinopsida > Pinales > Pinaceae > Larix > Larix kaempferi. The sequence goes on along the minus strand of BSBM01001661.1, from coordinate 1,741,190 downwards.
TCGATACCCAACTCTCTGTATCCCGATCTCGTCACGGACATGCACCGAGAAACAGTCAAAGAGAAGACCGCTATGATACCACTGATCCAGATTTATGCAGAAATGAAATAAGACTTCATATACAGAGATATATTGCAAAGAGAATAGTGATATAGTAAACACACATTCTAGTAAATGGCAAAAATAGAATAGACTGTAAAATACAATAGCTGGAATGGTGGTAGCTATCTCTAAGAAGAGATGTGGCCGTTATGCTCATTCATGCCAAGATGAATACAAAGAGAGTCCGAAAGGGCCTATTTATCATAAGCATAAGGGAAAGAATCCCAAACATCCAAAAACCTAACCCTAGGAGATGAAGCACCAAAAGTCATGTGGGCCCCGTTTGGGTAAGTTAGTACATCAACTTCCCGGGGTCGTAACTTTTGCATACGATATCCATCTGGGGTGTACAATAGATCGTTGGAAATATCTATTCAAGGATTACAAAAAGGGACAGCAAATCTCATGATCAGAACATGTAGGAGGTAGGCACGCAGTACCCATATTTTCCCAAGAATTCGACGCCGAAAAAAACGTCGTTTACGGCCTCAAAATGGCTCCGGAAGTTCAAGACCCAAAAAACTACTAAAAATAGTAATTTTCCAAAATTCCCAGAAGACTGTTTTGAGCCAGTAGGAAGAGGTGGGTCGCCACCGATATCCACCTGGATCAAACCCATACTCAGGAGTATGGAAAAATTATAAACACAGGCTTGAAAGTAACATCAGTCTTCTTATTAAAATAGTAACTTCATGGTTCAGGAAAGTTTGTAACACAAACTGTCTTCGCAGTACAAAAATGCATAAACAATTGATTCTCCAAAATTTAAATAGGACCCCCTCGCTAACCGAGAGGTCCATATATATATTTCTCTAACTCTAACCTAGTCTATGATCATAAATGTCGATCCTCTTAATTTGGGCTTTTCTAGAACTCAGGGACATATGAGCGTTGAGCCTCTTTGTTATTTGTAGTCTTGAGCTTTGAATCTCATTGATACTTAGGGACCTTCACACTATGTTTATGCCTGCTCATTACCAAGGTTAGCATGTGGAAAAATTATTTTAACATAAAAAGAATAATCTATAAAACATCCTCATTAAATAATCAAAGTAAATACATTTTCCTAGAAAACAAGTGTATTTCCTTCATCATATCTTGTGCTTTCCTATCGCAAAAAGGCTATAGGCTACCTATAATTTGGGTTCATCAATGATGATGATGATGATGATGATGAATATGATGACGAAGATGTTGATGATGATGATGATGATGATGATGAAGATGATGAGGATGAGGATGATGATGATGATGATGATGATGATGATGATGACGAATATGATCTTGATGATGGAGATGATGATGATGATGACGAATATGATGTTGATGATGAAGATGATGATGATGATGATGATAGTGATGATGGTGACGACGATTACGATGATGATGATGATGATGATGATGACGATATTAGTCATGATCATGATCATGATCATGATCATCATCTTGTTTAAGGTATGCAATGTAGCATAATCATGGTATATGTATCCTTCTACATTTGCTAGAGATACCCCACAAGGGTTATGTGTGGTGGTTTGAAGATGCATTCGACATCGTATCCTAAGAAGCTTCTTGAGTTGTAGGTGTTTGTTCATGGTGCTTGAGCCTGAGAAGCTTCATTTAAGGCATGAGGAGCTTCTTGTTGTCCATATACCTTAGTCAAACCTTGAGACCCATTTTTAGTTCACAACTAACCTAGTCATGGCACACATAACACACTTGAAGTTGACTAATGCCCTATAAATTTCATATGTGGTGGTCCAGGGATTCATTCATGGTGTTTGTGCCTAAGAAGCAAGAGTTAGTGTTGGAGACTCTTGTTCCCCTCTTCTAGCCATGGTTAAGGAGCCAAGATAAATCCGCGATGTCCAAGACATTATAATGGTAGCAATATTCAATTCATATGCAAAATACTCCTTGTAGAGGGATAATGTCATGGATTCTATGTGCTATTGATGATGCTCGAGGTCTAGAATTTTCAATTAAGGCTCAAGTGGAATTCAATTGAGCCCAACATGCTTCAATAAGATCTCGAGGAACCTGTTTTCATTCTTCGATGATGTTCAATGCTTTGATCTTTACAAAATATTCTGATCTTGCATGGTATTCTGAGGATGCATTCATGGCATTTGATCTTTACAAAATATGTTTTTTGTCAAAATGAAATTCAAATTGCCTCTTTGATGAGTCCTCCTCTACAAGACTTCATTTATTGCATGAATGTCACAGACTCACGAAAAATCTAAACAACACTCAATGGCATGCAACTACAAATAATGGAATGCAACTAAAACCACAAACCAAGCAGAGGTTGATTTATGCATTGATATAGAGAGGTGGCAGTAGGCACACAATATGGAGAAACAATGAGTTAGAAAAAACATTTGGACCAAAGTACCACAATTGCTATTAATAAAATTACAAAAGAATTTTTGGCTTAGGGATTGTCTTCAATTTGATGGGTGGCATGATCATGATCATGTAATCTCCCTGTGTCCTTCCAAACATATGTGGTTTATCACCACGTTTCTCTTCGACACTCGCCACCAAAATACGTATAAAAATAACATGTCTTTACATCCTCTTCCATTTAAATCCTCATCGCATAGTCATAAATAAGGATTATTATGCACATCCTCACCTTACAATATCAATTAGGTTAAGGTGCATAGACAACCATAAATTATCAAATGTGTCAAGACGCAAAGAGTAAGCTCCCAAGACAACTATAAGTAAGTCTTATAGTAAATTTACCATATAAGTCTTTAATTGACACTATCATCTTAGATTTGACATGTTGGATTGTTGCGAACTTCTTATCACTCATTACCGATGTGAATCTAAGGCTTCTTTGATGGTGAAGTCCATAATTTTAAGTCTTATTCCTCATTCTCATGCCTTTTGGTAAGACAACAAGGAGTGCAGTGGTCTGCATCAGCATGGAAAACAGTTTCGACATAGAGGTGGATACATTAATTCTAACATTAAATAACTTAAATTTCATGCTAGTGACTATGAATTCACTGAATCGTCGATTGGTAAAAAAACACATTGAATTTTAGAGCCTCGAGCTCTTAATTGCTCATCTATATAGAAGTTTTGCAAATCGAGCCATTAACAAACTTCTTTTTTTATTCTGGTTCAATTTAAAAGGTAGATTGTCGAGACTCAAACATGCAGCAAGTCGCAAGGCTCCAGTTGAGTTAGGCTTGATTCCATTCCCCTTCCATCCCATACCTGTATATTGTCGTGACAAGTCTTAAACAACAAAATTTGATGTCAATGCCCCTATGATGCTAGCATTGCTAACTTGCTTGGTATGGAGGATTTTTTTTTAATGGCTTTTTGAGCTATGTATTATTTTTTCTTAGGCGCTTAATGTCCATCATTATTACATCTCTCAAGCTTGGATGATTGCCCTCTCTCCGGTTTGAATTAAGATTTTGGTTGGTTTTATATGTATATTTTGGTTGTAGGTTTATTATAGCCTCGTTTTGCTTAGTGGATTGTTTTTGTACACAGTTAACAATAAGTAATTTTCTCCTGGTTCTAGTTTTATTTTAAGACTATATCTAGTTACAACGTCTTGCACTATGCATAAGATCATGCAGATGACGCAATATGGTTATTGTGTAGTCTAAGTAGTTTTCTGTACAATGAAGTGTGGTTTAACCCAAAAAAATACAACAAAACAATTGTTAATTTAATGAACTGTAAAATTAATGTTAAATATATGTCAAATTAATGTGTTAAAATTCGCTTTTATTGAAAAGATACCATTTTATCATGTAGATATTAAGGAGTGCTCAATTATTTAAGATTGTAAAAATTTGGATGGGTAATATTTTTTTTTGCATTTTTTGGGGGGAAGGGTTTAGTTAATTTATACTTGTCAATTGAAGTACAATTATTTAAATTTCCCTTGATCTTTGAAGGACTCCAAGAACAAATTCCCTTCCAATTAAATTAAGACCCACCCTTCAAATTTCATCACTGAGTCCAATTTATGAAAATATTTTCGAAGTGGGGGAAGGTTTGGCATTACATGGTGTAAACATTATGCAGGGGTGCGTGTGTGTGTTTTAGTGCATTCGCTCTAGTGACATGTACGTGCTACAAACACGCGTGTGCATTCCTGTTGCTAGTTAAAAAAAAATAGAGTTCTCTGTTCCCGGGAATTCTACAAAATAACACGGGTTTTCTTTCTTTCACGGGTTTCAAGCTCTTACAGGTTGCTCATTGGCTCACACTCATTGATATTTTGGACACTCATTGATCTATTGGACACAAAATCACCCTTGGAATCTAACAAACATCTTCAGTGGTCTTGGAATCTAGTGGATACATTCAAGCTACCAGTTTCCATTGCAAGTGGAGATCATTTCTATAGGTATGGTGAATTGTAAATAATTATTTTCATTCACAAGATTTGAGATTCTCCCATGCCTTTTTGTTTTTATCATATTCCTGTAGTAATATCCATGCATAGACAACAATGAATTTGACAATAAGAATTCCCAAGCTCACATCTAAAAAAACTCATATGAACACTAGACAAGATGAAGTATGCAATGTAAACCAATAATTATTACCATGAATATATTCTGATTTCACACAAGGATGGTATGGATGAGATTCTCTCTTGAGCCTCTTCAATTTGAATAAATGTTAGGAACCCATGTCAACACTTCTATTTACTTTGTTAGTATATTGTTGTTGGAGGCATATGCTTTGTAAGTTGTCTCGGAGTAATTGTTGATCAATAGTTTGTATTATTGTTGTTGGATGCATATGCTTTGTAAGTCGTCCCGTAGTAATTGTTGATCCATATTTTGTATTGGCCCATGGTTTTTATTGACACATGGTATTGGAACCTAGACTTAGTATATAAGTTTGTGTTGAGACCAATGAAAGTACCATGAAGTTATTTGTATTGAGCTTGCTCAAAGGAGGCTGCCCCCTTGAAGTGGCCTACAATCAATAAAAGTGATTCCGAGCTCTGATATTTATGCTATCTCGTGTATTTTCATTAATTAATTGTTGTAGGTTCTTCACATATGGTATCAGAGCACTTTCTTAGGTTCGTTGGGTGGAATTTCTGCCAATTTTTTTTTCGCATTTGTTGCAAGTTCGGATCTGGGCATAATCCCTATCTGCTTAACTGTGGGAAGTACTTGGGAATAAGCCCTAAAACTCATTGTGATGAGTACCACAGGAACCCCAAAGTAGCTGGCCCATTGAGAGGAACTGCCAGCGAAAAGGGCAACGAACCCTACCTGATTGACTAGTTCCCACCCGTGAGGTAAGCCAAGAGCTGTCGTTTGTGGCAAAGCGGTTATCAATTTTACCTGAGCCGGGGAGTGAGGGGTACTGCCCCAATACACAAGCCGTCAGACAACATTGGTGGCCAAGTGAAAACCTTGAACTATTAGGAAGCCGAACATACCTGGGGTCCATATCTATTTTCAGTTGAACTGTTTCCAATCACTTCCGCGCCGTTTCAGATCAATTTCGAGTCATTTCAGATCCAACCATTTCAGATCGATTCTGAAAGACGTTCCATATTCAGTCATTTCATATCTATTCTGAAAGCCATTTCAGATCCATTTGGCACCATTTCAGATCCATCTATTGTTGATGACTTCCGCATCGTTACAGATCCCTCTGTTTCTGATCCCTTCTGCATCGTAGTAGATCTATTCTGGAAAAAAAAGAGTATAAAATTATGTTTTTTCAACATATCTCCCTTGTTTTCACTCTGTTTCCCTTGAAACTTCCCTCACACCCCTGTAATCCCATTCTACATCTTTCATTCCTGAGGACTGTATCCCAAATTCCACTTCCCAAAGCCAGAAATCTCACATTTGTCTAGTTTTATGGTTTGCCATAACTTCTTCAATTTTCACCCACTTGCCTCCAAATTTTGCCACCGTGTTCATTCCCTATTTCTGCTTCTTTGTCTCTCTTTAAAAAAATTTCTCATTCTTTCACCCCGCTTTTGAAATCCCCATTTTTTGCTTCCCTGTCCATCAGAAAGTGTCCAAAACCTAGTTAAACCCCAATTAGCCGTCTGAGTTTTTCCCAAATCCAAATTTCCCTTTACTAAATAAGCTTTTGTTTGTGTTTTTCTATCAATTCTAAAAATAAAAAAAAAATCTCTTGGTTGTGGTTGTCACCTGCGCAGGAGCAAAAACCATGGAGGAAGCACTTGCAACCATCCAAACCAAACTCCAAGATCTGGATGAAAATTTTCTCAGCCTCTATCTTCAGCATTCAGCCATGAACAATAACCAACAGCAAGAATCTTTTGCAGCCAATGGGTTGTCTTCTTCCAGCAATTTTCGTGGTCCGAAGCTTGAATTTCCCCGCTTTAATGGTACTGATCCGACTAGATGGATCTATCGTGCAGAACAATATTTCAGTCTGCATAATACTTTTAATGTCCAAAAAGTTCCAGTTGCATCCTTTCATTTGGAATAGGAATCCCTTCAATGGTACCATTGGTACATCAAGGCTCATGATGAGCCAAACTTGACATATTTTTTCCAACTCCTTTTGCAACGATTTGGTCCTAGTGCTTTTAATGACTTCACCGGAGCACTCACTAAACTTTGTCAAAGTGGCAATGTGAGAGAGTATCAGACAGAATTTGAGAAACTAGCCAATCACACAGAAGGATTGTCTAATGAATTCTACAGGAGGTGTTTTATCAATGGTCTTAAGGATGAAATCCGGTCAGAGGTTAAAATGTTTTGTCCCAACGCAATGATGGAAGTCCTAGGGTTAGCTAAGTTGGAAGAAGACAAGATTGCAGCCCAACAATGCTCCAAACCCACTTTTGTTCCCTTCCAAAATATGGGTTCTCAACGAACTCCCATCTCACTAGCTCCTTGACCAACTCCTATCAAGCATTTGTCTGAAATAGAGATGTAGGCACGCAGAGAAAAAAGGCTCTGTTATAATTGTGATGAGAAATTCACTCGGGGACATAGATGTGTTCAACAAAATCTCTATCTCTTGGATATGGATTCTCCGCCTGCCTCTAAAATTGGTGAAGAAGCTCCAAATACAATGGATGGTCAGGTCGACATTCAGGAGCCGCCTATTAACCCCCCATCTTAGGATGAACAACCAAAGATATCTCTCCATGCTTTATCCGGCATCACCATCCCCAAAACAATGTGGGCTGGTGTTTACTTCAAGAAGCTTCCTCTTACAATATTCATTGATTATGGTAGCACTCATAACTTCATTGACCCCTAGATCGCCAAACAGGCTGATTGTTTTGTCTATCCTTGCTCCAACTTTGAGGTCATGCATTCCAATGGAGGCACCTTACCTTGCAAGGGAAAGTGTCACAATGTGCATATCTCTCTAGAAGATTATAACCTATGGTCTGACATGTTTTCCTTGTCCTTAGGAAGATGTGATGTGGTTTTGGGCGTTCAATGCTATGCAGACTTGGCCCCATCTTATGGGATTTTGCTGAAATTTGGATGCATTTTTCAGTCAATGGGACACAACACAAATTTACGGGATTATAACCAGGGTCTCTCCACATCATCAGTTCACATTCCCTGGAAAAGATCCTTAAGAAGAATTCACATGGTGTCATCTCTTAGCTCCATTTCATTTAGATGCACCCATCAACGGTCTCCACTACCTCCTTGGATAGATATGCAGGTGTCTTTGCTGCACTAGTGGGCTTGCCACCTTCAAGAGACCTTTTTGGTAAGCATTTAGCCGCATCTACTAACTCAGCAGGAAATGATGGATATTTTGCATGCAATACCAAAGTGGCAGCCATCCCTATTAGGGAATTATTTATGCATCAAGACTGATCTTCAGAGTCTAGAAAATTTCCTAGAACAATGAGACTCCTCCCCAACACACCTACAATGGGTTATCCACCTCATGGGTTATGACTATGTGATCACTTACAAGAAGGGTAAGGACAATATGGTGGCAGATGCTCCTTCTCGCACATTTGATGACCCAGTTTCTTTTACAGCTATTTCTTTGCTTGTTCCAGACTGATTGCAATCTGTTCAACAAGGCTATCTCTTTTTTGAACTCCATGCTTCTTCATCAGCAGGGCACTGTGGGTTCCTCCAAAAGTATGTCCGGGAACAATGTAACTTGTTTTGGTAGGGACTGAAAATGCCAATTCAACAGATGGTGGTTCACTGTGATACTTTCTAGGTCAACAAGGGTGAAACGACACTCCTTTCGGGACTGCTCAAACCCTTTCCCATCCCTACACAGATTTGGCCAACTATTTCTATGGATTTCCTAGAAGCGCTCTAGTGGTACAATACCATGTCTACAAGGACACCATATGAAGCAGTCTATGGACAGGCACTGCTAATTCTTATTCCATACACCCTCAGTAGCTCCCCAGTTCAGGAAATTGACTTGGTTCTTCGAAACCACGATCAGATTCTTCTCATTCTACAAGATAATCTTCACATGGCAAGAATTCAACTGAAACAACAAGCCGATCAACACTGTTCAGAGCGCACTTTTCGTGCAGCTGATATGGTTCTTCTTCAGCCTTCCAAGCAATCTTCCTGAAACTCAAAAGGCATCAGTGGCTTGGAATGCAACTTGAGGATGCTACAGGGGAACCACTCCTTCCAATTCTGCATCAATTTCCACATCTAAAGCTTTGAGGAAAATTTTTTTTCTAAGGGAAAGGGGATGTTAGGAACCCATGTCAACCCTTCTATTTACTTTGTTAGTATATTGTTGTTGGACGCATATGCTTTGTAAGTCATCCCATAGTATTTGTTGATCCATAGTTTGTATTATTGGTGTTGGAAGCATATGCTTTGTAAGTCGTCCCATAGTAATTGTTGATCCATATTTTGTATTGGCCCATGGTTTGTATTGACACATGGTATTGACCCATGGTATTGGCACCTAGAATTAGTATATAAGTTTGTGTTGAGACCATTGAAGGTATCGTGAAGTTATTTGTATTGAGCTTGCTCAAAGGAGGTTTCCCCCTTGAAGTGGCATGCGATCAATAAAAGTGATTCTGAGCTCTGATATTTCTGCTATCTCGTGTATTTTCATTAATTAATTGTTGTAGGTTCTTCACAATAAAATCCTAAGATGCAATCATGAGAGAGGTTCCATATTGATTAGTTCATGAAATTTTTTCCATGCTCTCATCTTCATGCTATGTTTATTTGATGTAGAAAAACTATCAAAATATTCCCAAGGCATCTCTAGCATAAACTCTTTTTCATTTGAAAAAAATACAAATAAATGATTTAATAAACCTCCATATTTTACACATTGTACACCATAGAAAAACCTATAGCATAAACTATCAAACTATTCCTCCCCCACACATTCCCATCTATGATGAGGTTCTCTCTTGAGCCTCTTCAATTTGAATAAAATCCTAAGAAGCAATCATGGGAGAGGGTCCATATTGACTAGTTCATAAAATTTTCTCCATGCTCTCATCTTCATGCTATGTTTATCATAATGTTTCTTTAATATCATGCCTTTGAGATTGACTACTTGCGTCTACCTCATTGAATTCTCCTTCCTCGAGGGAATTTTCAACCTCCTCATTATGTAATTAGTAATCTTATTCTCTTTACCTTATTTGATGTAGAAAAACTATCAAACTATTCCCAAGGCATCTCTAGCCATCTCTGTTGTAGGGTGTTACTACCATAATATTTATGAATTAATGGCTAGGCAAGACACTAGTTTATCCACTCTACACTTGACCAACCATCATCTATATTGATTGGAATTGTAAGGGATAATTATGTTTATTCGAACACAAATAAACCAACATAGTCTATAGTTGTATGTGTTAATTTGTGAAGTGGTAAGTTATGTTGGAATGTGTCAAGTTCATTGTATAATGGAACTAATATCTTATTTGTTGTTTCTTTTGCAGGGGTAGGCCTGATAGTTTTGTTAAAGAGTCTTTTGGAGATGGGAAACTCAAGCAACATAACTAAAAATATAGAAGGAATCTGCCCATTGAAAAGGTCAATGACTTAAGAGAAAAGGCTAGGTTGGGAATGGAAAGAGTGAGACATGGTCCTATCATTGCCCTGGATCCTGCCACTGATCCTAACACATTTTTTGACATAACAACCTCTTGTTCAGAACCAAAGGTAAAGCAGTCGTGTCCAAAAGACCCAACTCAAATTCCAACATCAACACAATCTCCAAGCAATAATCCATCAACAAGTCATGCGGAAGTTCCTCACGAAACATGAATTTTGGGAGATGTTGCATGTGTAGAGATGGACATACAAGCCTTGCTTAATTTGCAATCTCCCCAAGATGACCAAAACCATGTCGACCATACTCCCATTATGGCCCAATTTGTGAACAAAGCACCACAACAAACAAGCCCTGGTATTCATGTCTCATGTCCACCCTCCCTGCCTCGATTGTCTAGTGCAAGAAGAAGAACTTCTAGACATATTCATGTGGATGAAAGTGCTATGTTGGGGATTGAAGGTAAGTTTCCAAAACACATTATCGAATGGCAATGCAGTAAAATTGTGAAGGAATATTTTGAATCCAAAGGAGATGCAGGTAAATGCCAATTATTGCTATGTTTGTTAAAGTCACATTGTTTAGCTGTTGTTAGGAGAATTTTGGGCATAAAGATAGTTAAAAGTTGAGAGGCTAGCAGTCATATTATTAGAACTCTCCAATCTACATTTAATGCCATTGGGAAGACGTCACGTACAAAATATCTTTGTGTGGCTCGTCATGTTGTAGCGGAATCAGTTTAAAGCAAGTCCATAAGGCAATGTCGCCTGCTATCACACACTTCTCACATACTCAAATTAAATAGAAAAAATATTAAAAAGTATTTTATTATAAGAGAAAATCATGACACTCCGGGTGGAAACGATTGTTGGGATTTTGTTGGTAGGTTGCCTCATGCAGATAGGAAGCTAATTGATGTTGTTAAGGAGTTAGTACAAAATTTTTGGCATGATCATACTAGACCTTCATCAAACCAAAGAGATGTGCTAAAGCTGAGAAAAGGTTTTATTGAACCTGAACCCCATGTTAAACACTTCCTTGACACCACACAGATTGAAATCTATGAGAGATTTAGGAATGAGCACACACAATTGAGCCTGAGCTAAAGGTCCTTTGAGAAATGCAAACCATGGTAAGTTTGTATATGCATTGCTCGGAACACTTATTGTTGTAGATACCATGCAGAATATGAATATTATTATGACACATATAAACATATATTTTGTGATTTGCATACTAACATTGTGCAGGGCTGCAATGAATCCATACTACCACCGAATGCATCAAGAGACTTTATTCACAACATCATGTGTCCAGGGCCCGAAGGAAAAAAAATATTATGAAAAATAGTGTCTATATGGGACATGTTCTAGGTGTAGTGGGTTTTCTCTTTGAACCATTGTGTGCATGAAATCAAGAAGCACGAATTTGGAAGGATGGGTGTGGAGATGCGGAGCTTCAAGTATGTTAGGAACCCATGTCAACCCTTCTATTTACTTTGTTAGTATATTGTTGTTGGACACATATGCTTTGTAAGTCGTCCCGTAGTAATTGTTGATCCATAGTTTGTCTTATTGTTGTTGGACACATATTCTTTGTAAGTCGTCCCGTAGTAATTGTTGATCCATAGTTTGTATTGGTGCATGGTTTGTATTGAAACATGGTATTGACCCATGGTATTGGTGCTTAGACTTAGTATATGAGTTTGTGTTGAGACTAATGAAGGTACCATGAAGTTATTTGTATTGATCTTGCTCAAAGGAGGTTGCCCCCTCAAAGTGGCCTGCGATCAATAAAAGCGATTCTGAGTTCTGTTATTTCTGCTACATCTTGTATTTTCATTAATTAATTGTTGTAGGTTCATCACATATGGTATCAGAGCACTTTCTTGGGCTCATTGGGTGGAATTTTTGCCAAAAAAAAAAATTTCGCATCCGTTACATGTTAGGATCGGGGAATAATCCCTATCCGCTTAACTGTGGGAAGTACTTGAGCATAAGCCCTAAAACTCATTGTGAGGAGTACCACAGGAACCCCAAAGTAGCTGGCCCATTGAGAGGACCTGCAAGCGAAAAGGGCAACGACCCCTACCTGATTGACTACTTCCCACCCGTGAGGTAAGCCAAGAGCTGTCATTTGTGGCAAAGCGGTTATCAATTTTACCTAAGCCGTGGAGTGAGGGGTATTGCCCCAATACGCAAGCCATCAGACAGCATTGGTGGCTGAGTGAAACCCCTGAACTGTTAGGAATACGCACATCCCTGTGGTCCATATCTATTTTCAGCTGAACTGTTGCCGAACAATTCTATGCCATTTCAAATTGAGCCGTTTCAGATCCATTATGAAAGCCGTTCTAGATCCAGCCATTTCAGATCTATTCTGAAAGCTGTTTCAGATCCAACCATTTTCGATCCATTTGGCGCCATTTCAGATCCATTTGTTGTCGATCCCTTCCACACCATTTCAGATCCAATTGATTTGATCCCTTCAACGCCATTGCAGATCCATTTCTGGAAAAAAAGAAGAAGAAAAAAGTAAAAAAATCTATTTTTTTGCCATATCTCTCTTGTTTTGACTCTGTTTCCCTTGAAACTTCCCGGACACCCCTACAATCCTATTCTACATATTTCATTCCTAAGGACCCTATCCCAAATTCTACTTCCCAAAGCCAGAAATCTCACATTTGTCTATTTTTAGGGTTTTCCATAACTTCTTCAATTTTCACCCACTCGCCTCCAAAGTTTTCCACCGTGTTCATTCCCTATTTCTGCTTCTTTGTCCCTCTTTGACAAATTTTCTCATTCTTTCACCCCACTTCTGAAATCCCAATTTTTTGCTTCCCTGTCCATCAGAAAGTGTCCAAAACCTAGTCAAACCCCAATTACCCATCCGAGTTTTTCCCAAATCCAAATTTCCCTTTACTAAATAAGCTTTTGTTTCTGTTTTTCTATCCATTCCCCCCCACTGAAAAAAAAAACTCCTGGTAATGGTTGTCACCCGCGTAGGAGAAAAAACCATGGAGGAAGCACTTGCAGCCATCCAAACCAAACTCCAAGACCTGGATGAAAAATTTCTCAGCCTCCATCTTCAGCATTCAGCCATGAACAATAACTGACAACAAGAATCTTCTGCAACCAATGGGTTCTCTTTTTATAGCAATTTCTGTGGTCCGAAGCTTGAGTTTCCTAGCTTCAATGGTACTGATCCGATTGGATGGATCTATCATGCAAAACAGTATTTCAATCTGCATAATACTTTTGATGTCCAAAAATTTCCACTTGCATCCTTTCATTTGGAACAGGAAGCCCTTCAATGGTACCATTGGTACATCAAGGCTCATGACAGGCCAAAATGGACAGATTTTTGCCAACTTTTTTTGCAACGATTTGCTCCTAGTTCTTTTGATGACCTCACCGGAGCACTCACTAAACTTAGTCAAAGTGGCACTGTGAGAGAGTATCAGATAGAATTTGAGAAACTAGCCAATCACAGAGAAGGATTCTTTGATGAATTCTAGAGGAGTTGTTTTATCAATGGTCTTAAGGATGAAATCCGGTTAGAGGTTAAAATGTTCTGTCCCAACACAATGATGGAAGTCCTAAGGTTGGATAAGTTGGAAAAAGACAAGATTGCAGCCCAACAACACTCCAAACCCACTTTTGTTCTCCGAAATATGGGTTCTCAACGACCTTCCATCCCGCCAGCTCCTCGACTAACTCCTATCAAGCATTTGTCTGAAACAGAGATGTAGCCACGTAGAGAAAACAGGCTTTGTTATCATTGCAATGAGAAATTCACTCGGGGACATAGATGTGTTCAACAAAAGCTCTATCTCTTGGATATGGATTCTTCTCCTGCCTCTAAAATTGGTGAAGAAGCTCCAGATATAATGGAGGATCAGGTCGACATTTAGGAGCCGCCTATTTACCCTGCATCTTAGGATGAACAACCATAGATATCTCTCCATGCTTTATCCAGCATCACCACCCCCCAAACAATGCGGGTCATGGGTTACTTCAAGAAGATTCCTCTTACAATACTCATTGATTCTAGTAGCACTCATAACTTCATTGACCCTCGTATCTCCAAACATGCTGATTGTTTTGTCCATCCTTGCTCCAACTTTCAAGTCATGGTTAACAATGGGGGAACCTTACCTTGCAAGGGGAAGTGTCACAATGTGCGTACCTCTGGAATATTATAACCTGCGCTCTGACATGTTTTCCTTGTCCCTAGGCGGATGTGATGTGGCTTTGGGCGTTCAATGGTTATGCAAACTTGGCCCCATCTTATGGGATTTTGCTAAAATTTGGATGCAGTTTTCAGTCAATGGGAAACAACACAAATTTAAGGGCTTGCAGCAAGGGTCTCTCCACATCATCAGTTCACATCACCTAGAAAAGATCCTTAAGAAGAATTCACATGGTTTCATCGCTCAACTCCATTCCATTCAGATGCACCCATCAACGGTCTCCCCTACTTCCTTGGATAGATATGTAGGTGTCCTTGCTGAACCAGTGGGCTTGTCGCCTTCAAGAGACCTTTCTGGTAAGAATTTAGCCGCATTTACATCTCAACAAGAAATGATGGTTATTTTGCATGCAGTACAAAAGTGGTAGCCATACCTATTAGGGAATGATTTCTGCATCAAGATTGATCTCCAGAGTTTGGAAAATTTCCTGGAACAACGGGTCTCCTCCCTAGCACACCTGAAATGGGTTATCCACCTCATGGGTTATGACTATGCGATCACTTACAAGAAGGGTAAGGACAATATGGTGGCAGATGCTCCTTCTCACACATTTGATGACCCAGTTTCTCTTACAGCTATTTCTCTACTTGTTCCAGACTGGTTGCAATCTGTTCAACAGGGCTATCTCTTCTATGAACTCCATGCTTCTTCATCAGCAAGGCACTCTGGGTTCCTCAAAATGTATGACCAGGAACAATGTAACTTCTTTTGGAAGGGACTAAAAATGATAATTCAACCGTTGGTGGCTGACTGTGATACTTTCCAGGTCAACAAGGGTGAAACAACACTCCTTTCGGGACTGCTCGAACCCTTGCCCATCCCTACACATATTTGGACAACTATTTCTATGGATTTCCTAGAAGCGCTCCACTGGTACAATACCACATCTAAAAGGACACCATATGAAGTAGTCTATAGACAGGCACCTCCAATTCTTCTTCCATATACCCTCAGCAGCTCCTCAATTCAGGCAATTGACTTGGTTATTCGAAACCGCAATCAGATTCTTCTCATTCTGCAGGACAATCTTCACATGCCAAGAATTCGACTGAAACAACAAGCTGATCAACACCGTTCTGAGTACACTTTTCACGCAGCTGATATGGTTCTTCTTTGTGTACAACATTCCAAGAAACCCTCCCTGAACCTCAAAAGGCGTGAGTGGACCGGAATGCAACCCGAGGATGCTACAAGGGAACCGCTCCTTTAGATTATGCATCAATTTCCACATCTAAAGCTTTGAGGACAAAGGTTTTTCTAAGGGAGAGGGGATGTTAGGAACCCATGTCAACCCTTCTTATTTACTTTGTTAGTATATTGTTTTTCGATGCATATTCTTTGTAAGTCGTCTCGTAGTATTTGTTGATCCATAGTTTGTCTTATTGTTGTTGGATGCATATGCTTTGTAAGTCGTCCCGTAGTAATTGTTGATCCATAGTTTGTATTGGCACATGGTTTGTATTGACACAAGGTATTGACCCATGGTATTGGCGCTTAGAATTAGTATATAAGTTTTTGTTGAGACCAATGAAGGTACTGTGAAGTTATTTATATTGAGCTTGCTCAAAGGAGGTTGCCCCCTCAAATTGGCATGCGATCAATAAAAGCAATTCTAAGTTCTGTTGTTTTTGCTATATCATATATTTTCATTAATTAATCATTGCAGGTTCTTCACAAAGTATGTAACCTATCAGTTAGACAGTGCCAGTGAAAGTAAAAATATTGCATTAGTGAAGTCACAAGTACAAATGAATATTGCATATTTTTCATATTACATGTTCAATTTATGACATAAACATTGTAATATTTCCCTTGTTTTCATGGTAACAGGCATTGGTATGTGACTTCTTGACGGAGTTCTACGAGAAAATAGAGCAGTATGTTCAACATGTGCATGTATTGCGATGGAAAGATGAGCAGTACAAAAAATGCAAGGACACATTTCCTGTTGGAACCATAGTGTCAATTGTGGATTTTGCAGAAAATTACAGCCTTCAGCCACAAAATGAAATCCAGAGTCAATACTACCATTCAAACCAAGTCAGCATCATGGTACATATTATGTATAAGCATGGGCCAGAGAGCAGCAATGACAAGAGGATAATACTGAAGGAGACAACCTTTTACATAAGTGATGATAGAACCCATGATCAACATTATGTTCAACATTGTTTTCGAATTTTCTATGATCAGTTGAAGGAGAGAGATCTACAGATGGATCAGTATTGGATATGGTCAGATGGTTGTGCGGGCCAGTTCAAAAATGCCCGAGTATTCCAATGGATGAGTATTTTGCATAAGACTTATAACTGCGGCATATCTAGAACTATTTTGAGACCGAGCATGGAAAAGGAGAACATGATACGGTTGGTGCATGCATCAAGACCGCACTACGAAGGGAAGAGATGAGGTTTGACAGGGAACCTCATATTTGAGATGTAGAATCCATAGTTCAATAGTGCTCTGCAACAATGTCAAACTGAGCAAGAGATCAACAAACATCATCAGTGGCAGGACGTGTAGTAAGAAAGTTTTGGTGAGTGGTTGACATAGATCGATTGCGTTCCTATAGTTGCAGGACAATACAAGGAACACGTGGATTTCATTCAGTTCGAAGCTCAAACAACCCCTTATTTGAAATATTGACGCGAAATCTTGCATGCTTTTGCATCCCTTACAGTAGTAGCGAATGGGATGAATGTGAATGCACGGACTGGGTTGATGAATGGGATTGTGTGTCACTTGCAGTAGACCAACGTGCAGTTGTTGAAACAACCTAGTTATAGGAGTTTCAATCAGCGATTTCTACAGAATATGACCATATCTCAGATCTTGTACAACCAGGACACATATACACAGTTGTTGCTACGAAAGACAATTAATGGAGCACGGATTATTGGTTGGCACGGTGCGTCCAAGGTAAGTAAACCCTCTATGCATCATTAATTGATGATGAAGGCATTGGATTCCCTATCGGCTCAATGGTGGTTTAGGGGGAATATCTTACACTAGATGGGAAGTCAAGAAAGACTAGTGGGCATGAATTCATGGATTACAGACTAGGTTCAGTGGTGTATCACTTCACAAACTTGATCGTTGGCACAAACATTCATCCTCATACAATGTCAAGCAAGAGCTCAACCAAGGTACGCTACTACCTACCTCATTCAGAGCATGAGAGATTGATGGAGACAATTAGCAACAGAGAGGATCCAGATGGATTTATTGAATGAGGCCAGTCAACTTTACATAAGAGAAAGAATTGCATCAAATAATGTTATGTTCTAGATTGAGGTATGTGTAGTTTTATGTTATTTTGTTGGTACATGCATTTTTTGTTGATATATACATACATACATGTCTTTGTCATACATACATGCATACATACATAGAGATACATACATACATACATACATACATACATAGTTACATGTCACTAACACTTGTCATGCTTTCCAAATTCACTTTTCTTGTTTGCTTAGTCAACAACATTTGTAATGCTTCCTCCATGTCAACAAGTCATCCTCATCATGCATGTCAACAACATCTGTCATGCTTGTTTGACATGATCTCATGCTTGCTTGATATTTGCATCATCATATTTTTGTCCTTGTCATACTTGGTGATATTTACATCATCATATTGTTGTACTTTTCATACTTGGCCACTTGTCATACTCCTTTGTCATCCTATCAATCTTTCTTACCTTGGCATGCTCCTTTGTCGAGTCATTAACACTTTGTCGTTAATGTGTTGTCTATTGCTTGTCCTTCATATCATCTTGTCCATATTCCATGCCATCATTTCACCCTTTGTCATTAACGTTTAGAAACCAAATCTATCCCTAGAAACTTAGTCTAGCCCTAGAAGAACTAATATAACCCTACAAACCTAATCTAGCCCTAGAATTCCTAGAAAGCTAAACTAACCCTAGAAACACTAATTTAACACTAGAAAACTAAGCTAGAATACTATAAATCTAATCTAGTTCTAGAAGCCTAAGCTAGAACTAAAAACACTAATCTCTATGAATCCCTCATTGGCTTCAACAACAAGCTTATGTTAATCAATGTCTCCCCACTAGCATTATTATCTTTATTACGGTTTAAAAACTCTACCCATGTCACGTCACACAAGTACACCACTAGAGAACTCAACTTATAGAATCCAAGTCTACATGTCCATCTTGGTATTTAAATCCTCAAACCCTAGGTCTTATACTCTAGCATCAAACCCTAATATGCATTTGGATGGCGATAAGAATGAGATGCTTTATTTTGGGATTGAATTATTTGAATATTTAGGCCTCTAACACCTCTGCAACTTCTTCCACTACCATGATCTCATATTTCAATGATGTCAATGGCTTGTGATTATATAAATTTAAATATTTCTTTTTCTTGGAATGTTGGGGTACATGCAAGAGCACATGGAAATGTTAATATGAGATATCTCATGCAAACCCTAGCCATGTCACATCACACAAGTACTCTAGCATCGCCCAAAAGAAATCTCTACAAGAACATCCAACATGTCTATCTTTCCCTTATCTTCTCCACTGGTTATATCTTTGTGATCCATAAAATCTAACTCCTAGGGTTTACTCATTAACCCTATAATCTCCATGATAGATAAGAAGTCCACATCAATCAAGCTCATTAACCCTGTGTCAATCAAGCTCTCGCCACTAGCATGATTCTCTTTCTTAGGGTTTACAAACAATAGCCATGTCACATTACATAAGTACATGGCAAGAGAACGCTATTGATAGCACCCAAAATCATGTTGGGCATTAGCTCCACTCTGCATGTCTTCTATTAGAGAAATGACCTTAGTGTTAGAACAAGATGCTCAACTTTTGACCTAATTTGTCACTTTCTCAAAATTACTTGGAATTTCCCTTTGTGAGGCCTTTTACTTGGGGCTCCCAATTATCTCACATACTCTTAGACCCTCAACCATGGGCACACAAAAAATATCAAGTCTACTCTCCATCGATGGATATCACACACATCTAATGTAAATCAATCCTATGTCACAATCACTTTTGTGCTTTAGTGAATTTGCATGGAGCCTCACAAAAATATCGTAGTTCTTATATTAGATTTAGTTGCATTGAAAACGTATCATGCATAAACTAAATCTGAAAACTCACTCTTACAACAATTATAGCAATAGTAAAACAACCCTTAACTTATTCAATGATGATGTCAAATCACTCGACAAAATTATCTTTTACTTGTGATAAATTAGCAATACATATAACTATAAATTACAATTCAAGAACATGCATGAGAGCCTTATCACAAGGCTAGTATGATTCACTAGCTCTCCAAAAGACTATCTAGGGAAAATAGTGAAAGCCCTAGCTGAACCAAGGAGATATAACATGCATGAATCACTAAAACAAGTCGTCCAATGCAATACATCTACTTCTCTTCTTCTTATTTAGAAAATGCACCTAGGGTTTCATCACAAGACCCTAATCATAAACCCCCAAGGGATTTAACCCTATAATCTCAGAAGGATCAAGTTCAAGACAAGTTGTCCTCCCTAGATTTCATATATCCTTGTAGGGGTGTTTTCATGAACCATAGTTAATTCCTCCGTGAAGCTAATTACAAATAAAAGAGCATGATATTGATGGTATGAGAAGGAATAACTCCTTATTCTATATATCATTGAAATTGGTGGTCTCCTCTAGCCTTGACATCCAAAATCATGTTAGGTGTTAGCTCTGTTCTCCATGCATTCTACTAGGGAAATGGCCTTAGTGTTAGAACAAGATATTAGTAACCATAGTGACCACAAGTCTTCACAAATGTGAAAGAGACGTGATCCAATTTCGCTCAAGGCCCCCCCCTAGCTTGTCCGAAGGCTCCCGGGCATGCGTGGCCACCGTGGACAAATCCGCAATGGCCATACACATGTGTGGGAGCCGAAAAAACCCAAGTTCACTTGCTGGTTTGGGTTTCGTGCCCCCGGAGCGATTCCTCAAAGTGTCCCCGAATGGCCTCGGATTGCCTGTCCAATATGCCCGCAGCACCCAAACTGTGGATCTAGATGCAAATACGTCGATTATGGTGGAACTAGGATGTCGGGTTTTAGCTCTACGCCCCCCACAACATGTCGCCAATCCCCGAAAATGGTGCTAATGTGCCATCTCTGGATCTAGGGTTTTGCTCAGTGACGACCATTGCAATCTTGCTCAAGGGGAGAATTTCTCATTTGAAGGCTCCCAAGCGTGCGTGGCCATCATGGACATGTCCGCAATGGCCATACGTACTTATGGGAGCTAACGGAAGCAAAGCCCGCTCGCCGGTTTGGGTTCTGTGCCCCTGGAGAAAATACTCAAAGTGTCCCTGAATGGCCCCGGGGTGCCGGACAAAGCTTCCCATAGCACCCAAACCATGGCTCCGATCGTGAATCCGTTGATTCTGGTGGATCCAGGACGTCGGGTTTCAACTAGGGGACCCCCCACAGCATGCCGCCAACCCTTGAAAATGGTGCTCTTGTGCCATCTCCAAAGCTAGGGTTTTGCTGAGTGACGAACATGCCAATCTTGCTCAAGGGGGCCATTTCTCATTCGAAGGCTCCTGGGTGTGCGTGGCCACCGTTGACACATCTGAAATGGCCATACGCACTTGTGGGAGCTAAAGTAACCCAAGTCCGCTCATTGGTTTGGGTTTCATGCCCCTGGAGCAATTCCTCAAAGTGTCCCCGAATGGCCCCAGGGTGCCGGACCAAGATGTCCACAACACCCAAACCATGGCTCCGGTCGTGAATCCGTTGATTTTGGTGGATCCAGGACACTGTGTTTCAGCTAGGGGACTCCCCCGGGCATGCCTCCAACCCTCGGAAATGGTGCTAATGTGCCATTTCTCGTCTGAAGGCTCTCGGGCATGTGTGGCCACCATGGACACATCCACAATGGCCATATGCACCTGTTGGAGCCAACGAAACCTAAGTCCGCTTTTCGGTTTGGGTTCCGTGCCCCCGGAGCAAATCCTCAAAGGGTCCCCGAATGGCCTTGAGGTGCCAGACCAAGATTCCTGCAGCACCCAAACCATGGCTCTCGTCGCGAATCCGTCAATTTTGGTGGATCTAGGACATTGGGTTTCAGTAGGGCCCCCCCCACAGCATGCCACCAACCCCCGAAAATGGTGCCAATGTGCCATCTCCGGAGCTAGGGTTTTACTCAGTGAAGGAGCTAGGGTTCACTGAGTAAAACCCTAGCTTCGGAGATGGCACATTGGCATCATTTTCGAGGGTTGGAGGCATGTTGTGGGGGATCCTCTAGCTGAAACCCAGCATCCCAGATCCACCAGAATCGATGGATTCGCGACCAGAGCCACGGTTTGGGTGCTGCAAACATCTTGGTCCAGCACCCCAGGGCCATTCGGGCACACTTTGAGGAATTTCTCCAAGGGCACGAAACCCAAACCGGCAAGCAGACTTGGGTTCCATCAGCTCCCATAGGTGCATGTGGCCATTGCAGATGTGTCCATGGTGGCCACGCACTCCCGGAAGCCTTCAGACAAGAAATGCCCCCCTTGATCAAGATTGGCATGGCCTTCATTGAGCAAAACCGTAGCTCCAGAGATGGCACATTGGTACCGTTTCCGTGGGTTGGAGGCCTGCTGTGGGGGGGGGAGCTGAAACCCGGCATCCCAGATCCACCGGAATCAACGGATTCATGACCAGAGCCATGGTTTGGGCCCTGTGGGCATCTTGGTCTAGCAACTCGGGGCCATTCAAGGACACTTTGAGGATTTGCTATGGGGGCACAAAACCCAAATTTGTGAGCGGACTTGGGTTCCGTCATCTCCCACAGGTGCGTATGGCCATTGCGAACGTGTCTACGTGGCCATGTATTCCTGAGAGCCTTTGGGTGCGAAATGGCCCCTTGAGCAAGATTGGCATGGCCTTGACTGAGCAAAACCCTAGCTCCAGAGATGGCACATTGGCACCATTTTTGGGGGTTAGCGACACGCTATGGGGGGTCCCCTAGCTGAAACTTGACATCCCGGCTCAACCAGAATCGATGGATTTGCAACTGGAGGCAAGGTTTTGGTGTTGTGGGCATCTTAGTCCGTCACCCCAGGGCCATTCGAGGACACTTTGAGGATTTGCTTCGAGGGCATGGAACCCAAACCAGTGAGCGGACTTGGGTTCCGTTAGCTCCCATAGGTTTGTATGGCCATTGCGGACATGTCCATGGTGGCCACGCACGCCTGGGAGCCTTCAGACGAGAAATATCCCCCTTGAGCAAGATTGGCATAGCCATCACTGAGCAAAACCCTAGCTCTGGAGAAGGCACATTGGCACTGTTTACGAGGGCTGGAGGCATGCTCCTAGGGGTCGCCTAGCTAAAACTCGACGTCCCAGATCCACTGGAATCGATGGATTCACGACTGGAGCCATGGTTTGGGTTCTACAGGCATCTTGGTACGACACCCCAGGGCCATTCTAGGACACTTTGAGGAATTTCTCTGGGGCCACGGAACCCAAACCGGGGAGTGAACTTGGGTTTCGTCGACTCCCACATGTGCATATGGCAATTGCGGACATGTCCATGGTGGCCATGCACTCCCGGGAGCCTTCAGACGAGAAATGGCCCCATTGAGAAAGATTGGCATGACCTTCACATTGGGGTCAAATTTGAAAAATCATCGACCAGGCACTTATGGATAGCGTTCCCAGTTGGAACCTTCCTAGACACACTTGCATGACTCTTTGAAACCCGATTTTGCTGCATGGTTGGAATTCTATGCCCCCAGTAGGTATCTAGCAGATGTCTCTGAAGGCCTTTTGGATGTGAGACAGAACAAGATATAGAATGACAACAATGGCTTGGATCGACAAACCGTCAACTCCGTTGGATTTAGGACATTGGGATAGTGCTGGGGGTGGCCCTCTCCTCCGGTCCCATGTCCTAGGTGTCATCTTGTAGGTCCATTTTGGAAACTAGGGTTTTGCTCAGTAAGGGAGTGTGCAATTTTTGCACATTGGGCTCAAATTTTCAAAATCGTCGACTGGGCACTTATGGCTAGTGTTCCCAGCTAGAACCTTCCTAGACACACTTGCAGGACTCCCTGAAACCTGGTTTTGTTGCACGGTTGGAATTCTATGCCCACGGTAGGTATCCAGCAGGTGTCCCTGAAGGACTTTTGGATGCGAGACAGAACGAGCCATAGAATGACGACCATGAATTGGATCGACAAACCATCGACTCCATTGGATTCAGGACATTGGGATAGTGATATGGGTTCCCCTCTCCTTCGGTCCCATGACCCAAGTGTCATCTTGTAGGTCCATTTTGGAAACTAGGGTTTTGCTCTGTAAGGGAGTGTGCAATTTTTGCACATTGGGGTTAAATTTGCAAAATCGTCGACCGGGAACTTATGGCTAGAGTTCCCAGCTGGAACCTTCCTAGAAACACTTGTAGGACTCCCCGGAACCCAGTTTTGTTGCACGGTTGGAATTATATGTCCACGGTAGGTATCCAGTAGGTGTCCCTGAAGGCCTTTTGGATGCGAGATGGAACGAGCAGTAGAATGACGACCGTGGCTCAGATAAAAAAACCGTTGACTTTGTTGGATTCAGGACATTGGGATAGTGCTACGGGTGCACCTCTCCTCTAATCCCATGGCCCAGGTGTCATCTTGTAGTTCCATTTTGGAAACTAGGGTTTTTGCTTAGTAAGGGAGTGTGCAATTTTTGCACATTGGGGACAAATTTGCAAAATCGTCAACCGAGAACTTATGGCTAGCGTTCCCAGCTGGAACCTTCCTAAACACACTTGCAAGACTCCCCAAAACCTAGTTTTGTTGCACGGTTGGAATTCTATGCCCACGGTAGGTATCCAGCAGGTGTCCCTAAGGGCCTTTTGGATGCGAGACGGAATGAGCCATAGAATGATGACTGTGGCTCAGATCGACAAACCATCAACTCCATTGGATTCAAGACATCGAGATAGTGCTAGGGGTGCCCCTCTCATATGGTCCCATGGCCCAGGTGTCATATTGTAGGTTCATTTTGGAAACTAGGTTTTTGCTTAGTAAGGGAGTGTGCAATTTTTGCACATTGGGGCCAAATTTGAAAAATCGTTGACCGGGAACTTATGGCTAGCGTTTCCAGCTAGAACCTTCCTAGACACACTTGCAGGACTCCCCGGAACTCAGTTTTGTTTCAAGGTTGGAATTCTATGCCCCCGGTAGGTATCCGGCAAGTGTCCCTGGAGGCCTTTTGGATGCGAGAGGGAACGAGCCGTAGAATGACGACCGTGGATCGGATCGACAAACTGTCTACTCTGTTGGATTCAGGACATCAGGATAGTTATAGGGGTGATCCTCTCCTCCGGTCCTATGGCCTAGGTGTCATTTTGTAGGTCCATTTTGGAAAATAGTGTTTTGCTCAGTAAGGGAGTGTGCAATTTTTGCACATTGGGGTCAAATTTGCAAAATCATCGACCAGACACTTATGGTGATGATGATGATGATGGTGATGATGATGAGGATGGTGATGATGATGGTGATGAAGATGATGATGATGATGAATAATATGATGATGATGGAGATGTTGATGAGGAACCTAGAGATGACAATGATGATGAAGATGGTGATGATGATGAAGACGTTGACGATGATGGTGATGGTGATGGTGATGAAGATGATGATGATGATGATGATGATGATGATGATGATGAATATGATAATGATTGAAATGTTGATGAGGAACCTAGAGATGACAATGACGATGAAGATGTTAATGATGTTGATGATGGTGATGGTGATGGTGATGGTGATGAAGATGATGATGATGAAGAAGATGATGATGATGGGGATGTTGATGAGGAACCTAGAGATGAAAATGATGATGAATATGGTGATGATGATGAATATGGTGATGATGATGAATATGTTGATGATGATGGTGATGGTGATGAACATGATGACGATGATGATGATGGAGATGTTGATGAGGAACCTAGAGATGACAATGATGATGAAGATGTTGATGATGATGATGATGGTGATGATGATGAATACGTTGATGATGATGGTGATGGTGATGAAGATGATGATGATGATGATGATGATGATGATGAATATGATGATGATGGAGATGTCGATGATGAACTTGGAGATGACAATGATGATGAAGAGTTTTGCTCAGTAAAAATTATCAAGCTTTTGAGTTTCATGATAGTGGCACCATTGTGGAGAAGGTGAAGAGGTAGTGTTACTTGTAGGGAGGTTAGGACATATTGGAGGAAGTATCTAAAGGGTACAAAGGGTTTAGTGCTAGGGTTTGGGTGAGGGTCAGGGTTAGAGTTATATAAGGAAATTGAATTAGGTCATTTATCTAATGTACATTTTATATTAATGGTATGGCTTGGTCTAAGGTGGTGCTCTCAAATAGCTATTTCATTATGAAATATTTAATAAGAAATTAATTAAATTAAAATAAGTGTATTGCTAAATATAGTGAGCATTGAGCATGGGGAACCAAGTCTAGCCATATGTGTATTGTTAAATATAATTTTGTTGGGTGAAGCCAATAACCAACATAATCAACATAATGTAAGAGTTTTTTGGGTTGGGGATATACCTCAAGGTACCCAAAGCATGAAATTTTTTTGGGTGGGCACAAAACCAAGAGAACAAAAAATGTTGAAGAGGACATGTGGGGTGGGAGGTCGGCCTTCAAAAACTCAAGCATTGACATGAGTGAGGTAGATCTAAAGCAACTTCTCTCATACCAAATGAGAGAAGTGGTAGGTAGGTCTCTGGGTCTCTAAAGCAACTTCTCTCATACCAAATGAGGTAGGTCTAAAGAAACTTCTTTTGTGGAGTGGTGTTGCATTTTGAAGTTCCCTTGGTCTTTGTGTTCTAGTTGCATTGTTGCATTTGGATATTTGTTCCCAATGCTAGGAGTTTTTTTCTTTTTTTCTTTAACTTGTGTGTAGAGCTCTAGGCATTCATCTAAAATTTTCCCAATCTATCTATCCAAGCTCATTCTACCTTCATTAATGAGTTTTGACCTCAAATTTCAATCTTCTTCTATGGTCATGTATTATTTATCTCGAGGAATTTATTAATATCCAATGTATTTGACTCTAAGAACCTCTCATGAGTGATTATAAAAAATCATGCCCTAGCATGTGCAATAGTTAGTTGATTCCTTCTTGCATAATTTCTCATGTAATTTTCCAATTTACTTTCCCACCACTAAATAGTCTCCTTCTCACACAACATATATGCATGTATGCAACCATTATACAATATGTGTCATAATTAGTATTACCGATATGTGTCATTATCCAAGATATATCTACATATTCATACACATAAATGGAAAGTGAGGAAGGGGATAATGTAACTTTAGAGCCATCAATAATTAGCCTTTTATTAATCCCTAACAAATATTTATTTTTACATTGATAGGATGATGCATATTTATGCTCTTTACATAGAGGAGAGGTAACTATAGCTATTGTAACTATCTTTATCAGTCTGTCAACCAACGTGACTACTTAGTCGAATCTTACATGTATACCTCCAGTCAACTCTTTATCCTAGTTGACTAGTTGAATAAAGCTCCTACAACAATGCCAATAGAGGATTTTCAACACAAGGGATGGAACTTGATCATGGTGATTAAAACATATAAAGGTTATTAGGACCTAAATGAATATTTTCATGCTCATGATCCATGAACAAATCCTTGAAACACTACACAAGCTCTCTAGACGAGATACATGGCCTTTGTTTTGGATATGGATTACATTTGGAGGTTTTGTGCACTAAGGATGGGTCTTTATGTATTGACAATGATAAGGTGAGGACATATGAGGCCTCAAATTGAATATAAATGTTTTAAGGATATTATCCATCAAGATTCCCTCAACCCCAAAACATGCCCTTTCAAAGAATTTTTTTATCTTTGAGTGTGATATGGGTGCCAACATGAGGTTTAGTGTGATTCAAGTGATATGGTTAACCCTTCCATCCAAGCACACATATGAACTTCTCATATATCTAGGTTAATTTGATATAATATGTGATGTAGTGCTTGTTAGAATTGACTATTATAACCATTACAAGGTTAAGTATGGAAGATCCAAGACAAAGATTGAACACAAATGTTGAAGGTGTAGATGAAGACACTAAGTAAATGCATTACTTCAGATAAACAAATATGAAGAAGTCATCATCTCCTATTTATTTTTTTGTAGACCTAAAGTCACAACACTTTGTAATGTAAATATCACTCCTTAGTTTGCTTGGTTAGGTATGTTGTTGCTGAAAGGAAAAGATGCAAGACCCATTCAAATAAAAGGGACTCATATTGATGTCACTTGGTGTCTAGAAATAACATCTATATGTATGTGAAATTTTTTCCATAACATTGTTATTGAAGACAAAATCATGTATGCAAAAATGTAATCAAAGACAAATTCATATAAACAAGTGCAGATCCATCTATTAATATTAAAAAATGATCCAATCATGTACACTTTTTGGAAAAATGGAACATCGTTCGCAACGTCTATATAATGGCAACTCATGCCCTATACAAAATATGGCAGCTCGTGCCCTATACAAAATATGGCCCATTGTGCCCTATACAAAATATGGAAACTCATTCCCAAAATGCCACATCGTGGCTAGTCTACATAGGAGGGTCTCTCAATCCTCTTACCCACCCTCGGAGCTCCTAGGTGCATCTCCAAAATCTATCTTCCTCTTCTTTGTGCTAGAGGAAGCTGGGTCCTTCGGGCGACTTGAACCACGTCCCTTTGAGACCTAAAACGACAACAATAATATGTCAACTTTTCCTGGAAATTATACAAGTATAAAACATAATTTAAAAATAAAAATAGTTTTCAAATCTTAGATAACTCACCGCATGCGAGACTGTAAGTCGTGAGGGGGTATTCCTCCTTCGTGCTCCTAGTCTCTCAGCAATGCCATCCTGAAACATTTAGAACAATCAGATAAATTATGAAATTAGATGCATATAGTAATTTTCGTTAAAATTGAACGAGATTTTCATAAACTAGTCAATCTCACCGTGAACACAACCGGTTGGTCTTCAGGGCTGGCGTGTGGAGCAGTTGGCTAGATGGTATAGGGGAGGATGTAGCCATATCGACGGTGGTTACACCACTGGGGGCAGAGTGGAAGAAGGAGGCATGGACTGGGGTGGGTGATGTGGAGATGCATGTCTAGGGCGATAAACCCCAGCTGACTATAGTATGGATGGGAGCACCGTGGAATGGGGAGCGAGTGTGGTGGGGGAATGTTGGGGGGGGGAAGGTTTGTGTTGCGGTGGAGGGACGGGTGACTGTGGATGGGTGGTGTGCCATGGTCGGATGGGGGAGGGTGGGAACATGAGAAACCGATACAAAGGTGGTGGAAAGGTTGGGATGGGGTGATGGGATGCAGGATATGAAACAGTAGGGGGAGCTGGATGGACCTGTGGTGTTCGATAGGAGGGGGAGGGCTGGATGGAAGGGGGTGGGGAGGGATGCATGGAATGGGGAATGTATGACAGGGGATACAACTGGCATATACAGTGGCCGAAAGGCCAACGAGGGAGGAAAAACGACATTGCCAGCTGATATACACAGACAAGTCATCATATTTGAAATTAAATTTATGCTTTAATACACACGATACCTGCACACATGGAGATCTATTGATCCTTGGGGGCGATGGCTGGTTGCTGGAGCCTATGGACACCTATGCGAACACTACAATTTTTAGATTGAATTTGTAAAAACAATATTAGCAATATTAAACATAATGCCAATGAGAATGACAACGATAGTACTTTAAAAACATGACTGCAGTTAATCTAGATTCAAGTTAGATGATAGTGGTTAGATGGGATTTGGATATTATAGAAATTTTTTATTGTATTGGTGCAATCCATTTGTTCAAGACTTGGTAAAGAACATGGTTGTAGCGATTGTGTCCTTTGACCCACAATGGATTGGGCCCATGATAAGAACAAATGACCCATTATGTGGTTATTCATTGAAGATAATGTGGCAAAGAAGGTTGACAATTTATGCTTGAAGTGTTTGATGGCCAAAGTTGACATTGATGACAACATGTTAATGACAAAGGTCAAAGTGATGACATGGCAAAGACTTGATTAGAAAAATAGTAAACATGACAAGCTTTGATGACTTAACAAGTGGCAAGCAAGCATGACAAGTGTAGAGGACTTGACAAAGTGGAGACATGACAAACGATTGATGACAAGGACTTGATAATGACATTGATGACAATACATTAATGACAAAGACATGGAAGAGTTAAGAACATGGAGCATACACATTATGGAAAGCACAGTGGGGATGGTGACATGGCTTGAGGAACGGCAAAGGTGACAAGTATGACAAACATGGAAAGCATGATAAGTGCTTATGACAAGAATGGAAGAAGGACATGGAAAGCGAAGGACAAGACAAAGACAAGTGACAAGCAAGCAAGCTTGATGACTTGTCAAGCATGGTGTTTGATGACATGGAACTGACAAGGAGGACATAGTTGGTGACAAGAAGGATTGATAACTTGGTGAAATGGAGTACAATGAATTGGAAAACATAAGATTAGAGGAAAAAGACAATATGATGAGGTGGACAAGGAAGATGTGCTAGCATTTGGAAGGCCCCTTGCGGGCATTTCAAAGCACCATTGTAGGCATAATCAAAAGTACCTTGTGGGCATTCTTTGAAGCACCCACTGTGGGCATTTGTGGTGTATTGCGAGCATATTGATAAGGGCCTGTGGGAATTTACATGAGACCATTACATGCATAATCCAAGATCAATATAGGCATGTGTTGATGGCCCTTGTAGGCATCAAAGTGGAGCCCGTTGCGGGCATTTTTAAGAGTGCATTGCGGGCATCTTAAGGGTATATGTGTGTCTCACATTTAATATTCTGAAAGGATAGAAGGTGACATGGAATAGAAGCACTATTACATATGGGCAGATTGTTCCATGCAATATTTCAACGTTTTCAACATTCATGGATTAAAAAAATGAATTTTTATATTTTTTTTGCATAGGGCAGAAAAACTGTGACAATATCAACGATTTTTAATGTTCCACGAACTTTCGTCCCTATATCGACAAAATTTCTAGGTTTTACTTTTCGTTGCAATATAGATAAATGTTGAGCTATATATACTACATACTCTAACCATTATTTACATATTTTCTATTCTTGCGACACATTGAGCACGGATTTTGGACTTGCGAGATGATTGTTTGAGCTTGGATATTCTACATAGCTCTGATTTTGAACTTGCAAGGTTAGTAATGTATTTTTTTTGTCTATATTTTTATAAGGGTTAGAATTTAATATTGTTTAGTAATGAGGCTTAGGTGTTAACTTGCTATTTTTCCTTTCTAATATTTTTTTCAAGAACTTGCTATCATTTTCATTTGCCTCATTTTAACTTTTCTCTCATGCATCAATTTGTGGTATTTGTCAATCTCTTATAAGTGATTGTACTAAAGACAATTGACATATGGAGGGTATATTCTTGAATTACATTGTATGATATCATCAATATCCCCATGCATTTAAGATAATGACCACGTGGAGTGGATTATCTAGGTATGTTGATTTCCATGCAAGACTATTTGCTTTTCTTTAGTTAGATTCAAAGATTTGATTTATTTTATTTTTATTTTCATGAAATACATATCTCAAGGAAACTCACTAAGCACTTTTATTCATCGTCTACATAAAGTTATCTCCATAAGGTTACTTAGAGTTGATCCTTTGGTATTTAGTGTTGGATCTCCCTTGGTGTTGGCCATTTGCTGTAGCAATCCCTCATCTTTTCATTGTTGGTTTCCTTTTTTTCACCAGTATTTTACATAAAGGGAAATTCATGGGCTTCATCTATGATTCCGATTCTCAAAATTCATGGTTTTTATTTTTAACTATTGTTTCCTTGAAAATCTATCAACAAATGATTTGAAATCTCGATTCCATCTCTCATGACCAGAACACCGAATCCATCTCTCATGACCATAATGCCCAATTAGTATACAACAACTTTTATAGGATCTTCAGATCACTTCAACACTGTGCTTAGATGGTTGTGATTAGAAATATCTTCTCCAACCCCTAGTTGAAATCAATGCCAACAAAACGCATTATTGGTAGTCTACAGAATAATTTTTTTTGGATCTAATACATACAAAATATCAACTATGTTGTATTGAAATATCCAGAAAAGGTCATTATAAAACGGTTGTGGCAAGGAACTTCATGGAAATGCTATTTTAAGTCCAACATACTTCTATCTTAGGAATTGCATCACCTTGTCAAATCTAGATTCTAGTTAAATATTTTAGGGTAACAAGTTGATTTTCATGGTAAATGATATCATTCTAGTACTAAAGTCATTTCTTTTTAATAAAATTAAGTGGTACTTTTCTTGCTTGTGATTATTGTGTTTGTGATGTATTTTTTGTTATGAAAAATTTTTGATGCTTCTTAAATAAGCTCACTAATTATTTTTGGTCCTCTGCAATGACCCTAATTATAACACGGTGGTCCACAATTGAGTGATAGATCCTAAATACGACGTAAGACGGTACATTGGAAGTATATATTACTTTAGTCTTCATGTTTTTCTTTATAAATATAGAAATTGGATTATAATATACTGTATTTAGAAATATACTTATAATATCTAATGTAATTGACAATTTATTGTTTGGTATGGTGTAGGTAAGACAATTACTTGTACCACTACAAGGATTTGTCACTATGAATGAAAATGCAAGGAAGCTTGCTCAGTATAGAGCTGCATTAGAGGCGAGAGGAGATGGAAAATGTTATTGTCCTTGCTCTGATTGTAGGGGCTTGCAAAAAAGATGACTTTTAATAACAATAGCTGAAATACATTGTAGGGAGAAGGGGCACACCGAAGGGGGTTATGAATATCGTCCCTTGGTAAGAGGTCATTATTCAATTTTTAATATATTCACTGTAATATTCACAATGTCATGAATTTTAGTAAAATGTCTTATTTTTTTACTATATGTTCTATACACACTAATATTTCTACGTTGTTTGTAAATTTATAGACAATGCCCCCAAAATGTCGCCCTCCAGAGAGTTATTTTCCAAGTACTAGCAAAAATACTCATTCACAACCTGATGAACTTCTACATTAGAATCTTGAAGATGATCAAGTAGTTATTTCTGATGATATGGATGTAGATAACATTAGTGATACAAATAAGGAAGATGAGATACATAGATTGATCCAAGACACATTTGCTCCAATGGATGAGGACAACCAGGATGATAGTCATGATGTTGATCCTCTACTCGAGAAGTCACGTCAACCTCTTTATGAAGGCTCAAAAACAAATCTTCTATCTGCTATATTGTTGTTAGTGAACTTGAAGGTTTTGAATGGTTTATCAAACACCTGTCTGACACAGATACTAAGGTATGTAATTTGTTAATTTATTTTGTCTGCATGTTCACAATATCTATAGAAAGGGTTGACTTTTTTCCTATATTATTGCTATTGTTATCTAATTTGTAAATTTTGGATGCGATATTGATGATTAATATTGTTTTCATTGATTTATTCTTTTGAATTTTGTAGATTGTTAGGTGAATTTCTATTACCAATTGGTAGTATTTTACCATGCACATATCGAGAGATATATGTCATTATGAAATCATTTGGAATGCAGTATCAAGCTATTGATGCATGTCCTAATGATCATATCATATACTATGTACAATATGCATTAGAAAATGAATTCCCACAATGTCAAACAAGTAGGTATCGAACCGATAAAGTGACAAAAAAGGTTCCTCAAAAAGTTATTCGTTATATTTTGATAATTCCACATTTCCAGCGGTTGTTCAGGTGTCAAAGTATAGAATAGTTTATGAATTTCCATGCAAAGAATAGAAGTCGCAACGATGTTCTTCGAATGCCTACAGATGGTTCTGCATTGAGGTACATCGAAGAATAGTGGCCAATTTTTAAAGAAGAACCTCGTAATGTTAAACTTTCGTTGGCAGCTGATGGTGTCAATCCATTTGTAGAGCTTCGTTCTACCTACTCAGTGTGGCTTGTTTTTGTTATAAACAATAACCTTCCTCCTTGGATGTCGATCAAGAGAGAGCACACAATGTTGTCAATGATTGTTTCAGGTATTTAATTAATATGTAATTTTTTACTTGAAAGTCTGATCACTAAATATTTCATTTATTTTTTTCGTGCATGATAATTATGTCTTTTATATATAACGACATATAGGCGCTAAATATAATTAATCATGTACGTTGGACCAATTAGGCAATTACAAGGTTAAAGATATGAACGTATATCTTGAGCCTCTTATTGGTGAGTTGTTGAAGTTATGGGTTGGCATCACTATGTATGATATCTCTAGACCAATAGGGCAAAGATGATTTCAGTTCCATGGAATACTTGCATTTACAATTCATGATGCTCCCAGGTTAACACATTTTTGTGGTATATTGTTACTTTCTTTTGTTCCTTAATATTTTATATATCTATTGATAATATCATGCATTATTTTAAATTGTAATTCTAATTTGCTACACCAATTCATATATCTTGTAGGTATTG
Organism: Larix kaempferi; assembly: GCA_027924585.1. Classification (NCBI taxonomy): domain Eukaryota; kingdom Viridiplantae; phylum Streptophyta; class Pinopsida; order Pinales; family Pinaceae; genus Larix; species Larix kaempferi. The sequence goes on along the minus strand of BSBM01001661.1, from coordinate 1,707,133 downwards.
AAGCAAAGGGTAAATTTGCATGTCCATTTTGCGGTCCCAGGATAAAATTTCGTTGTTCAAGGAGTTTAGCAATAGAAGTGTTCGATGAGTATAGGCACTTTTTGCCTAAGAACCATAGTTATCGAACTACAGACAAAGAAAAATTTAATGGTAAAGAAGAGAATGGTAAAAAACCACATAGAATGACAGCTCACCTATGAAAGTTGGAATATAATAGAAACCGTCAAGGTATGCAAAATTGTTTTTGTAATGAATTATGTTCAGCGCGATATGTTATACCAGCTATATTGATTAATTAGTTTTAATTTGATTTTGTTGATGTTTCATTAATGTCGTTAAGACATGAATGGGCTTCTACGAGGAATCAAAATTGACCCGATTCAATTCAATAGGTTTCCATACTATGAGCACCTGCAAATAGTTCATTTGTTTGACACAATGCATATCGGGAAGCACATAATAGAAATGTTATGGCAAATATTAGATGGAGGGCTTGTTAAATAAAAAATTGGAAAGATTTGTGTGACATCCAAGAAGCTAATCACACATTGCAAAGTGTGATCGTTAATTCTAATGGCGATGGCCTTCAACAAAATATTAGTCTTCCTTGGTGCTTGACGGAGCAACAGAGCAATATTGTAAAAGAGGTCATAAAAAAAATCAGGTTTCTGACAGGTTTTTCGTCAAACATAAAGAATATCTTGACGAAAAAAGGTGATTTTGTTGGGGTTAAAACACATGATTGGCATACATTCATTAAGGTAATTGTGAGTCTATAATATATTTCATTATCGGTATGCATTATTTTATTAATTTTATTCTCTTATTTTGAAATAAATATTAATAATTATGTGTCTTTTGATACAGTATGTTCTATCTTTATCTCTCCCAGAGGACTTTGACAACAACATAAAACATATTATTTATGTTCTTGGAAAATAGACAAGGTTAGTAATGTTTTACTTGGAAAATGTACTTGGTCTGTGGTTTGTAGCGAAACTTATTGGTGTATTATGTTTTTCCCGCAAATATTATATATTCCTTGATATTGTTTTAATGCATCATTTGTAGGTGGCTTTCATTAAAAGAAATCCATAAAGAAGATATAAGGCATTGGAAGAGAGAAATTTCCTGACTAATGTGTGAAATGCAATAGTATCTACCTCCATCTTTTCAATGCACAAGAAAACTACCTCATACAGCAAGTTGAGGAGATTGAATTATGTGGACCAGTACACACAAAGTCGATGTGGATGGTGGAGAGGCAGTTGAAGTCATTGAAGGATTTTTTTTAGACAAAGAGCACGTCTCGATGGTTCTATGGTTGAAGGATATATGGTATATCAATGCATGGTGCATATTAGTGAATATCTACCTAAATGGGCAGAAACTATGAATGTGCCTCACATTTGGCATCTCGACTCCATCAAAAAATTTGAAGGGGAGGTCCTATTGGGGAGAGGTACATTGAGGACTGTGAAAGGTAATTATTATACGTTGTTGAATTAATATATTACACATGTATTCTTTCCAATTTTATATTATCATACTGTTTTTAAACTTTTTTTTAATAATTATGCATTTTCAACTATATTAAACTATGTGCCTTTAATGATATCTAATTAATGATATTGAATTGTTATTTTATCCTATAGTTGGTCGAGTGTGGGATGCTTTACATTTATACATTGCAAACAACCTTGATTGGATGGAGCATTGGATAAAAGATTGTGAAGAATTCTTCGGTAGGTTATCATGGGAAGGGGTCAGTAACATGATTAAAACAACTCATCGTATTCGAAATCAATTTCATGAACTTATGTCGCAAAGGGAACTTGATTTAGCCTATCGTTTAAAAGATAAAAAGGCAAGTAAATTGTTTACCCACATTTTTTCTAGTTACTTCGATCCATTTTTCCAATTACATTTTGTTTGTTTAAGTTTTCAATTATATTTACTAACTCCTATATGATGTTTATTAATTCACAATGTATTTTTAACCTGTTGTCAATATTGTTGCAGTTGAAACATCACAAGGCTATGTGGTGTAATGGTCGTAAATTTCATATCAAAAAGTTGGATGATAACAGGAAAACCTCAGATTGTGGGATAACTGCAGTGTTTAAGGTCACCAATTTTTCCTCTAGTAGTGATAGACATCCAAAAGAAACCGAGAATAGGTACTATGGGATTTTGGAGGACATTATTGAGTGTGATTTTAATTCCTTTAAAATGGTTTTGTTTGAGGTGATGTGGTACATACTACGAATGCATGAACGTGATCCTGAAAGAACTGTTATTGAGCATGCTAATGGATTTAACATGGTTAATACAAGGGCATTTGAACTGGGTACAAAGCCTTATGTTTTTCCAAGTCAATGTGAGCAAGTCTACTACTCCGAGGTACCAGGTAAAGTAGGTTGGTCATACGTTGTTTGATATGATCTAAGAGGAAGACCAGTAAAGTATAATCATGTACTAGATGATGAAGATAATCATGAAGAAGAAGAAGATGATCATGATTCAGATTAGGCTATAGTCGATGTGTTAGATGAAGAAGTTGAAGAGGTTGATCATGAAAATGTAGCAGACGATGATCTCATTGATGACATGGATGACGATATTAGCGAAGATGAATTTGATGCTGATGACAATGTGAATGATCCTTTCATCAATATCTATTCAGAACCAGATCTTGATACAGATGTTGAGTTGGATGAAGAAGAAGATGAATGATATTTAATTGTTGAAAAGTAGAGGTACGCAATGTTTTTAGGTTAAAGTAAATGCACTCACCATATGTTCATTTCAATTACTAATTAGTGGATTTGTATATTGTAAAGGATGTTTTGCAAGGTTGTTTGGCATTTAGGTTCTTTATGTAATTTTTACGAATATATTCATTGTTAATGACCCTCTGAGCCATCTTGGTTTGAGTTCAAGTGCAGTTTGTTTATATGTTATTCTTTTAATTTTTTTAAATTCATTCAAACAAGTATTTTTTCTTGAGATAAATTGTTGCTTTAATAAGTCTTTTTTCCTTTGAAAAGGCTTCTGGACATGCTATTTTTTAATCTATGTTGAGTGACAAAAAAATATTTTCAATATTTTTCATGGAGGTTCCCTTGTCCCATGTTCCATCTATGTCTCAACATAGCTCTGTCCATAATAGTTTCTACTAGTATGGTCTAGTACAAACTATAGAATACATCATAATACAAAATGCAATATCACAAGGAATAGAAGCCATATCCTCCATCTATGTGAGTTTTGTAGGACGTTGTTCAACTAAAATATTAGTTTCCACATAAACCAAAACATTCAATGGTCTACAATCTACCATGAAAAAGCACCATAAAATGTTGTTCACATACTTACAATGGATCAACCAAATATTTTTGTTTGCTCTATCTCTAATGATTCCTAATATAAATTTTGTAGCCTCCACACTAGATTTTAAAAATGTTCAAACGCTAGATTTTAATATTATTATTATTTAATTAATATATATTATAATTAATATTATTAGTATATATTATAACCAAATATTATTATTTAATTAATATATATTATAATATAATTAATATATATTATAATTTTTAAACAACAAACAAAACATAAAAAACAAAACAAAAAAGAAACAATACACCTGTCGAGCTTGGCCAAACCACTCTATTGCGCCTCTATTGGGTTCGACAACACCCCCCTACAACCAGCTCTTGGGATGTGTCCTCCTTCACTGTGCAACTTCCACCGATCTTTTGGTGGCACCTGGTCAGGCATTGTCCCCATTGCAATTTGCTACGAGTATTCTATTGTGCCTCTGTTGGGTTCGACGACACCCCCTGCAACCGCCTCTTGGATTGTGTCCTCCTTCACTATGCAACTTCCACCAGTATTTTGGTGGCACCCGGTCTGGCATTGTCCTCATTGCACTCTGCTACAAGTATTTAATGTGCATGTTCCACCTTGTTTTTGGTTGCATCCACTTCGGCATTGTCCTCATTTCGACTTGCTATGAGAGGCTATTGAAGTTGGTTTCTTTGTGGCACCTGCTCCGACCGTGTTTTCATATCCCCACATACCCTCAATGGAAACGGTAAGTTGAAACCCTCCTCTATTGAGTCGAATCTCTGCATTTTTGGGTGCGAATCCTCTATTGAGTCGAATCTTTGCATTTTTGGGTGCGAATTAGGTTGTTTTGATTCCATTTTCTAATTAGGCTGTTTTTATTTTAGTTTGAATCTTTGGGTATTCATATTGTTTTGTAAATTATTTGAGGCCAACTTGTTTTGACAACAATGTGACTGGATGATAATTGGATATGGGAAAATTGAACCCTAATTTCCCTTAAAAATTTCACTATAAGGAGTGGATGGATGACTTTTTGATGTACTTAGTGAATGGTGCTAATATAAGGATCACCTCAAATGGACCTGCCATCTCGGCTATGTTCCCCTTGTTGATTCCCCATCAGATCCACTATAGAAGCAGAAGCAGTAAACCCCATAGCATATGGATTGGATTGCATTAGCTAAGTCCCATTGTCTTATTCAATTATTGAGGATTATTCCCCATGGCTTATTTCCTCCCCATAGGTCTAGTCTACATGTCTAGTCTGTCTAGCTAGTACTTGCATTACCTTATGATGCATGTTGCTAACTGGATGGACTTTACATTTATTTATTCTCTTTCACCTGCTAGCTTGACCCCGCCGATACCCTATTTCGTAAGGGATTAAAAAAAGGATTAGTGAGAACAACTGGTTGTTGTGTAGCCCCTTATTGAACCAGGTATTGGTTAAATTAATCCATTTTTGGACATTCATGGGTAGGGTGGCCGCTGGTACAAATTTGAAAGGTGCAAAGTATCTTTCCTTCCCAGTTAATCTACAATTCCATGCAAGGATAACCCCCGGTAAATAAATATAATTGGTGAAGGTGTGGGACTTTCCTTTTATATGACTTAATGCCCTTTTCCTTGCTGGTGCAAGTGTCGGGTCTTTCTTATATTGAATAGAAGTAATGGCATTAGTACAACGTGACTGAAATCAGACAGCTTAAATTACACTATGAGGTTGCTTTGAGCAGGTCTCGTCATAAGCTTGATGCAATGGCTTGCAACTATTGCTGCCATGTCTGAATTCTAAGGATCCAGTTGTTTAGGTCTTTCTTTTTTCAAATCCACCCAGTACTTGTATTTGACTGAGTGGTATACTTTCACTAGACCTAACTTGTGAAGACACTTTTTTCCCATACATTGTCAAAGTTGTTAAAATCCTTGACAATTTAAGCCTTAACTTAAGTGAAATCAAGAAGAGATATATTTTTTGGAAACAACCAAACCATGGAATCATGCATGTTTAATGTCACTAACTATCATGCATGTTTAAATGTCAATCCTTGAATCATTTTCTAGAATGAAGCTTATGCATTTAAAAGTGTAGCATATTATGCAAGAGAGAATAGTAAAAGGTAATAACCATTCCAAAATGTAATTTGAACCAAAAACCCATCCAAGTCAAGATCAACATCTAATGGCATGCAAGAATTTCGAAATATCCAAGGTATATCTCAACCTCCCAATTGTATGAAACCTCATCCCTAAGAAACCAACAATTATGAGAAGATTTTAGCCATTCTTTATGGTCAAACCTGAACATGTTGGGTATAAATTGAGACTATTTCTGATCTCGTTTTCATCAAAACCTTATCTCTTCTGAGTCTGGACTAATTATGGGTTAATTCTTAACAAATATGGGCAATTCTGAACATGGTTAGGGATTTTCCTATCCCCTTACAATAGTGAAAATGAGCTTTGGGAACTCCTAGGCATAATGTAACCATCAAAGAATTAGATTCAAATCACCTCTTATTTGGATTGTGATGCACAGTGCAACATCAACATGAAGAGTGGAGAACTAGGGATCCCATATGATCCACAATCACCAATGAATGATTGTGATTCATTCTATTCAAAGGCATGGTGCACTGATACCAACATCTTTCAAGAAATATATGGTCCCCCATACTCCGATGATTTGTAAATGTCTCAAAATTATTTGGCTATGAGTGGGGCCTGTCCATTCAGATTGTCATAAATATTGAAAAGAAAGTCATAAAAAATTTTAGATCTTACTTTTGAAAGTCATAAAAACTTTTAAATGTTTTCCATAATGGTTAGTTACTTTTATGTTATCATCAATGACAATCCTATTCATCATGAGACTATGAACATGGACTTCATTTCTTCTTTGTATGCATGGTGTTTTCGAATTTTCAAAATTGTCTTATTGCACATTAGATTTTTAGCTATCATTGTAGTCATGGTTTGGTTGTTTCCAACACTTATATCTCTTGTTGATTTCACTTAAGTTAAGGCTTAAATTTTCAAGGATTTGAATGTTTGCATCAAGCACATGTAGTGTCTAAGGGTTGTTTGAGGGTCTTACATAACATTCCCCACACATTTAATTGCAACTAACACATTGGTCTTGAATGTTGTTATTTAATTATTTATCCTAATGGCATCAATGACCTCTATGATTTTGACTATCAAGTGTTGAGGTGGCATCCTTCGGTTGTTTGCTTGCTTGGGAGACTAGAGTGCTCCCCTTATTTGGCATATTTTGTAGTTATTTGCTGGCATAGAAACCTTAATAACAGTCTATTAGAAAGGTCATTGATACCATTAGGATAAATAAATAAATAAAAACATTCGGGAGGAAATCAGCCTTGGTAAACTCAATTCAAAGTCCTCAATAGATGATGTTATCTAGTTATATAGCATGAAACGGTTCCAAAACCCCAAATTCATCCCACTAGTTAGCTAGCAAGAGATGATGCCCACGTAGCTAACTTGTGATTATTAGGGTCACTTACCCACCTTAAGTTATTCTTTAATTATTGCTTTTGTCTTTTGGGTACTTTGGTTGTGCTACCTCAAGTGGACACACATTTCCTCATCAATGGAAGGATGCATCGCATCGCTCCTTCGTCCTTACATGGTATAGTCACGAGTTACTTATCTTTTATGTGATGCTCTTAGGAATTTTCCCATTTATATCTTTTATTTTCTTAGAATTAGAATTTTAAATTTAAATGTCATCACAAGTCATTGTATGCTTGTTTATAATTATTCTGTATTTTCATATTCAAATTTTGTGTTTTCTCACACATAATCATTCCTGTATGTGCTGCATGTAGATATAATAGTCTGAAACATTGATTCTCTTTTGTTTTGTTGAATTAAGGTCTTGAGTCTTATCTTGGCAAAGGTGACGATTCATGGTATTATTTTTCTTTCAGTTCCAACATGGTAAACTCAGAAAACATAATACCATGAATCGTCACCGTTGCTATGTTGAACACTTGTTATCTTCCATAAGATCATGTGGACAGAGTTCATGAACTCTGTCCACATGGACAGAGTTCATGAAATCTGTCCACATGGAAAGAGTTCATGTCGACAGAGTTCATTAACTCTGTCCTCATGAACAGTTTTGTTTGATGATGATTTCTACAGGTATATAGAAAACGTTTAATATTTTGAAAAAATAGTTATTGTAAGTGGTTTATTTTGTTCAATCAGTTAATGAAAATATATTGTACAGTCCAAGCTTTCATTTTGTTTAGAGCTTTTTGATTCTGTGTTCATGGAAAAATAACACTTTTTGTGAAGTAAAAAGGTACCAGTTTCAAATCGAGAACATTTTTTTATGATTCTATGAAATAATGAAAATATTTGTAGATATAATTTATGTTTAAATTATTAAAATATCAAATAAGTAATCAATTTAAGATTTAAATTAAGAATTAAGACTTGAACTCTATCCACATGGACATAGTTAACTCTTTATCATTTGATTACTTCCCATTACATCTCAAGGACCAACTTCAGCACAGGGACCACAGAGGAGTGCTGAAGTTGATAGAGATCAAATTTATGTTATAAAATGTTTTACTATTGCTTTAGCATTATTCAGAAATACTACTGTTTTATCATACAGCTGTAGAATTGTTATGTTGCTGTACCTTTCTTTCATCTATGTGCTAAATTGTTGTAGTATGTGGACTGTGTTAACCTGTTTGAGGTATGTACTTAACTATTCCTCTCTCTCACGGTACTTTCATGTTCCCTTAGTGACTTTTCCCTTGAAAGGATAAGATCTAAACCAAAATGTTGTCTGAGTACAAGGAATCCTAATCAATTTTTATTCGCTTTTTTCATTTCTTATTTACTGTTGCTACATATGTTATAATTTGATTACTTCCCATTACATCTCGAGGACCGACTTTAGCATAGGGACCACAGAGGAGTGTTGAAGTTGATAGAGATCAAAATTATGTTATAAAATATTTTACTGTTGCTTTAGCACTAGTCAGAAATTTGGATGGTAATTGTGATGAAATTTTGTTTTTGTAGACCATATTCCTAAAGTGAAAGGTAACACAGGTGGCTTTTATTTTATATAGTACAAGGTACTTATCTATTATGTGATGCTATCAGGATGGCATAGAGAGAAATGAGGGATACTTTTATTTGGCATCCCACCACCCTTCTTTATACTGTGATGATGAAATTTTAGGTTATATGGAACATCTATACATTTGAGAGAGATATGACTGGTTGTACCTTCCCCACCTTGATTGAGCTATGATTGGTCTTGTGGTACCTTATCTTCACTTTTCTTTAATGGGGTCATTTACCCTCCTTGAGTAACTTTTTTAAAACCACCTTGTTGAAGTTTTGGTCTTATAGAGTACTATGGTTGTTTGGCCACATTTGGAGCATATCCTTGGTTCTAAGGATCATGGGTCTTCTACTACCCACACCTATGTTATGACCAGTGCTTATATTTGTACCCACACTTCAGATCTGATTTTTGGTTTAATGTTGACGTGGAGATCTTCAACTATACCTCTCTTATTGTTATATGATCAATATGTTTATTTTATTACTTGTTACTGATTGATTTATTAAATACTTGTTGGACCTTCCCCACGTTGATTGAGTTATTATTGGACTTGTGGTACCTTGTCTTTGAATTGTAGTTAATGCAGTCATTTACCCTCCATTTCTTTTATACCACCTTGTTGAATTTTTGGTCTTATGGAGTACTTGACTTTGATCACCTGTGATCACTTGTGGTGTGCTGATAATCACTTCTCTTGTGCTGAGACTTGGTTGAAGTTTATAATTTTTGTGACTTTATTTATGTTGAGTTATGTACTGTGCTTAACTGTCATTGACGTAATCAACTCCAGTCATTTCACTCTCTCTGGTTTGTACACACTCTCTTGTAGGGTTAGCTGGTTCCTAGAGAAGACTGGCCTCTCCGAGGCACAATCAGTCTTTTCTGAAAGTAACACTTCTGAGTATATTTTCAAGAATGTTTTCACACCCAGGTTGGTATCTTCAACTATATCTCTCTTTTTGTTATATGATATATATGTTTATTTTATTACATGTTACTGAATATTAGTTTATCATTTTAGTTTGCTTGTTCTGGAGGAGTGTCCTCATTTTGGATAAGCTCCAAAATTATTATTTCTTTTATGTATGATTCCCGAATGGTTACTTTTAAAATGGTAAAGAGGAAATACACTAGGTATACAAATAAGCCAAATTTGGATACATAAATATTTTCTTTTAGGAAAGCATGCAACTGCTAGTAACTTTGATACAATCATGCACCTCTTAAGTTAACAACTTCGTACTAATAATTTCATTCCATTAAAACCATTATTTCTGGATCTTTATGTGGGAAACCATACATACCTTCCATCATTTGTTTCTACACCAATGGTCTCTTTAGCAGTAAAGGGAGGTTGGAGTGAGACTGCTAGTACAAATTCCAGAGGGATGTTGGCCCGTGAGACTACTAGTACAAATGTCAGAGGTCCACCAGATTTGGTATTTAGTTTTTCTTTATTAGATGAGAAACTTAGATTAGATTAAAAATGCATAATATACATGAAGTTTAGTGAAGAATTGAGGCCAAGGCTGCTCATGAGGCCAAGTCTACTCATGAGTGCTCTGTTTTCCATAAGCTTTTCCAATCCGGGTAGGCTCTGGGAGGACATAAGAGGTGCCATTGGATAGGGGAAAAAATACCCTCAGAGAGTAGCTCCATCTCCATGGACTCCCATAATCAAGGAATTTTAAATAATAGAGAGGAGCTCTCCTTGCCTGATCTCAATCAGACACCCCAGTTGCAGATGAGGATTTGGAAGCTACTTACAGCATCACAGATTTGATGGAATCTAGTAAAGAGCAAGCCCATATTGATCATTGAATATGAATTAGAGCTACGCATAGGATGCGCACATGCAAGGAAACTATAAATATCGGAATCCAGGACCAACTCAGTGAGTATCAGTCTCAGTTTTAATACAAATACAAGTATATGAAAATCCTAAAAAACATTCTGGGGCTTATCGATAACGAAGATGAGTCCAGATTTAGGTATGTATAGTGTAGTATAATATTTGAACACTTGTTTACATTATGAGATTGTCTCATAAGAGCTTCAGCATAAATTTTAGCTGCATCGCAACTTAATAATTTGGGTATCCTCAAGGGTTAATGGTCGAGGCATCCAAATGCTTATTTATTTACTTGCCTCTGTCTGCATAGTTTTCTCTCTGGTAGTGTTGAGTTCAAGATTTCAAACAAAGATATGGTTCCTTATCAATTGTATAGAGGCATTTTACCTTTTAGGCTTCCTGTAGTCATGATTGATTAGAAAGGATACACATAATATAAAGGATATAATGTTTTATGAATTTAGGGGAAATTTATTGCATTCTTTCTTGATTAAAAACTGGATAGGGATAATATTGTGTGTGTATCTTAATTTTTCATTTGATATTTACAAAGCTCAAAGCAAGTTTCTGGTGGACAATAGAGGTTAACATAAATTGGGAAACAATTCTCATAACTGCTTATATAATAAGCAAAGTCCTCAAGTTTTATGAATGCATTAGGGCATTCTCACAAATGGTAAGGAAACTAGTCTAAAATAATCCTAAATGACAGGTTTCTGAATCAATGCTCCATTAGGCTGCTAATATTCTGGTCTAAATAAACTATTGACACCTTTCCTATTCGGGATATTCAGTGAGGATGATTTCTGTTTTCAAGACATAGTTATTGTATGGGCTATCCCAATTATAATTATTAACACGGTGCAGTGCGTTCGATCAAGAGAATGTCCTGCTTCATGAACCATTGCATACAATACTCATCATTTGTTTTTCTTTGTGAAGAAGGTAGCCAACATGCTCTTGACCTCCTGCATGAAGTAATGTAGAGAACAACCTTTCTCTTGATGCACTTAATTTCAATTTATTGATAAAGGGACTTCACAGGAAGTCCATGAGACAAGTGGCAGAGGATATGTTTAAGGAAAAGATAGAAAAAGGTCTTGTTGATAATTTGGTAACATTTGGAGATTGTAAGAAGGGTAATATGCTATTGCCTTTGAATTTGCAAGATGAAATGTAGCAGAAAGGTCTTTCTCCAGATGCTTTTATGTTATGATCCTAGCTCGTATTATTATCTCTATTAGGTAGAGTATGTCTTTATCATTCCCGTCTCATCGTATCCTATAAATTTGACAGTCTTCTTGATTGTCAAAACTATCCATTTTATGTTATGGTTCATAGTAATTTATTTATGGTTCAATGATTTGTGCAAACTATTGGAGGAAAGACAAAATAGTCATAAACATTATGACAGCTTGTAGCTTTCTTTTTAGGTCACCACCTGCCCCCTCTATTACTAACTTGTCCTATAGAATATGGCCAATCTGTAAGATTTGCCAAGATAGACGTTGATGAAGAGTATGAACTAGCCCATTAACTACAGGTAATTTTGCATTTTCTTGTTGCATATTTATGTTTTAAGAGGTGCAGTTGTAAGGCTCTGTGGTTATGTTCAGGATCAAATTTTCAATTCAGGAAGGTCGATATCTAATTATTTGTTTGTATAGGAAATCAGTTATCCAACTTTGTGCTCCATTTTGCAGTTCAGATCGGTAGTCTTTCTACTGCAGTCTTTATCGATCTAGATTCTGAAAAGCCTGTATTTCAAACTGAAGGCTTGCTTCCTAATGAAAGCATTAAAACTATAATTGGTACTGAAATGCCAAGGCATTATTTCTATGAATTCTAAGGTCAATTTAGATCAGCCATATAGAGAATTCCAAGGTCACTACTGTTATAGTAAAATAAGATTGAATATCCAACTGGTCTTCACAACCACTACAGCTTGGAGTTATCCCTATCGAGTGGCTATTGGATAAAATGATTTGGAATTGAGCTAGTGAAGCTTAAGGTTAAGATGTAACTCTGACTACATTAGGTACCCATGTTTTCAGCATGTCTTCTGGATCTGTTCTCTAAAATGAAGAGTCACAACACAAGTTATAAATAATGATCTTTACATGTATTGAGCCACTGCAGCCGAGACAATTTTTCAGTTCTTAAAAATGCATGTTCAAACCTATTTACTTCTAGATTTTTAATATATATCCATGTCTTATGATTCCAAGTGTGCAATTTCACTATCTAGAGTCCAGAGTATTCTTGGAATCCAACTTCCAGTCCTCTCCTCATTTGATGGTTTTCTATATTGGGATTCTGTTCCACATTAATACACTTCTCTCCTTCTGTGCCATCTAGTCTCTTTGTTGATTTTTCTGCTCTTTGGTTGGCAAAAGAATTTTTTTTGCTTTAGTTAGGTTGATGTTGTCTCATCATGTATGCCCCCTGATCGAAAGTCGAGTTGATGGGAGGATCTTCTTTGATCCAAAGAATCAAGCTTGATGGAGGATGCTCTTCCTGCCTGTGCAATATGACTTCCCCTTACCCTGTTAAGTTATGTTGATACGTCAGATTCTCCCAAGGCACACTACTTCAGCATTTTCACCAACTGTTGTAGATCAGCACTTGAGGTTAAACATACACCAATTCCACAATACTTTGCAGATTATTTAGACTTAGTGTCAAGTGATCTGATAGTCACATATTTGTTTTAATTTAATTGTTGCAAAATGAAAGACAAATCACTACTGTTGCAAATCAGTACTAGTGGTTATACATATACCAATTACAGATTACTTTATAAATTGTTTATACTGTGTCAGGGTATTTGATATTTGTTTTAATCTAACTGTTGCAAATCGGCACTTGTGGTTATACATATACGAAATCCAGATTAGTTAGTGACTGACATTTAAACATGCATGATAGTTAGTGACATTAAACATGCACGATTCAAGGATTGCCATTTAGTCTGGTTTATTTTTTTTAACACTTACAGGTATCGTCGATATATCGACGAAAATTCGGGTAGGCTATAGATGATGTTTCCACGCAGATGTTGAACCTACCACGAAAGTTAGTGAATCAATTTGTGGCAACTATGACGTACATTCATGGAACTATAGAAAATGTTTCCATGCAGATGTTGAACCTACCACAAACATTCATCTCTATCACAATGAACCTCTACTACAAGTTCGTCTTTATAGCCACGAATGTTTGTGGTAGGTTTAGCATCTGCATGGAAACATGAAGAAGAGGTGCGTCGATATAGCGACGCAAGTTCGTGGCAAGATTCAAATTCTGTAGATCTGAGAACTGTTGTATGGATGACACGTGGCTAGTATGAAGTGTTACTATTCCCACGACAGGTAATCTTCGTCTTTATATCCACAAAACTATTTCCACGAAAAAATGAACCCCAACTCATTGCAACAAGGACAATAAATCGTGGCTATTACAACGAAAAATCATGGCAAATTTGACCATATGTACTAGTGAAGGTGACAAGGCATGGACATAATTAAATAAATCATATTTGATTTATTTAATCATCTTAATGATAAAACTATAAATAGAAGACAAGTTTCATAGAAGACAAGAGTATAAATAGAAGACAAGTTTCATTTTTAAGGAAGCAATGTGTGAAGATTTTGGGAGATTGAGGAGAGCTTGATGAATATGGTTGTCTATTATTGTCATTGATGACAAAGTTTAAGCTTGAAGAACACATGGCATAAGGGCATGGCAGCAAAGGTTGATTTGGTGGACAAAGTGATGGGCATTGGAGCCATTGGCACACCTATTGAGCCAAGAGTCAAATGAACCATACTGTGGTCATTTGAATATGATTTGGACAAGGAGAATAAATGGAAAAGATAACTCGGATGACATGGTGAAAAATGGCAAAGAATCAATAACACACATGGCATTGGTCAAGCACATGAAGAGAAAGAAAGCATTGGATGGCTTGAAGGGTCAATGCAAATGACAAGAAGAAGGAATTGACATGCAAAACACAAGTATTGAGGAAAATGACAAGGATGAGAATGGTCATAAAGATCATGGGAGAATGAATGGAAGGACAATTTGGATTGAGAAGACATGCCAAGCAAGCATGAGATTGCAGGCATGCTTCATAAGGGATATGCGAGCATCTTGGAAGCTGGGGTGGGCAACAGGACATGGAGAAGTTTGCAAGCCCTTACGGGAATCCCTCTGAGCACATATGCGGGCTTGATGATAAGAGCCGAGGACAAGTGCGGGCATCCAGAAAGGGTAGTACAGGCATCTTTTGGGCTACACTAAGGCAACAACAGTGGTAGATTAATGATAGCATGACCATGGACAAATGAAGATATGTTTGGGGACAGAATGAGGGCATGCTATCAAACAGAATGAAGATGATCAGCTTATGGAAAGATTGTTGATGGATAGAATGATGACAATGTCACCTACAACAAATTGATGATGAAAATTTCTCTCATCATTGGTTAAGTAAGAATGATAGATTTTGGAAATTTCTCTCCCATTTCTATAATCATTAGAGTTCCAGGATGCCTAAAGTGAACATGAATAGATGTTTCTAGTTTTATTAGGTTTTCATGTTTTATAAGGTTTCATTTTTGTTTGGTTGGATTTTATGAATTTATAGCTCTCAAATAATTTAGACAATATGATAAACACAACTGTAAAATACGATGATAATATGGTAATCACTCAATGCTAATTAATGTGTAATTACTGAACACAAATTACTCATAATTGGATCTAATTATTCAAAGTAAACAAGTTAACTGTGTGTATGGTGCCTCAATCTCCTCTGCTGTTGCCATGGCTCGGTCTACGTGAAAGGAACCAATGTTCTCCCACCTGGAGGATGGAGACTTGACCCTGAATAACTGTACATTAAAACAAATAAAGTCAACAATGTGTAATTCAAGGTTAAATATATGAAACAATACGATATCAAATAAAACACAACAAATACTTGAACATTAAATAAAACAATAGCGAACTTGCTCCATGTAGCTCTCTGTGGCATGTTGTTGTGTAGGACCATGCAAGAATGGCCATAATGAGAACAATGATGTGCCATTGTTCCAGTAGAAGTAGAAGGCCCCACCTAGGTTCCACCTGTACCTGGCATGTCCCGGCCACCACCCATAGACCGTGTAGCTGTGTGTGTCTGATCGATGTCCTCCCGGCTCTGTGAAGACATGGCCACAAATGTGTTATGTCTAAGCAAATGATGTGTGGCACGTCTAACTGAGTCATCAATCTCATATAGGCCGCTACCAAACCTGGGTGGCTGAGGAGGGGGGTTTGGCTCTCTCCTGGGTTGCAGGAGGTCCTCTAAGTGGTATGCGGTGGGCCTGAAGTTGATCTTGGGTAGAGCCAAGACCGACACCCTGAAACTCAGTGATATCAAAATAGTTGGCATGGTAGCCTAGCTCAAACTCAGCCCACAATTTCTGAAGGAAATACTGTGGGACCTCCAAATTATTGCATGGGGGCCTTTCAAACACCATAAACCATCTCTTTCTCCAGTTATCTCACCATGGATGGTAAATACACCAGTCCATGCAAAACCATCTCTTCCTGACATCTAGAGGTTGTCCTATCGAGGGAACTATGAATTTGTTGTACAACTGGGCTTTGGTGATGTTGAGGTCCTTAATCTATTCTTTGGACATCCCAATGCAGTAGTGTTCCCTCATTCGAGCCCTGTATTGGCTCAGATTTGTGATCTCACTGTGGGAAATGTTGATGGATTCAATTATGTTTTGCAATGATGAATCCAAGGAAACTCGAGAGGGTTCCTTGGTGCTCTTCAATTCATCGCTTAATACCCTTAATTCATTTAAATCTTGGTGTAATTGATCTTCAGGGTTTTCATTCGGTTCATTGTCCCTTCCAATGTTGTCTTATGATGGTGCGGTTTCATTGGTTTCATCTGATGGTTCAGGTGTGTTCGTCATCTTGTTAGGTGTAGTTAATATGCGATGAATTTTATTTGGTTTTTTAATAGATTGTAAATTTTTTTTAAAATTTAAATTTAAATGGAAAACAAAAATAAAATAAAAAAACAATAGACGGTTCATTAACCACCTACCTGGAGGAAACATCGACAGGGTGGTGGAGGTTCGAAGTGTTGGCATTGAGGAGGTCGTTTGGTGCTCCACAGCGCACTCGCGGGGTGCTTGATGGTCGCTCTACGCTCGCGGGTTTGTCAAAAATGACAAACCTATGCATTTTTTTTTATATTTGCGCACGCGTCATTAACACGTGCATGCACTTTTGTGCGTATGCATTAATAACGTGTGCATGCACCTGTTTTCCTTGTGGATGTTAGGCATTGCCGAATCCAAGACGCATGCATGCATTTGGAAGCGTGTGTGGGACACTTTTTTTTCCTCTTGCATGCTCTTATTGCGGCCCTTTTGGGTACCAGTTTCGTGCGGGTACCCTAATATCATTTATACATGGTTCCAAAAATAGAACTTTGATCGAATGCAAACCATTGAACCAATTGGTTACCACCTGAGAGTCACCAAAAATGGACAAGGAAATATAAACCCTCTTACAAGCAAACCAAAGCAAGTAAAGCAACACCAGAAGCTCAACTTTTAAGCAGTCCCCTTTGCCAACCCCCACGTGTATGTGTATGATGTGATCCTTTCGAATATAAAACACGACACCTTCTCCAGACATACCAATGTTAGAAGCCCCATCAAAATAACCATAAATGATATCTCCCTCCATCATCATAAAGGAAACAAGTCGACGTTTCATCCTACTCACAGCCTCCAAGAATCCCTTCTAGCTAATCGTAATCCTTTTGCAAGTTGATGATACCAAAGGGGTTATATTATTGAAAATCCCATCATTCCTTAACCTCCAAATACAAGCAATGAGGAACATATGAAGAATTCTGAAATTACCACACTGTCGAAGCCAATCGTACAAACGATCACTTAAGAAATCCCCTTTCCAATCGTCGGGAATATATACACTGCAACGAAGCTCTATCCAAAATTCCCTCACAAAATGAAAATGAACAAAAAGTGTTGAGTGTCTTCATTATCATCCTGGTAGAGAATGCAACATCCTGACCCATGTAAACCTCTTCTCTGAATATTTCTCCACGTAAGAATTCTATCCTGTAAACACAACCAGAGAAAGCATTTTAGTTTTAGAGGAATTTTCCACCTCTAGATATTTGTGTACCATCATTTCGAAAATGGTTGTGTATGCAAATCATGTAGCCCCAAACTATAAACATTAGCCATAGACAGAACATCCATTAGAATCGGGCCGATCCCAAATCAAACTGTCTGCCATATTGTTCAACCGAATTCCTGCATATATGTGAGACTGGCTATATAAGCATCCCAAACCTGAGCCTAATGTCTCGAGAGATTCATAAAGGTGGAATTAAGCCAATAAAGATTGTAAGGATCAATGTTGTTCCTATAAGCTGAGATAGACCAACAAATTTCCGATCATGTATTTCTTTAATCAAACCAGCAGGGAGTAGGTAAGCACCCTCATCACTGATGAATGGATCAATTCCAATAAACAAATCTGAACCCCTCCCCACCTTCCACTTGCACCAAGGGATGATATGATGAATGGATCAATTCCAATAAAAAAATCTGAACCCCTCCCCACCTTCCACTTGAACCAAGGGACGATATACTTATATGTACCAATGAGGCTGCACCATACCATTGAAGCATTTGAGCCACCTGGTTTCAGATTATGAATCCAATGGACTAATGTAGGAGTTTTCAAATATTTATACCGAATGAGGCAGCTCCAAAGACCCCCATCAGTCAAATCCCTCCACAGGATTTTTTTCAACATTGCCATATTGAAACACTCTAGTTTTTTCAAACCCCAACCCCCTTTAGATTTCGGCCAGGATAAATTCTTCCATGACGCCAAGTGCCATTTCTTCAGTAGTAGCTTACCAGACGAAATAAACTACTTTTTTTTGCTGGGGATACACTTGATGATTGAAGAAGGCACCTTCCTTAATCCGAACCAAAAGACAAGTATAATTTGAATGAATGACTGTGCCAAAATGAGACGTCCTCCAATGGATAACCACCTCAATGTCCAGTTGTTTATCCTGCAATCAATTTTCTGTAAAAACCACCTCCAGTCCGCCACCTTATAACAGTTGGATTTAAGGTATTATCCCATATACTTGAACCTGATGTAAAGATGTTAAAAAACATAAGGGAAAATTGATTTCATGGAATCATTGATTCCTTCATCATTACAATTATACAAAAAAGGAATATTTGTCAATGCCGATAGCCATTCCTAAAGCAAGACAAAATTCATCAAATATAAATTTGTAATTCAACCATTCAAATATGGAGGCATCCCTAAAAATCATATCATCGTCAACAAAGAGAAGATGTGTAATCACCAATGCCCGAGTGATTCTAATGCCACAGGTTTTTCTCCCCTCTTTTGCTTCGTGTATAAGCCTGCTTAAGCCCTCAAACGCCAATATAAATAGAAGCAGAGAGAGCGGGCATCCTTGCCTGATGCCTCTGCTGCATGAGAATAAATTGGAAGGGGCTACATTAATCAAGACTGCAAAAGTAGTTGACGAGATGCATGCCATAATCCACTGCATAGTATTTAAAGGGATTCCTATCTGAATGAGTATAAGACGAATATACGACCAATCCATGTGATCATAAGCCTTGATAAGATCTAACTTTAGAATAAAGGCTCGTAAGTCCTTAATCTTAACTGAGTGCAAACTTTCCTGAGCCACCCCTACCGCATCCAGGATTTGTTGGTTGAACAGGAAGCCAAACTATTCCATAGATATGTGCTTTAAAAAATAGGCTTGATGCACCTCACAATAATTTTAGAGATCAGTTTATAAAGAATATTGCACACTGAAATAGGTTAATATTCACTAAAATCCATTGGTTGATCCTTCTTTGGAATCAGAGCTAGATAGGTGGAATTGAGCTTCTTCGGAATAGTAGCATTCTTTCTAGATTCCTCCACCGCCAAAAGAATCTCTTGCCCCATCAAGTCAAAGAAATGCAGGAAGAATTCCACCGTCCAGCCATCTAGGTCGGGGCATTTTTCCTTGACCAAAGAACCTAAAACATCCTTAATCTCCTCCAAAGTAATGAATTGTTCAATAGTCTTTCCCTCCTCATTTAGAAATCTAGGAAATAATTTGATAATCTTCAATTGTGTTTCCAAATTATTGACGTGGTCTTGTATATAAGAGCCGCATAAATACTAGAAAAGTTGATAGTCATTTGACTTCAAAAGTGACAAACAATGGAAGTCTGATCGACCAACATACCAAAATAGTTGTTTGGTCTGGTTGATGGGCAGCTGATGGAACAACAAGAAGCTCAACAGGAATCGATCAACTATAATAGGATAATCAAAAGTGATTAGAAAGTTATGGATTGTCATTAATGATAAGTTGGTTGTATTGCATCTATAAATAAGATGTTATAGCTATGCATGATATACTTTGATGTCTAGCAAGAATGATTGTAAACACTTTTATTGAGTGTTTGATTAATAAATGTTTATTTATAAAAAATAAATATCATTATTATCATTATATCTAAAAAATTAAAACATTAACACATTTATATTAATTTATTTTCTTATAATATTTAATCTTATGTGAAACATTAAATATTATATTTCAGCAATTATTTTACATGAAAAATGTTATGATTTCTAAATTATTATAGATTATTGAATGCATTTTATTCATCCATATTGTTACTAGTTTTTATAATAGAAACGTATCAAAATATTGAAATATTTCCTACATGCATAATGATAGTGTAAAAAATAATCAGTATTTATTTTTATTTTAATTTCCATTTTAAAATTTAAAAAAAATACCAATAAAAATACACTTTACTTTTTTTAAACCACCATTTCATAATATTAATTAGCTAAAAATTTTCAAATAACCAATTATTATAATAAATCATAGAATTTCTCCAATCAAATAACCAATTATTATAACAAGATATAAAATTACTACAAACTTATTCTTATACATTCTTTTTACATAATATACACTAAAGTAATAATTACTTACAATAATTTAAAACCATTCATTCATTGCATAATGGACAACCTCTTCTATAAAGAAAAATAAAAAAGTATAATAATTTATTAAATATATTTTTAATACTATTTCATAAAAATTTATATACTAAATAATTAATTAAAACATTCTAAATAGTTAATTAAAGCAAAATTAATATACTTTTAAACTTAAAATAATATCTGATACATAATCCATTATCCTATGAAATCCTTGTAAACGTTTCAATGTTCATGTACATAGGATTCAAACTTTGTGGAGGCAGAACTCTATCGAGACTAGTTGTAGCAGCTACCTCCAATCCACATAAAAAGGCATACCTGAAACATTACAGATAAGTGAAAAATAATAATAAGGAAATTAATAACTTAAATAATAATAATTTATATAGAAAATATACATGTGTCATTATAAAAAAAAGTAAGTGAAGGAAATTAATAATAATAAATTTTAAAAATCCAAACTAAAGTGATATCTTTTTTAAAACTAAACAAATCATGATATAAATAAACTATATAATACAAGCTATAAAATTGGGGAAGTCTATAACTTGGACTCTATTCATCCTCCTGAGTTAGAATATGTTCAGAAATTAGGGTTTGAGTTTCCCACATAAACATTGTCAAGGATTAAAGAAATCACCATATCTTCTGCTCAGGGTTAGGGTTTTCCACACTAACATTGTCAGGGATTAAAGAAATCTCCCTCTCTTCTCCTTAGGGTTAGGGTTTCACACACAAACATTGTCAAGGATGATTGGGGTTTATTTACTGGAGATGGTTAGGTTTCCCAACAAACATTGTCAAGGATGACTGGGATTTATTTAATGGAGATTTCCATAGGATGTACATAACCATATTCCAAACCATTTTCAAATTTGAAAAAAACAACAACATTAATAGCAAACCCTAACGCTCTCTGGGGAGCTTACCAGTCCAGATCATATCAAACCGGCGATTGTTCTACCACGATGGTCGGAAGGCGCATCAGCATCAGCATCCGCCCCCTTGAGAGAGTTTTCACATAGTAGTAAACGAAATCTGCCAAGATGAAGCTCTGAACAATCTCGGACAACAGGAACATGAAAAACCCAAAATCGAAATCAGCTGTGATGGAGCCATCCATGAACTCCTCCAGGGTCAATGTAACCCAGAATGCAAATTTTAATATCCTCTCAGCACCGAGAGCAAACACATAGAAGGCAGTAAAAGCTTCCACGATCCTTCTGCTCTGCATTACGCGCAGTTGAGGGAGAACCAATACGGCCTCCAGATAAGGAACAAACGCCACAACAACCCTATTGAAAGAAGGGTATGCCAAACGAAACTCGGTCAAGGGATGCGTTGCCAAGGCAAGGAATGCGCAGGGAATGAGCACGTAATATATGGGTAAGTTGTCAACATCCTCCATGTATGTAGATCTGAGCTTGAAACGGATGATATAGACAACCCATATGGTCGCTATGAATGCAGATAAATCCATCCCTACGCTTGCGATGGTATACATGCTCATTACCTCGCTGTTATTATTTCCCAGCCCTGCATTCAGGTAGATCCTAACCGCTAAGCAGATGGCGGTGAGTTCCTGAGACTTGAGTGACAGCCCTGCGCATGTCTTCTTCTTTGTCAGCTTGTAAATCAGCACTGAAATCCCACAAACGCGAAGAATATTTGCCATAAGATACAGAACCAGTACGGCCCAGAAATCTCCAAATGCCAGAAACAACAGTGCCAGGATAAGAGCTGTTACAGCCAATCCTTGGCATATCTGTTTCTGCACAGATTGTCTCTGAAACCACGATTTCAGAGCAACGAACAGATTCTCTGATCGCGTTATCGAACCCATCTCCGCCTTCTTTGCCTCCCTCCACTCCAATGCAAAATTTCGCGCATAAAATCTGCAGCCTTATGGATGCATTTGACGGCTTTTGTGAATGAAATTTTCGAGCTACGGGAAATAATTACAGGCGTGAAGAGAATATGTCATTGTATGGCTTTCCATGGCCATGATTTGCAAAGCTTCACGAACCATAACCGCTATAGATTTAATGACCCGAGAGATTGAGATTTTTCATGCTTTCCTCCCGATAAAACAGAAGTCTTATCCCGTGTTTTAGAAAGCTTTTAGTTAATTGCGTCCTTTTCGCCTCATTTTTAGGGTTTATCTATTTTGGTTTGTTTTTAAATATCATTCCATTAATGGGCCACCATTAAGTTTACTTTCGAAATTCGTATCTAGATTTGTGCCGAGCACTTCATACATATTGACTTGTTCGTGGAGAATTAATTGGAATTGCATTCCATAGTTGAAGTGCAATTCATTATCTCTCCATTTTTAGTTTTTAAAGCTTTAACATTTGCAGACAGCGGATTCCGGCCAGCAAGAAGTCCTCCAGAGTGGCCGACTGCATCTCAGCCCCTAGTGCGCAGCTGGTGCAATAAAGGCTGAGCAATGGCTCGCCACCCACCCACGTTCAAGTCCGAGGTACCTAAGCGGCCTTAATTCCGGTGATTTTGGGATAAAAAATTCATTAAATTTTTTTCTGGAAATTGTTATTTTCTTAATTTTATAATTTTTATAATTGGAATTGTCTGTTCTAGACTAATTTTAAAACTATTCAGTCTAAACACTCCAAATTATAATTTTGACAAAAATTGCTTTTCGAGATTCCGACTAATCCCTATATAACTCCATGAAAATCCAATTCTTTATCTCTACACACCATCATCTTTTTTTAATAATATTATATTATATATTGTTATGTTGAAGTTAATGATAAGGTCAAAATCATAAAGTAAATTGATTTTCTTTTATGAGTATTTAATCTCCTTCGTTTCTCAATTAATCTTATAAATCCAAATTTGTTACATACTTTTTTTTAATCATTTAAATATAAAATGATTATTTATAAAAGATATTAATGTTTTTAAAATTGTATAATTTAATTTCCAAAACCAAATTTATATCATTTTAATTTTAAAAGATGAATTGGACCTATGCATGAGAGGATGATAGGTTGTCATTTTGGTTAGAAAATGTTCGATATTTTGTACCATTTAGAAGGTGTATAACAATTAAATTGATGTTTTGTTGGACCTATGCATGAGACAATGTTAGGTTGTCATTTTGGTTCGAAAATGTTCAATATTTTGTACCAGTAAAAAGGTGTATAACAATTAAATTGAAGTTTTGTTTTATATTAAAGATAAGATATCTTCTTGTTGATGGTTATTTCAAAATTTATAGTCATTGGAAATTCTTCAATTATCAATTAATAAGTGTAAATCTCAACCTCCTTTAAAACCCAAACCTGCTCAAATTGATCTTTGAAATCAATATGAAAATTTTTTACTCTGTTGATTGATTTCTTTTAGGTTCTTATATCCTTAAACACTTTAGCAAACACCGTAGCAAATAAAGGTGTATTATTGTAAGGAATATTAAGTCAAAATTTGGTAAGATGGGGTTGGCTTGCCAACTTACCTCCCATGAAATTTATCTATCCAAACTTAGATTTAACATACAAGTAGATTGGAAGGAAAAGTGACATGGTACATTAATTTGAGTGAGGCATGCTTTTATATTATTCCCTCTTTCGTGTGATTTCCATTCATTCCTCCACGTTGGACTATTGAAGCAACTTAAATAGTTTAATTGGATGAATTTGTTTGGTAGAGGTGAGATTTTTATTGTTATTTTTTGCTTATATTTTTTAATTAGTTTAGTAGCATATGCTTGGTCTTCATTTTTTTATTGGTTCTTGGTATTTTGGGATCTTTATATCAATGGTTAGTGTCTTGGAGTATCCTAGGCTTGGGGTGGCTTTCAATGTATTTCCCATCTTAGTTTTAGTATTGTTTCATTTAACATGGAGGATCATTGTTGGGAACATTATATTCTTTACATGTAAATTGACTAGAAAAGTTGATTGTCAATTGACTTCAAAAGTGACAAACAATGGAAGTCTGATCGGCCAACATACCAAAATAGTTGTTTGGTCTGGTTGATGGGAAGCCGACGGAACAGCAAGAAGCTCAACAGGAATGGACCAAAGTTCACCCAGGGTGTTGAAATATTGTAACTTCAAAGAATATTATATTTGTACTTTATTATTCCAGAGATGTTTCATTCCTCCATGGAGATCTTATTGTATATCCGGAGATGTTTATTCCTCCATCGGAATGTGGTAACTTGGGTTATTAGACTTCCCTAGTGGGGGTCGGCCCTGTATGTGTTATGTGGGTCAAAGGGTTGTTAGACCACCCTAGAGGGGTCGGCCCAGTAACTTGTAGTGGGGTGTTTAACCCAGTGGTAAAGTTGGGGCCGACCTAGTTAATATAAAGTACAAGTCGGAGATGTGTATAAACAGAGGAGGTGAGTTCCTCATTATATACACACTTCCCTCACTCAAAATGTAACGCACTTGTGGAGGAGAGGTCTGCTATGGTGGAGGAGGATATCATGTCTTTGGTTTGCATCTTTGTATATTAATGGTCATCTATATTGAGGAAGCTTTGTTGGGTTTTCTACCCCATGAGGGTTTCCCAGGATAAATCTGTGTCTCTTGTGTTTATGTTGTGCTTGTTGTTTCTTCCGTGATCCTGTATATGCTATTATTGTGAAATGAAATGTAATGATGCTATTTTCTGTCTTAGCATATTAAATATTAACATGGTATCATAGCTAACCTGAACGAAGGAAATGTATGGCACTTACGACACTTGCTTCTCTTGCGACAATTTGAAGGTTAGGGTTTTATATAGCAAAAACCAGTCATCGTGGAACTTTCGCTATAAATCCATTTTGGAGAAGGTTCGGGATCTAAAAAGTTTACAGGTCGTAGATGACATCCCCATGTACCTTGTGTCCAAAGGGAACCCTCCGATTCATTGTACTTTGTGAGTTATGATCAGTACAAGTTAGGGTTTTTGCCTCTTGCAGATCTCAGTCATAAGTAGGTGAACTTGGCAAAAAGGTCATAACTTGGGCTAGGAAGCTCCAAATGAAATTTTGTAAAAAGTGATAGGTAGTACACAGACTGTACTATCTCAAGAAACATTTTCAGAGGACGAAGTTGAACCAGTGACATGTGGCACGCTGTACAAGTTTGCTCTTTTGTTTTATCCCATAAACAGGTCACATTGTGACACTTGGCATAACTCTCTCTCAGAAAATCCAATTGAGGTCAGACCTGTAGGGATGGAAAGATGATAGGTCAGGATACCACAGAAAACGTTTTCAGACCCTGGGGATCGAAAAATTTGGAGTTACAATAGAAACAATTAGGTACATATTTCTGTCAAAATAGAATTATCTTTTGAGCACATTCATTCATGGCTTCCGAAATTTAGGGTTTCGGAGAAAGTTAGAATTTTTGGAATCAGAGTCCATGGCTGAATGCTACTCAGGAAAATCAAAATTTAGAGGCCAAGATCGAATTTTTTTGGTTGGGTAGAAGATCGGGCTTGATCAAACCCCAGTTCGGGATTTTTATCGGAAAGATGGAAAATTAGGGCTTCAGCAAAAGTTGGAATTTTTTAAGTCTGTGACCACGGCTGGAAGCTCCTCAGAAAAATAAGAGTTTAGAGCCTTGGATTGAACCTTTTGATTGGGCAGAAGGGTGGGCTTCATCAAACCCTAGTTTGAGATCTTGTCCAGAAGATCCAGAAGTTTCTAAGGCAATTTTGAGGGGTCAAATTTTGGAGATTTCAAAATTGAAGTATGCTAGTTTGATCAGCTCAGCAAAAGACATCCTTCCATCCATTCATAAGTGTGAAAGTCAAATATTGAATTTTTAGGGTTTCTCTAGCAAACCCTAATCAAGCTCCAGATCAAGTTTTAGGGGGAGTTAAGGCTAAGGCCTTACATAAGAAGACTACAAGAAGTCTCGGCAGGTATGACTTAAGGAGGTTCAGGTATGTCTTGAAATCTGATTCCTGATTAAGTTCATAATGTGTTTGTCTTCATATTGTTCATTAGTACAATCTTGATTAATGTTAGAATTGTCTTATCACCCTAGTAACAGTATGAATGCATGTGAATGATCAAAGACATTCATTGATTAGGGCTATATGATTGTACTAATGCACTATGGTGTTGTATGAGGTTGATGTTGTTTGCTAACAAGATACAGGTACATCACAAAAGACAAATCAAGTTCCATGACCATGACAACATGAAGATAAAGACTCATCCATAATCTTTGTTCTACTTACGAGGTATGTATGACTTTGTTTTATTATGCTTAACCTATGAGATATGCAGGTTCTAGCACAGGATCTCTAAATCATTGAAGAGAACAAAGAAGATATTGTTTAGGTATGTTAGACATAACTAAGCAGGTATACTAATCCAGGTATGTTTTCCTATGTCAAGTTAGAATCTTACCTTGTGTTAGGATCCCTTATATAAGTATACTTGGTATGAATGGTTATCCTTATTCATAAAGTTAGTAATCAAGGGTTTATGCACATTATATCTCTTATCTTGATTGATGATTTAACTAACCAGAAGAGTCCTATGATCAAACAAGAATATGCATGAGTAAAAGAAGACTTCCTTGAAACCTTGAATACTAATGTTTATTATCTATGATCATGACTACACATATTCAAGATTTTTTAGAATTATAATGTTTTGATAATATTGAGAATACACTAATGAATGTATGTTTGTGTATGAGATCATGAGGATGACACTAGTGCACACTTGAGCATGCACAGTGGTACAGAATGAATAGAAGTTCAAAAGACATATAGAAGATCAAGCGAGAGACAACCACACAAACATAAAAGATAAGTATTTGAGTTGTTATTTGAAATAGTAAATGATATTGCTTGTAATAGTTGTATACATATTTGTATTCCTAGAATATATCATGCTGAGTGTAAACATTCATATAGCATTGAACAGTATACTACTAATATGCATATGATTGGTAAATTGGACAAACATTCCATTGTTGCTTGTCTAGAATGAAACCTCCTTGCTGACATGTTGAGAGCTGTGCACACTCTCGATAGTATGTTCTGGTAGAGATGGAAGGCATCTAGATAGCCATTTTATGCATACAGGATATGGAAAAGTGTTGTGCCAAAGTATTGGTCAAGATAGTTGCATAACTGTGTAAATGATATTTGTATGCATAATAGGTTATCATATCAATATGATTTCATGATTATGAAGTATTACTAATCATGTACTTAATTTTTATTTGTAGGAAAGATCATGAATGATGATGAACACCGAACAAGTGATGGATGTTCAACAAGAAGATTTACAAATCAAACAAAATATAGAAGACTCGTGGCTAGAAGATTCTCTTATAAAGAGGAAGAGAATCATGACGAGATGTTTGCTCCAAGTGGCTATATAAGACCATTCTCCTAATGGTGTAATTAAAGAAGAAATGTGAATCAGGTTTTGTATGGGTACCCAGGATCGATAGTAATTTGATGAGCTTAATGATCACCATGGGTGATGTGGATCTCAACCTTTACCACAAGGTTGAATATGGTTTCTATACACAGATGACATAGATACAAGAAGGAACTCACCACAGAGTTCGAATGATATTAAGGATCATATCAGTAGACCCATCTGATGAAAGATGGCATAGATAGATGGCTGCAGAAATGAAAATGAAAGATCTCAGATTGATGCATTAATTCCTAGATCTAGAAGTATGGCAAGGCTCAGAAGGAATCTTTCTCAACCAGGGAAAGTATGCCAAGAAATATTAAAAGGACTTGATGTGTTGGAATGGCCACTCTCATGGATTCCAATTTGAAGTTGTTAGCTGATGACTCCTCAGAGTTAGTTGATGTGACTTTGTACATACATATTATTGGGTCGTTGATGTATCTGACGAATACTAGGTCAGATATATGCTTTGCTGTGAACACCTTGAGTCAGTATCTAGTGGAAACTAGATGTGTTCATCTGATAGTTGCAAAGCATGTGATGAGGTACCTATAGGATACGATAGACTTTGATCTATGCTATCTTGGAGATCATGACTTCAGATGGCTACACAGATGTTGATTGAGTAGAAAGTGTATCAGACAGGAAGAGCACATCGAGAGGATGTTATTGTCTGGGATCAGCCATGATCTTGTGGTTTAGCAGGAAGCAGTCTAGTGTGGCTCTCAGCACAAGCGGAATATACGGCTGCTTGCTCTGCTAGTTGTGAAGAAGTATGGCTTCAGGATTGTTTGACTTAGAGATAGACCCAACTGTGATCCCACGTGACAAACAGAGTTGTATCAAGATGACAGAGAATCCAGTGTTCCATGATAAGTCAAAGCACATAGGGATCTAACAAGATATGGTGCAGAAAGGAACTATAAAGTTTGAATTTGTAACAAGTTGCCGATGTACTAACCAAACCTCTACCTCAAGTGAACAAGTTACCGATGTACTAACCAAACCTCTACCTCAAGTAAAGTTTGAGTATTTTCTGAGACAAGCTTGGTAGGACCCTCCTCGAGAGGGGGAGTGATGTGGTCACTTATGATGAGATTGCCTGCATCGACAGTGAGGTTGATGATGTGGATACCTATATTGGTGATGCTGACAGAGAGGTTGGTGGATGGTCCTTAGATAGGGTCTAAGTTGACAAGTGGGGATTGAATCATCCCTGGAATTCAGTCCTAAAGAGAGTCGTAGATGTATGTCTTCAAGAATGAAGTCCCTAGTGGACAAGTGGGGATTGGATCATCCCTAGACTTCAGTCCTAAAGTGAGCCATAGACACATGTCTTCGAAAATGAAGTCCTTAGTGGACAAGTGGGGATTGTATCATCCCCGGACTTCGGTCCCTTGAATTGATCCGTAGATGTATGGTTTCTGAGAATAAAGTCCTTAGTGGACCAGGGTGGGATTGTATCATCCTTGAACATATGATCTAAAAGAATCTATAGACGTATGGTCTTCGAGAATGAAGTCCTAAATGTACAGGAAGAGGATTAAGTCATCCTTGGACATAGTCCTAAATGTACGGGAAGAGGATTAAGTCATCCTTGGACATAGTCCTAAATGTACAGGGTGAGGATTAAGTCATCCATGGACATAGTCCTAAATGTACAGGGTGAGGATTAAGTCATCCTTGGACATAGTCCTAAATGTACGGGAAGAGGATTAAGTCATCCTTGGACATAGTCCTAAATGTACGGGGTGAGGATTAAGTCATCCTTGGACATGGTCCTAAATGTACGGTGGGGATTAAGTCATCCTTGGACATGGTCCTTAATGTACGGTGGGGATTAAGTCATCCTTGGACATGGTCCTAAATGTACGGTGGGGATTAAATCATCCTTGGACATGGTCGTAAATGAATGGTGTGGATTAAATCATCCTTGGACATAGTCCTAAATGAATGGTGTGGATTAATCATCCTTAGACCATAAATCCTGTAATTCTGAAAGGAAGGATAGTCTTAAACATGATTATGATGAGATTGATCCTGTAATTCCGAAAGGAAGGATCATGTGTATTGAAGAGTATGTTGCTTGACTGATGAGGATACTTGTATTGATGAGGATACTGGTATTGATATTGATGAGGATACTTGTATTGATGAGGATACTGGTATTGATATTGATGAGGATACTTGTATTGATGAGGATACTTGTATTGATATTGATGATATGTATTGATGATGATACTTGTATTGATATTGATGATATGTATTGATGAGGATACTTGTATGTATACTTGTATTGATGATATGTATACTTGTATTGATGAGGATACTTGTATTCATGATGTGTATACTTGTATTGGTGTGGATACTAATACTGATGATCTAGATGATGATGATGTTGACTGTGATGGTCTAGATAACAATGCTGCTGATCGTGATGATCGTATGATGATGATGCTGATAATCATGCGATGATGATGCTGATGATCGTGTGATGATGATGTTGATGATCGTATGATGACGATGCTGATGATCGTGTGATGACGATGCTAATGATCGTGTGATGATGATGCTGATAATCGTGTGATGACGATGCTGATGATCATGTGATGACGATGCTGATGATCGTGTGATGACGATGCTGATGATCGTGTGATGACAATGCTGATGATCGTGTGATGACGATGCTGATGATCATGTGATGATGATGCTGATGATCGTGTGATGATGATGCTGATGATCGTATGATGACGATGTTGATGATCGTGTGATGATGATATTGATGATCGTGAGGATCCAGATGTTGATGTTGCTGTAGCTGTTCGAGTGCTGCAGAAGATAAAGACTCAGTACTGAAGATGTTGATGTTCTAGTATTGAAGATGTTCCAGTAACTGCTTGAGTTACTGATGATGTTGAGAAAGCTTCCAATGATTTATAGATGTATCATGTATGATGTTGATGACTCCTGTTCGTGCAGATGTTGTTATAATATCCTTCTCGTGAAGGGGGAGTGTTGAAATATTGTAAATTCAAAGAATATTATATTTGTACTTTATTATTCTAGAGATGTTTCATTCCTCCATGGAGATATTATTGTATATCCGGAGATGTTTATTCCTCCGTCGGAATGTGGTAACTTGGGTTATTAGACTTTCCTAGTGGGGGTCAGCTCTGTATGTGTTATGTGGGTCAAAGGGTTGTTAGACCACCCTAGAGGGGTCGGCCCAATAACTTGTAGTGGGGTGTTTAACCCAGTGGTAAAGTTGGGGCCGACCTAGTTAATATAAAGTACAAGTCGGAGATGTGTATAAATAGAGGAGGTGAGTTCCTCATTATACACACACTTCCCTCACTCAGAATGTAGCGCACTTGTGGAGGAGAGGTCTGCTATGGTGGAGGAGGAGATCATGTCTTTGGTTTTCATCTTTGTATATTACTGGTCATCTATATTGAGGAAGCTTTGCTGGGTTTTCTACCCCATGAGGGTTTCCCAGGATAAATCTGTGTCTCTTGTGTTTATGCTATGCTTGTTGTTTCTTCAGTGATATTGTATATGCTATTATTGTGAAATGGAATGTAATGCTGCTATTTTCTGTCTTAGCATATTAAATCTTAACACAGGGTACCCGCACGAAGATGGTACTCAAAAGGGCTGCAATAAGAGTGTGCAAGCGGAAAAAAAAAGTGTTCGCATGCGCTTCCAAACGCGCGCACGCATCCCAACTTCGGTAATGCCGAACGTCCACATGGTTGAGTCGACGTGGACAAAAGGTATGCGCATGTGTTATTAATGCGTATGCACAAAAGTGCGTGCACACGTTAATGACGCGTGCACACCCCTGTTTTTTATATATATAAAAAATAGAGCACGGGTTTGTCATTTTCGACAAACCTGGAAGCATAGAGTGACCATCAAGCACCCCGCGAGCGCGATATGGAGCACCAAACGACCTGCTCAATGCCAACACTTCAAACCTCCACCACCCTGCCAATGTTGCCTCTAGGTAGGCGGTCAACGAACCATCTATTTGTTTTTTTGTTTTTTTTTCGTTTTCCATTTCAATTTAAATTTAAAATCAAATTTACAATCCATTAAAAAACCAAAAAAAAGTCATTGCAGATTAACTACACCTAACAAGATGACAAACACACCTGAACCATCAGATGAAACCAATGAAACCGCACCATCAAAAGACAACATTGGAACGGACAATAAACCGAATGAAAACCCTGAAGATCAATTACACCAAGATTTAAATGAATTAAGGGTATTAAGCGATGAATTGAAGAGTACCAAGGAAACCTCTTGGGTTCCCTTGGCTTCATCATTGCAAAACATCATTGAATCCATCAACATTTCCCACAGTGAGATCACAAATCTAAGCCAATACAGGACACGAATGAGCGAACACTACTCCACTGGGATGTCCAAAGAACAGATTAAAGACCTCAACATCACCAAAGCCCAGTTGTACAACAAATTCATAGTTCCCTCGATAGGATAGCCTCTAGATGTGAGGAAGAGACGGTTTGCATGGACTGGTGTATTTACCAGCCATGGAGAGATAACTGGAGAAAGAGATGGTTTATGGTGTTTGACAGGCCCCCATGCAATAATTTGGAGGTCCCACAGTATTTCCTTTAGAAATTGTGGGCTGAGTTTGAGCTAGGATACCATGTCAACTATTTTGACATCACTGAGTTTCAGGGTGTCGGTCTTGGCTCTTCCCAAGATCAACCTCGGGCCCGCCGCAACCCACTTAGCGGACCTCCTACACCCAGGAGAGAGCCAAAACCTACTCCTCAGCCACCCGGGTTTGGTAGTGGCCTAGATGAGATTGATGACTCAGTTAGACGTGCCACACATCATTTTCTTAGACATACAAAATTTGTGGCTATGTCTTCACAGAGTTGGGAGGACATCGATCATACACACACAACTGCACGGCCTATGGGTGGTGGCCGGGACATGCCAGGTATAGGTGGAACCCAGGCGGGGCCTTCTAGTTCTACTAGAACAATGGCACATCGTTGTTCTCACTGTGGTCATTCTTGCCATGGTCCTACGCAGCATCATGCCACATAGAGCTACATGGAGCAGGTTAGCTATTGTTTTATTTAATGTTCAAGTATTTGTTGTATTTTATTTGATATCGTATTGTTTAATATATTTAACTTTGAATTACACATTGTTGACTTTATTTGTTTTAATGTACAGTTATTCAGGGCCGAGTCTCCATCCTCTAGGTGGGAGGACATCCTCCCACCTGGAGGATGGAGACTCGGCCCTGAATAACTGTACATTAAAACAAATGTACAGTTACATTACTATTGATCCATTTATGGACCACTTACATTACTTACATTGGGTTTTCCTGCAAGAACAGTATTTTACTACTTTAGTTCCTTTGACCTAGACCGAGCCATGGCAGCAGCAGAGGAGATTGCGGCACCATACACACAGGTAACTTCTTTACTGTGAATAATTAGATCCAATTACGAGTAATTTGTGTTCAGTAATTACACATTAATTAGCACTGAGTAATTACCATATTATCATCATATTTTACAGTTGTGTTTATCATATTGTCTAAATTATTTGAGAGCTATAAATTCATAAAATCCAACCAAACAAAAATGAAACCTTATAAAACATGAAAACCTAAGAAAACTAGAAACATTTGTTCATGTTCACTTTAGGCATCCTAGACCTCTAATGATTATAGAAATGGGAGAGAAATTTCCAAAATCTGTCATTCTTATTTAACCAATGATGAGAGAAATTTCCATCATCAATTTGCTGTAGGTGACATTGTCATCATTTTGTCCATCAACAATCTTTCCATAAGCTGATCATCTTCATTCTGTTTGATAGCATGTCCTCATTCTATCCCCAAACATATCTTCATTTGTCCATAGTCATGCTGTCATTAATCTACCGCTGTTGCTACCTTAGTGAATCCCAAAAGATGCCCGTACTACCCTTTCTGGATGCCTGCACTTGTCCTCGGCTCTTATCATCAAGCCCGCATATGTACTGAGAGGGATGCTCGTAAGGGCTTGCAAACTTATCCATGTCCTGTTGCCCACACCAGCTTCCAAGATGCCCGCATATCCCTTATGAAGCATGCCCGCAAGCTCATGCTTGCTTGGGATGTCTTCTCAATCCATGTTGTCCATCCATTCATTTTCCCATGATCTTTATGACCATGCTTGTCCTTTTCATTTTCCTCAATACTTGTGTTCAGCATGTCAAGTCCATCTTCTTGTCATTTGCATTGACCCTTCAAGCCATCCAATGCTTGCTTTCTCTTCATGTGCTTGACCAATGACATGTGTGTTATTGATGCTTTTCCATTTGTCACCATGTCATCCAAGTTATCTTTTCCATGTATTCTCCTTGTCCAAATCATCTTCAAGTGACCACAGTATGGGTCATTTGACTCTTGGCTCAATAGGTGTGTCAATGGCTCCAATGCCCATCACTTTGTCCACCAAATCAACCTTTGCTGCCATGCCCTTATGCCATGTGTTCTTCAAGCTTAAACTTTGTCATTAATGTTTTCATCAATGACAATAATAGACAACCATATTAATCAAGCTCTCTTCAATCTCCCGAAATATTCACACATTGCTTCCTTAAAAACGAAACTTGTCTTCTATTTATACTCTTGTCTTCTATGAAACTTGTCTTTTATTTATAGTTTTATCATTAAGATGATTAAATAAATCAAATATGATTTATTTAATTATGGCCATGCCATGTCACCTTCTATCCCATTTCACCTTATTTAATTTTAATTTCATTCCATGTCACCTTCTATCCTTTCAGAATATTAAATGTGAGACACACATATGCCCTTAAGATGCCCGCAATGCACTCTTAAAAATGCCTGCAATGGGCTCCACTTTGATGCCCGCAAGGGCCATCAACACTTGCCTTTATTGGTCTTGTATTATGCACGCAATGGTCTCATGTAAATGCCTACAGGCCCTTATCTATATGCCTACAATACACCACAAATGCCCGTAGTGGGTGCTTCAAATAATGTGTAGCAACCGTATCCGGTTGGATGCAACAACCGTATCTGGTTGGATGTTAATAGTCGAATCCGACTCTCATATTGAATGATAAATAGGATAATATATTAGATGATGAATATAAAATTACAATAAGATGGCCTTTATAGGGCTTGAGGAAGAGTGAAGGGTTACGCCCTTTCACTAGTAACCTAATAAACTATTAATTTATAATTAATAATATTAATTAAATATTCACAGCATTGCCTTCCCCTTAGGAAAGCTTTGTCCTCAAAGCTTGAGTATTTTCCTAATGTCGTCTTTTATTCTGGCTCTATGTCGCACTGATGACTTGAGAGGTGCAATTTTGATTACGACCATTGTTTCCTTTTGTTTCTTTTGCTTCAGAATCTGTATTAAATCTATATTTGGCGAAGTTTCATTTATGTTTTCATCGCTTGCTTGGTTGTTACTTTTAACTATTTTTGTTCTTGATTGAACAGACTCGATCAACTTTCCCATGATAACTATTTTCATGTTGTTATTTTGATTAACCGTATAGTTGTTCTTATTGATGTTCTTTATAGCGGTCCTTATGATGACATCTTCTCTTCATGTGTTTATGTTTGTGACAGTCTTGTTGATGTATTGATCTTCATTACTACCCTTTTATTTAGTCTTTATCAAAAGTTCCTTTGTATTTTCTTCCTTTGAGCATACAACTTCCATCAAATACCTAACTGCATAATTGGCTTGCTTCTTGCTGCAATTTTGATCAAGATCCATACTCTCTTCTTGGTTGACATAATAGTTTGTTGTATCTTCCTCTTTATCATTTTTATGTTCTTTAACTGGTTTTTCTTCTGGGCTTTGAAAATCATATTTAAATTTAGTTTCGGAGTCCTTGTCTTTAGAGGCCTTCAGGTTGCTTTGTTGGCTTCTTTTATTGAAGGTGTTTTCAATAGCTTTTTGAGCAGCTTTTACAACTGATTGTTCCATGCAATCAAACAGTTCGTCCCTTTTCCTATGAAATCGATTGGATATCTCATCCAATTCGTCCCACATTGCCTTCATGGCTAATTGTAAAATTTGAAGAGGAATATAATTATTATTATTATTTAAAACAATAATATTATTATATTATATTCTTATTTTTATTATAAAGTTTTTATTTTTTTAAACAATAATAATAATAATAATAATAAAATATTTATTATTAAATTATATCTTATTTTGTTTTGTTATGGTAGGTTTTAATTGGAGAGGGATGGGAGGTGGCACCTGGAAAAGGAGGAGCAACGGAGGTGTTCGGGAGCGGTGGTGTGATGATAGGTTACCTGGCGGAAGGGAGGGAGTCGTGTGGAGAAGCGAAGTGGGAGATAGGAGTGGCAGTGCAGCGTCAGGGTGGCGGGGAGAGCGGTGGTGTGGCGTGGCACATGGGTGCATGGGAGGAGGAAAGAGGAAGGCGTTAGAGCAGGAGGGAGGGACGTGGTGAAGAGTTTTTCGATGAAAGAGGAGGTGCGGTTGTAGTGGAGGAGGCGCGATTGTGGTGGAGGAGGATGGGGAAGGTTGGATGGGAGCACACGTATGACCGTGGGAGGAGACGCAAGCATAAGGGATGACGTAGGAGCTGTAGGATGGCAGGCGATGGAATGGGGGGAGTGGGAGCGGAGCGGTGGAGGATGTAGGCGGTAGCTTGGAAGGGAGGGTGTAGCAGCGGCAGGGAGTTGCGTGGGGTGGAGCAGCCCGAGGTGGAGATGCGTGGGGGTATAGGGAAGTGGGAGCACATGGGAAGGGCACACGGTAGGCAGAGTGTGATGACATGAAGAGAGGTAGAAGAGGTGGAAGGGCGTGCGAGGTAGAGGGGAACGTGGAGGAGGGCGAGGGGATGGCGAGTGATGTAGAGTGGAGATGGCACGAGAATGAAGGGAGGAGGGTTGAGTAGTGGATCTGTAAGCCGTGAAGAGACGAAACCCAAGAGCCGAAACCGTGCTTTGATAGTAGGAGGAGCCGAATCTGAGATCAGGTCGAAGGAGCCAAATCCGTGCTCTGATACCAAGTGCAGCAACCATATCCGGTTGGATGTTAATAGTCGAATCCGACTCTCATATTGGATAATAAATAGGAATAATATATTAGATGTTGAATATAAAATTACAATAAGATGGCCTTTATAGGGCTTGAGGAAGCATAGTGAAGGGTTACGCCCTTTCACTAGTAACCTAATAAACTATTAATTTATAATTAATAATATTAATTAAATATTCACAGCAGAATTCCCACAGGGTCCTTTTGATTATGCCCGTAATGGTGCTTTGAAATGCCCGCAAGGGGCCTTCCAAATGCTCGCACATCTTCCTTTTCCACCTCATCACCTTGTCTTTGTCCTCTAATCTTATGTTTTCCAATTCATCGTACTCCATGTCACCAAGTTATCAATCCTTCTTGTCACCAAGCATGTCCTCCTTGTCATGTTCCACGTCATCAAACACCATGCTTGACAAGTCATCAAGCTTGCTTGCTTGTCACTTGTCTTTGTCTTGTCCTTAGATTGCCATGTCCTTCTTCCATGCTTTTCATAAACACTTGTCATGCTTGCCATGTTTGTCATACTTGTCACCTTTGCCATTCCTCAAGCCATGTCACCATCCTCACTATGCTTTCCATAATGTGTATGCTCCATGTTCTTATCTCTTCCATGTCTTTGTCATTAATGTATTGTCATCAATGTCATTATCAAGTCCTTGTCATCAATCGTTTGTCACATCTCCACTTTATCAAGTCTTCTACACTTGTCATGCTTGCTTGCCACTTGTCAAGTCATCAAAGCTTGTCATGTTTACTATTTGTCTAGTCAATTCTTTGCAATGTCATCACTTTGACCTTTGTCATTAACGTGTTGTCATCAATGAAAAATTTGGCCATCAAACACTTCAAGCATAAATTTTATGTTAAATTTTGAGCATTAATTCACAATACTCTAGGATCTTTACTGAGAGAATAACATGTATAGTATATCAATGCATAACAATCATAATAAGCATGACAAGCATCATAAGAATCAAAAGCATGAGAGACAAGAGACACAGAGTTTCCATGGGGAAAACCGTAAGGTGAAAAAACCCACAACTTCCTCAGAGATAGAGAGAGCAATGGCTCAACCAAAGTACAACCAAAATACACTACGATAGTCTCCTAGTAGTAGATGATCCTCCTCCTCACTAGTGCGCCACTTTCTGAGTTAGAGAAGTATGAGTTTTCAAGTGATCCAAATAGAGATCTCTCGATCTCTATTTATACTTAACCTGTTTGCCCAGTTACACTATGGGGTTGACTTGTCTATCTAGGTACATCCACAATATAATATATATTTCAGGGCTGACCCCACACATGGTGGTCTTATAACCCATCGGCAAGTACATACACTTGCGACACTTGTCAATACACATGACGACACATCCTTATAGAGGAATAACACATCTCTTATAAGGGTACAATAAATATATATGAAGTACATAGATGAAATACATTCCGAAGTTACATATACATCAACACTCCCTCTTAACTAGGAAGGTATTTCTCGACATAGATCTACTAGTACAAGTCTTCTTCTCGGGATCATCATCATCGATGCATCGTCATCATCATCGTCACTACTGCTGCTATCTCAACCAATCTCTGAATCTACTTGTCATAGGAAATTCTACAGAGCCAGTGCTTTTTCATACTGGATGTAGGCCCACCACCTGCAGGTCTTCATCATCACTGACCATACTGTGGAATCCTCATGACTTATTACGTGCATCACAAAACCTGGTGGTAGCATCCCAGGCTGTTACGAGCACACACCTCTACCTGTCGGATCTCCCAGGAGCACATTACATGTGACCCATCACAATACGTGGCTGAAGCATCCCAGGCTATTACGAGCACACAGCTCTACCTGTTGGATCTCCCAGGAGCACATTACATGTGATCTCACCACAAAACTTGGTTGAAGCTTCTGAGGCCTTTTTCATCCTGTCCAGATCTCCCAGGAGCAAATTACATGTGGTCATGGAAAAACCTGGCTGAAGCATCTGAGGCCTTTTTCATCTTGTCCAGATCTCCCAGGAGAAAATTACATGCCATAGGACAAAACCTCGCAAGAGCATCTCAGGATGTTACGGGTACACAACTCCAACCTGAAGATCTCCCAGGGCACAAATTACATGTCCTCCTAGAGCAATGTCACGAAAGATCATCCCAGGATGTTACGGGTACATGACTCCGACCTATAGGATCTCCCAGACATGCTCATCTGCACAACATGATCCACGACCACAAAGTATCATCCTGATACTCACCATACATCATCCTGATGTACACATGATCATCCTGATCATCATCACTGCATCATCCTGATGCATGTCATCTGGAGAAGCTTGTCATCCATGATCATCCTGATCATACAATGCATCTACCTGATGCATACCAAGTATCTACCTGATACATATCACCATACACAGTGTACCCACCTGATACATACATAGATACATGATCCACACAATGTATCTACCTGATACATATCATCATACATGATCTACCTGATCATACAATGTATCCACCTGATACATATACAGATACATGGTCCAAGCATCCAACATGATGCATACATACATAAATGATCCAACTGATCATATCTAGCATCCAACATGATGCGTACATACATAAATGATCCAACTAATCATATCCAGCATCCAACATGATGCGTACATACATAAATGATCCAAATGATCATATCCAGCATCTAACATGATGCGTACATACATAAATGATCCAACTGATCATATAGAGCAGAAACTAGAATACCATCCTGATGCTCATCATCCAGCGCTTACATCCACAACCATGTGAAGGATCCCCCTTCCACCATGCTAGGAATGGCTACAACAAATGTCTCCATCACTTCCTCCTTGAAGTGTCGTCGATCCGAAGAACACCAAGCCTCTCTCTGAAGTACTCGAACTTCACTCTAGCTAGTGGCTTTGTCAACACATTGCAATCTACTCATCTATCACAACATACAGGAGCTTCATTGCTCCTCTCTGCACCATATCTATGATATAGTGATATTTGATCTCTATGTGTTTCGACCTGTCATGAAACACTAGGTTCTCAGACAGCTTCACACAACTTTGGTTATCACAGAAGATACCAGTAGTATCCAACGGGAGATCAAATAACTCAGACAGTAGCTTTTGAAGCCATACTGCCTCACAACTAGCCGAACAGGCTGCAACATACTCTGCCTTGGCTGTACTCAGTGCTACACATGACTGCTTCCTGCTAAACCAAGAGATCACACCTGATCCCATACTGAAGCAGCACCCAGATGTGCTCTTCCTATCTGCAACACTACCTACCCAATCTGAATCAACATAACCTTGCAGGTTAAACTTTTGATTCGCTTCATACTTGAGCCCATAATCAACTGTACCCTTTAGGTACCTCAGAATATGCTTTACAACAATCAGGTGAACACTCCTCGGATCTGTCAGGAACTGACTCAGTGTGTTCATAGCAAAGAAAATATCTGGTCTCATGTTCATCAGGCACATCAAGGACCCAATCATCTGACGATACATAGAGATATCAACTGGCTCAGATGAAGCATCACATATAAGCTTCAGGTTCGATGCCATAGGTGTGGCCATGGCCTTGCAATCCATCATCCCGAATCTCTTCAGGATATCTACTGTGAACTTCCCTTGACCAAGGAAGATCCCATCTGCACTGTGCCACACCTCCATACCTAGGAAATAGTGCATCATTCCTAAGTCTTTCATATCGAACTCAGCAGCAAGCTTCCTCTTTGTATCACAATCAATCTGTCATCTCCTGTTACAAACAGGTCATCCACATACAAAAGTAGTATCACTGGATTGCCTTCCTCAACCTTGTAGTAAAGGTTGGAACCCGCTTTACTCTTGGTAAAGCCCAAACTGGATAGAAAGATGTCTATCCTACCAAGTTCTGCACATATATGACTCCCTGTCATGTGCCTCAGAACCAAGTGGCTGCTCCACATATACTTCTTCTTCAACTACACCATTCAAGAAAGCTGTCTTGAAATCCATCTGGTGTATCTTCCATTTCATCACTTTTATACTTCTCTATGCTGCCATCTACAACATGCTTGATCTTGTAGATCCTCTTGGAAGTCACTACAGACTCCCCTTCAGGTCTTGGTACTGCATCCCAAACATCATTCTTCATGATCGACAGATCATGGCATTCTTCTATTTCTTCATCCCAGATCCTCGGAACTTCAATATCTTCAATATCTTCAATAGATATCTTTGTTGCTGGAACAAATGTTGTGGTCCTTCTTTTGTAGGTAAAGGTATATGGTCTTTCCTACAAAACAAGTTACATTGCATGATTAGAAACATCTCATAATTTTCAGAACAAATTCTTACACATAAAGAAATATGTCATACAGTCATGCAATTATCTTAGCCAATGCTTCAATACAACATTTATCCATGTTCCATAACTTTCTAGATGCCTTCCAGTCTCTACCAAAACATTGTTAAGAGTTTGTATAGCTTCTAACATGTCAGCAAAGAGGTCTCATTCTAGATAAGTAGCAATGGAATGTTGTACAATGCCATAGGCCTACTTACCCATCAAATGCATATTAGTAGTAAGTTGTTCATTAATGCAATCATTCTAATATGCATAATACACATCCTAAATCTAGGAACATAAGCATATACATCATTGAACAAACAAATATGCAAGAAATGACAATTAAAATACTTATATTTGTTTGTTTGTTGGGTGGACTCCCTCTGAGTCTTTGCTTCCTTGCAGGAGCTGTCCTAATCTGAAGTAGCTTCTTCTATACCTTTCTGTTGTGTAATGTAGAGAGATGGTCAACTCCCTTTGAATATCTGCATCCTTACAGAAACCACTGGAGTGTGCTCCCTCTTGATCTTTGCTTCCTGGATTACCTGTTCTTGAACATATATTTCTCGATCCCTATGCATGCTTATTAGTATCATCATTGTGTTATCCTCGAGGTCTCATACATAATCAAACATTCATTAGTATAATCAAAACACAATAATCTCAAGCATGTATAGTCAGGATCATTTCAAACATAAATAATAAGCATTCTTATGGTTAGTCATAAACATAATATACCTAAACCCGTGATTACTCAAACCAATGACTCTTCTGGTTAGTCACATCATCAATTAAGGTAAGAAACATAATATGCATAAGCCCTAGATTACTCAAACTTGTAACTTCAAGAGTGATCATTATCAATCATACAAAAGTATATGATGTATATAACAAAAACATACCTGGTCATCATATTTGCTAGTTATGTCTAGCAATGTGTTCTTGTTCTCTTCAATGACCTACATAACTCATTAG
Source organism: Larix kaempferi (assembly GCA_027924585.1). NCBI lineage: Eukaryota > Viridiplantae > Streptophyta > Pinopsida > Pinales > Pinaceae > Larix > Larix kaempferi. The sequence continues at coordinate 1,664,807 of BSBM01001661.1, read as the reverse complement.
TTAACATTTGCAACAAAAAATTATACATACCTCTATGTGATCCATGACTATGGATGAATCTTTGTCTTCATAGCATGTTCAGGTTGTCCCTTTAATTTGTACAATCCTCCCTCTTTCTCTCCAATCACTACTGCATCATCTATGGTCTTTCCCTTTGGCCACATTAGAACTTGGCCATCCACAAATGCAACCATCATACCTTTTGCATTCAATGCGGATATGGAGAGTAGGTTCTTCTTGAGCCTAGGTACATACAAAACATCTTTCATCTTCAAAGACTTCCCAGAGTCTAGATTGTAGGAGGCCTCACCACTTCCTTTGATAGGGTATTGGTAGTCATCCCCAAGTTTCACCTTATGGGGTGACACATGTTCAGATAGGTTAGCAAAGGATTCTTTAAACCCAGTCATGTGTTTTGAAGCCCCACTGTCAATTAACCAATCATTACAACCATGGGAGATAGTACCTATGAGAGCAGAGATTAGAACATACTCTTCTTCGCTTGATGAGTTATCATCATCACTTTCTACTCTATCCTTCTTCTTGGGAGGTTCATCATCCTCAGCAGCATGAGCATGAAACCTTCTTTTGCTGCCCTTCTTCTTCTTGTTGAAGTTGTTGTTGTCCTTCTTGTTCTTGGGACAATTTATGGCAATATGTCCTTTTTCATTACAGGTGAAGCATATTCTTCTTTCTTTATAGTGATGTGAAGATTTCTTGGAGTGAGATGGCTCTCTCTTGGACTTCCCTTTCTTGGCGTGAGTTATGAGAGCTTGATCTTCATTCCCCATCTTTTCTTCTCGTGCCACAAGCCTTGCTTCTTCTTGTGAGCATTCTTTCCGTAGTCTACTGAAGGATACCAACTTCTTTCTTGCACAAATTACTTGAATAAAGGAGTCCCGTGACCTAGGTAGGCCATTCAGAGTGGTCATGACAACTTCACCATTCTCCACCATTTCATCCACTGCTTCTAGTTGTTCCTTGATCTGGGAGACCCTAGAAAAATAAGATTGAATGGATTCTCCATTCTGAAGTTTTACCCCTTTCAATTGGTTCCGCAGAGTCATCTTCCGATTTATGTTCTTCCCTTCAAATAGCTTGGATAGAGAATCAAACATCTCTTTGGGTGTCTTTAGAGATGACACATGGGGGATGAGATGGTCTTTGATAGAATCAACAATGATTCTCTTTGCCTTGACCAAGTTCTTCTTATGCAAAATCTTAGCCTCTTCATCCTCTAGGATAGGGATGTCTTCTTCTACATATGAGTCCAACTCATTCTCTTCTAGGATTAACCCAATCCTATACTTCCAGGCTTGGAAGTTATTGGCCCCTTTAAGCTTATCCTCAAGCTTGGTGTGGTGAGACATCTTAAAGAGTACTTCAAATGGAAATAGAAAAGATTTAGGTCTTACCACTTGAATTGCTGAAAACTGGATCTGGTTTGAAAAAACCCTAAAAATTCAAAATGTGAATTTCAACTTTCTGAAAGGATATAAAGATGCGCTTTGATGAGCTGATCAACCTGGTGTATTCAGAAATTGAGATCTGCAAAGATACACCCTTCAAAATTGCCTTTTTGTCTTCTCGGGTTCACTAGGGAGAGCCATGAATTAGGGTTTGAGTTTCCCGAAGATCTACTCAGCCAAAAATCTCGATCCAAATCTCTAAACTTTGATTTTTGCAAGGAGATTCCAGCTATGTCTTCAGAGTCAAGAAATTCCTATTTTTATGGAAACCCTAATTTTTAGGGCCAAATCTGAAAATGCTCAAAATTGAATTATGACTAGATAGATAGATTATCCTTGATGAGTAGATTCAATCTACTATACTTCTTTTCCAAAATCTATGGAGAGAAACCCAATAAACAAGAAACCCTAGTTTTCGTCATTGCACAATGTCTTCTTCTCAAGTTAGCTTTGATACCATGTTAAATTTTGAGCATTAATTCAAAATACTCTAGGATCTTTAGTAATAGAATAACATGTACAGTATATCAATGCATAACAATCATAATAAGCATGACAAGCATCATAAGAATCAAAAGCATGCGAGACAAGAGACACAGAGTTTTTTGTGGGGAAAACCCTAAGGTGAAAAACCCCACAACTTCCTCAGAGATAGAGAGAGCAATGGCTCAACCAAAGTACAACCAAAATACACTGAGATAGTCTCCTAGTAGCAGATGATCCTCCTCCTCACTAGTGTGCCACTTTCTGAGTGAGAGAAGTATGAGTTTCCAAGTGATCCAAATAGAGATCTCTCGATCTCTATTTATACTTAACATGTTTTCCCAGTTACACTATGGGGCCAACTTGTCTAGCTAGGTACATCCACAATATAATATATATTTCAGGGCCGACCCCACACATCGTGGTCTTATAACCCATCAGCAAGTACATACACTTGCGACACTTGTCAATACACATGACGACACATCCTTATAGAGGAATAACACATCTCTTATAAGGGTACAATAAATATATATGAAGTACATAGATGAAATACATTCCGAAGTTACATATACATCAACATTTTCAACCTTATTTGCTACATTATCTTCAACGAATGAACACAGAATGGGTCATTTGTTCTTATCATGGGCCCAAACCATTGTGGGTCAAAGGACACGATCCCCACAACCATGTTCTTTACCAAGTCTTGAACAAATGGACTACACTAATACAATAAAAACTTTATATAATATCTAAAGCCCATCAAACCACTATCATCTATCTTGAATCTAAATTAATTGCAGTCATGGTTTTTAAGTACTATCATTGTCATTTTCATTGGCATTGTGTTGAATATTGTTAATATTGTTTTTATAAATTCAATCTAAAAATTGTAGTGTTCACACAAGTGTTCGCAGGCTCTAGCGACCAGCCATCGCCCCCGAGGATTAGCAGATGTCCACGTGTGCAGGTATCGTGTGTATTAAAGCATAAATTTAATTTCAAATATGATGACTTGTCTGTGTATATTTATATTTTTCTATATTAAACCATGAGGTTATGAATGTGTATGCAGGTGTGAGCACCTCGGCCTGGCAGTGTCGTTTTTCCTCCCTCCCCGGCCTTTCGGCCACCATATATTCCAGTTGTATCCCCTGGCATACATGCCCCATTCCATGCATCCCTCCCCACCCCCTTCGATCCATCCCCCCCCTCCTATCCAACACCACAGTTCCATCCAAATTCCCCTTCCGTTTCATATCCTGCATCCCATCACCCAATCCCAACCTTTCCACCACCTCCGTATCAATTTCCCATGTTCCCAACCTCCCCCATCCGACCATGAAACACCACCCATCCACAATTACCCATCCCTCCACCGCAGCATAGACCTCTCCCCCCCCCACATTCCCCCACCATACTCGCTTTCCATTCCATGGTGCCCCCATCCATACTACAGCCAGCTGGGGTTTATCTCCCTAGACATGCATCTCCACTTCACCCACCCCAGTCCATGCCTCGTTCTTCCACCTCTCCTTCTTCCACCGTTTCCCCCAGTGGTATAGCCACCGTCGATGTGGCTGCATCATCGCCTATACCATCTACCCTAGCATCGGAGAAGGTTGTGCAGTCGACTGCTCCATCCGCCAACCTTGAAGACCACCTGGTTTTGTTCACGATGAGATTGACTCGTTTATGAAAATCTCGTTCAATTTTAACGAAAATTACTATATGCATCTAATTTCATAATTTATCTGATTGTTCTAAATGTTGCAGGGTGGCATTGCTAAGAGACTAGGAGCACGGAGGAGGGAGACCCCCTCACGACTTACAGTCTTGCATGTGGTGAGTTATCTAAGATTTGAAAACTATTTTTATTTTGAAATTATGTTTTATACTTGTATAATTTCCAAGAAAAGTTGACATATTATTGTTGTCGTTCTAGGTCTTAGGGGGACGTGGTCCAAGTCGCTCGAAGGACCCAGCTTCCTCTAACACAAAGAAGAGGAAGATCGATTTTGGAGATGCACCTAAGAGCTCCGAGGGTGGGCAGGAGGATTGAGAGACCCTCCTATGTACACTAGCCACGATGTGGCATTTTGGGCATGAGTTGCTATATTTTGTATAGGGCACCATGGGCCATATTTTGTATAGGGAACGAGTTGCCATATTTTGTACAGGGCATGAGTTGCCATTATATAGATGTTGGGAATGATATTCCATTTTTCCAAAAAGTGTACATGATTGGATCATTTTTTCATATTAATAGATGGATCTGCACTTGTCTATATGACTTTGTCTTTGATTACATCTTTGCATACATGATTTTTTCTTCATTAACATTGTTATGGAAAAGTTTTCACATACATATAGATGTTATTTCTAGACACCAAGCGACATCAATATGAGTCCCTTGTATTTGAATGGGTCTTGCATCTTTTCCATTCAGCAAGAACATACCTGATGAAGCAAACTAAGGAGTGATATTTACATTACAAAGTGTTGTTACTTTAGGGATACAAAAAAATAAATAGGAGATGATGACTTCTTCATATTTGTTTATCTGAAGTAATGCAGTTTCTTAGTGTCGGAATCTACATCTTCAACATTTGTGTTCAATCTTTGCTTTGGATCTTCCATACTTAACCTTGTAATGGTTATAATAGTCAATTCTAACAAGCATTGCATCACACATTATATCAATCTAACCTAGATATATGAGAATTTCATATGTGTGCTTGGATGGAAGGGTTAACCGTACCACTTGAATAACACAAAACCTCGTGTTGGCACCCATATCACACTAAAAGATAAAAAATTCTTTGAAAGGGCATGTTTGGGGGTTGAGGGAA
>BSBM01001661.1:1580000-1655000 GCA_027924585.1 Larix kaempferi | reverse complement strand
CCTTCTTTTCTTTTTCTTCCTCTTCTTTCTCTCGCCCAACAATATCCCTCATAGCTTTCAGGTTGGTGTTTTTCTTCTTTAGTCTTATTACTTCTGCGTTGTCCAAGCTGGTGTGGGCTATCTGTCCTACTATGGAGAAATCCCCAGCCTCTACTGAAGGTGTGACCATGACCTCTATTTCATGTTCCTTATCTTTGAGTTTCTTCTCTAACTTTTCGACTTCAACCTTCAGAGCTTCCTCGTTGTCCATCACTAATTTTAGGTCTTACTGCCACTTTTCCCCTTTTCATCAAACTCTATCAATTTTGCTTTGCAGTCTGTCAAGTTTGTTTGTAGATTTTCCTTCTCTTCCTCATGTTTTGCAATCTCTGCAACATCTACCAACTGGGCAACTAGCATTTTCAAATTCTTTTTCAGTTTTAGGATCTCCTGGTCCTTCTCTCCTAACAGTCTCTGGATGCTTTTTCTCTTATCTTCAATAGTCTCAGTGGCCAGTAAGGAGGTCTGGAGTTTCTTCACCTGTGCCTTCAGACATTTGTTCTCAGACTTTTCTATTCTAAATTGACTATGTACTTTAGTCTTGTTGGTTTGTGCCTTTGATAGGTCGAGGGCATATTTGAGCAGCTTGTCGTAAAGAACTTTCCCTGTCTCTTTATGCAGGTTTATCATGTCTGGCAGTGGGATGTCTTCCAGGTTCACCTTTAGCTCTGTTGCCTTACTCTTGGTAGCTAAGGCAAGACTCAGGGTATTCTACACAAGGTTTTTGTTGGTATCCAGGGTTAGCTCTTTAGAGGAAATTTGCCTAACATCATCATACAATTTTGCTTCCTTTGACAATGTCTCAGGGTCTTCTTCATACTGTTCCAATAACACCATCCTGCTCACGCTTGGTGCTGCAGGCCCAGCAAGGGTCTTGCTGAACACATGTTCCTTAACCTCAAAGGGTGGAACCGAGAACTTTACCTGTTTCTTCTTTGGCTTCTTTTCCTTTACCTTTATCAATTGTTGTTCAGGGTCCTCCACCTTTCATATCTTAAGTGTTCTCTCACCTTCACTGTCCACATCCATTGGTTCACCACCTTTCTACTGTGAGAGGTTTTTTGGAATGCTGGTGAGGGCCAGAGCTGCTGCTAATTCTGAGTCCTTTTTAGGTGAACATGGGACTGAAGTTGTGCTTGCTGGTACCAAAGAGAGGGATCCTCCTGGTGGGTCAATGTTCATCTGACCCTTTTCTATGTACTCCATCCAATTGGCTATTTCTGCCAAGCCCGGGAGCTCCAAATGATCGTATCCTCTTCTACCCGTCTCCCTCCTTCTCTTAGAGACTATGTGGTGAGGGTTGTATTTCATTGCAGCTCTAGAGGAGAAAACCAGATCTCTCATCATCAACTCAATGTTAGGAAGGGATGCTTTATTTTTTATAACAAAAGGACTCACCGCCCATGGGAAACTGATATCAGCAGATTTCTTGTCCTTAAGGAAATGCTCACATTCCACCTTTAGTTTATGTCTTATGAACTTCAGGTTGAACAAACTGGGACTTAGGAAAGATGGCAATGCGTAGGGGGCATAAGAAAAACCGTATACCCTGATTACAGTCCCATTTCTCAACAGGAACCAGTCCCCAACCCTCCTTTCCATAGAAGGCTGTAATAGATCTTTCATTTCAGGCAGGACTCTTGGCAATCTCTTTTGGAAAAACACAAAATAGACCTCTAACATGAGATCATCCATGAAAACTTGGAAACTTGAGTACATTTCTTCAGTGATCTATAGCTCCCGTTTCTATAGGTTTTCCTCCTGTGCTGCTAGAAAAATATTCAGTAGATACGATTGAAACCTAAAAGACCTAGTTCTGGGGAATTCAATGAGTTGGGAATGGATACTATTTGGTAGGGCTTTGTCAAATTTTAGGCAGGAGCATTGAGCGAGCGAGTTAGGGTCTGAGGGCTCAACGAGGCAGGTGCTCAGGATGAACATGAGGCTGATTAGGGGTTCGTTTAGGTATATGTCGCTATCCATCCCTAGGAACTGGGCCAGTATGGAGATAACATATTTAGATTCTTATTTGAACAGCTCGGCTTCACTAGGGAAAGGAGTTTCTGGAGGGAAAAGACTGGGTAGTAGGGTCGCCTGGTAGAATCTCCTCTCAAGGTCCTCAGAGGCTTGACGGAAATACTGAATGAGGGATTCCATTTTATAGTCTTGGGCTTTATGATAGAATTCTGTGGGAATGGCTAAGGCTTTCCTAATGGCCGGAGTATTTACATAGAATAGGATTTTGGAGCCTGATGCATCCAGGATGGCTCTCTGCTCAGGGGAGTAACTGTCGGTGCACCACTCCACAAACTCGGGATAGCTAAGGGTTTGAGTGTTAGAGAATAGGTGGAAAAAGGACTGGTAAACTTGTTGGGTATCTGGATGGCTGGTCCTCAGAGCTTCTAGTTTTTCTTTAATGGTGTCCGGAGGGAAGCTAATCAACATGGTGTCAAAAACATCATAGTCTTTATCTTCTACCAAGTCGGTCAACTGAGCAGATTCGAAACCTGGAGTTTTTACAGCTTCTGCCATTTAAATAGATTTCGGTGAAAAACAGCTTACATGGTCACCCGACCATTGGGAGGGTTCTCTGGACGTCTGGTTGGCTGGTCGGCTCTGCACAGTCAGCTCCCTCCACTATCCAATGCATACAGGAAAAATCTGGTGTGGATCTCTGCGCGGACCTTCTTTTTATAATATGAAATGGCCAATATCTTCCTTACAAGTAAGCTAGCAATGGAGACATGTCAGCCATCCATCTGTGCTGGAAATCTATAGCTGCAGATCCTCCAGCCTTTTTATTTTCTAACACCACTGTGGCCTGCAACTCTGTTGCGCGCTACTTTGGTAGCACCCCATATCCGCGAAGTCTTCCTGACAGTGGATTTCCCGCTTTCTCAGATCTGGGCCGTCCATAGATGCAGCTTCTACTAACTTCGCAAATCTGAGCTGCGTCGGTCTAACGCACAAGTTAATTTTGCGAACAACATCTGAGCCGTAGATCTTCCTCGAACCGAATCTACACCGTTCAAGAGTGTAACATTTTAGCATAACTTCACAAATTCTCATCACGACTCTTCTCGCACTAGTTCATGTCGTGAACTAAATGTCGACCGTTGATCTTCATAGCCCACCGTCGATTCAGTTCTCACATACTTAACCCCCTGTCACCTTATTTTGCGATAGAAGCTTTCAACCTTGTATTTTTCGTCTCATTCAATCCAAACCATCCATATTGGTCAACTAGAGATGCGGGCGTGTTCCTTCAGCTTTTTCCCTTTCGGCCACTCTTGAATCTTAAGTTTTCCCAAACGCCGTTTCTTCAGGCCAGATTACTGTATAGGGCACCGATTTTCTTCGTTTCTTGGACACAAGCCGAGAACCGGGCTTCCTCTGAAAATATTTACAGTCTTTCAAATCTTTCCTTTCAACACAAACCTTCCCTAAACCCTTAGCACGATCCTAGTGCTAACAATAGGCTCCTATTGGGGATGATATCCTCCTTGTGAGGTAGCAAAGAACACCGTAGACTAGTGCCTGATCCATTGGCGACTCATGCAGGAAAAGCCTACCCTTCTTGCAAAACAGAGCTCCACCTCCCATTCTATTTAGTTTATTTTTGAACATATGAACCCAACAAAAATAGTCGCTACCTTTCTTAGATCATAGGGCCTTCACCTCGGGCTTCAAATATTCTGGCTGACCACCTATCTTTTATTTTCAACTGAAAGACGTTACACATATATATATATATACAAACTATAGTACAAAAGGTCACATGTCACCAATCAAGATAGGTAGTGTTTAAAAAAAATTCCATTCACCGGACCTCTTTTCCAGGGAGACCCATCTTGATGCTCCAGGATGAATGAATTCATACCCCTATTTGTTGCAATGATATATGGGCCAACCCACATGTGATCAAATTTTCCATGTTTATCTTCTCTAGGGGCATCCCACTTCAGAACCAAGTCATTCACCTGAAACTGTTCCTCCTTCACCTTCCTATCAAAGGTGTTCTTCATCTTCTCTTGATGTACCTGGACCTTGTCATAAGCTTTGTCTCTAAGCTCATTTAACTCAATAATCTGATTTATCCTTCTCTGCACATGATTAGGCTCATCTTCCTGTCCCTGCAACAGTTTCATGGATGGAAATCCCAATGAGGTGGGGAAGGCAACTTCAGCTCCATATACTAGCTGAAAAGGTGACACCCTAGTGGCTCTCTTAGTGTTGATCCTATCGACCCACAAAGCATATTTCAATTTTGTGTGCCAAGCTCTCTTGTTTTCCTCCAATAATTTCTTAATTATCCCCACCAATCTTTTGTTAGAGGATTTTTCTAGCTCATTTCCCTGTGGATAGTAGGCAGTGGAATGATTCAGGCTGATGTGGTATTTATGACATAAATTTATCATTTTCTTGGACTTAAGGCAGCTGCGTTGTCTGTCACAATTCTCTTGGGGCATTCGAACCTAGCTAAGATGTTCTCCTCCAGGAAATCCATAATAACATTCTTTGTTTCCGTCCTAGTGGGTATAGCTTCAATCCACTTAGTAAATAATCTTTGGCTGTGAGGATCCACCTGTGCTGACCAGAGGAGTTTGGGTTTATCTCCACAATGAATTCTAATCCCCATTGTTGGAAAGGAGCTTCCACTAAGATTGGGTTAAGGGGAAGTGAGACCAGCTTCCTTTTGCCTTCAAAAATCTAGCATTGATGGCAAGTAACAATTTCTTTGTACACATCAGCAAGCAGAGAAGGCCAATAGAATTCATCTCTCAAGATCTTGTTGGTTGTCACCTTCCATGAATGGTGACCCCCACAGTCTCCCTTGTGAAAATATTTCATGGTCTGCTAGGATTCATTCTCTAGCAAGCAATTCAACAATATACCTCCAGGATCCTTCCAATATAAGTACTGGCTTATAACACAGAACTTTGCAGCTTTCAACTTTACAGACCCAGCCCTTGTCTTGCTCAGACCTATGGGAGCTTGCAAATTTTGTAGCACATACACGATATCAGCATACCAAGGAGACATAGAAAATTCAAGCATTACCTACACTCCCGCGTCCAACTAATTTGAGTGGCTGGATAGGAAATTCATCTCCAAAGGTTCACAATTTTCCTTAGTCATCAGCTTTGCCAGCCCTTGTCCTTTGATCAACTTGGTGGGATTTATCTCCAGGTCGTATTCTAATAGAACAATCCATTTAGCTCTCCTCCCTTCGGGATCCGGTTGGGTGAGGATGCTCTTCAGAGCATTATTTCAGACGTGGGCGATAATGTGTGAGTGCAAGATGTAGACTCTGAAATCCTTTAATGCCTTTGTCAAATCATAAGCCTGCTTCTCCATTATGTCATATTTGAGCACTCCATCTCTTAACACTCTGCTAAAAAACACAATGGGATGTTCAACATTCTGGGCATTCTTCTGCAAAAGGACCTCTGCTATTGTATGCTCGGACGCATAGGAAAAGATCAGAGAATCCTTAGGAAAATATGGGCTTGTGAGCACTGGGGCTTCGGTCATGGATTTCTTGATGCCTCTGAATGATTCTCTAGCCTCTTCTGTCCACTTTATCTGATTTTCCTTCTTTAGCATATTAGTAACTCTCCTCATTATTTTAGCAAAACTATGGATGAACCTTCTTAGAAAACCCACTTTCCCAATGAAATACTGCACTTATTTCTTACTCCTCGGCTCTCCAACCTTTTGAATTGCACTAACCCTATCAGGATCGATCTTGATACCTTCCCTCGAAATAATGTTCCCTAGGAGTTTAGCTTCCTCCAATGCAAAATTTGACTTCTTGGGATTAAGAGAAATGCAATATTTGCTGCACTTAATGAAAACCCTTTCCAAGTGTTTAAGATGTTCCCTGTCCGACTTAGAGTAGACTGTTATATCCTCCATGTATACCACCACAAACTTGTCCTTTTCTTCATCGAAATCTATGTCCATGTCTCTCTAGAATGTAGCCCCTGCATTCATTAGCCCAAAAGGCATCTTAGAATACATAAATGTCCCCCAGGGAGTGGTGAAGGCGGTATTCTCCTGATCTTCTGGACACACCTTAACTTGATTATATCCTGAGAACCCATCCATGGTTGAGATTCTCTCGGTGCCTACTACTTTCTGTAGGATATGCTCCATTTTTGGTAGGGGATAGTTGTCCTTTAATGACACTCTCTTAAGGTTCCTGAAATCTATACAGATCCTAATCTCTCCATTCTTTTTTCTGACAGGAACTAAATTGGCTATCCATTTTGAAAACCTCAGGGTGACAATGATCTTAGCATTAAATAATTTTCTGATCTCTTTCTCTATCACCGACATTAGTTTAGGATTTATCCTCCTCAGCTTCTGCTTGAACGGCTTCTCTCCTAGCTTGATTTGGATGGAGTGCTGAATAATGGAAGTGTCATACTCCTTTAGGTCCTCATAAATCCAGGAAAAAACATCTGTGTACTTCTTCATCAGCTTCACATAATCATCATTTCCTTTAGCAGGGAGCTTCTTGGACAATTTTACAACACGAGGCTCCTCCTCGACGCCTAGGTTATGGTCCTCCACGGTGTCAATGGAGGGCTCGACTTTAGGATTCTTAGCCACATCGTTTTGGTCAAATAGCTTCTCTAGGAGTATTGAACCCTTAGGGATATAATTACTCTTTAGCTAGATGACATCCTTCCCGCCTAGCATACTCTTCCACCCATTTTCTTTGGTTCCTTCGTCCTCAGATGATTCGCCATCTTGGAGAGATTCCACGTTCTCATCCTTAGTATCAATCTGGGTATTGACAAACTCATTAGACAGCTCCATAAACCTTTTTATTTGCAAGTCATCGTCAAACACTTGCCAATATTTGGAATTATCTGGGATGGATGGCCTATTTACTACTTCCACCTCATACTTTGTCTGGGAGTAAATTGGGGTTTTGAAACCTCCAGCTATACTGGCCAAGGATTCTGCCACCTGGTTCTCAATCTTGGGAATCACGCTGATCTTATGCTCCAAAAAGTAGTTTCCAAACATATCCCACACTTCATTCCTGTAGGCTCTCATCCTGGGATGCTTGGTTTGATAACTATCATTCACTTAGTTTATTACTAGCTTTGAATCTCCATACACTTGTATTCTCTTTGCTCCCATGTCTTTCAAAGCATGCAGACCCAGCAATAAAGCTTCATATTCTGCCACATTGTTCGTGCATTCAAAAGTCAACTTATATGACAGGGCCTTAAATTCCAGATCGGGAGGGATGATCCAAACTCCCGCCCCTGCGCCATTCTTGCTCAGAGACCTATCAAAGTACATCTTCCACAAGCCTTCTTCGTTCTTTTTTCTTTCTAGAGCCTTGTGTCTTGCTGCAAACTCCGTGTCTTCTACCACCTCCAAGTGTATAGGGACCTTGGGATCAATTCGAGGCCCTTCATTAAAAAAAATAGATGACCCTAAATCGGTATCAACAGAATAAATGGGATGGTTCTCCGACTTGTTTGGACTACTAAACATATAAGCTAGTCTTTTCTCCCTGTACAATCTCCTGTTTCCCCCAAATAGAGGTATGGTGGCGTAGGATAAATCGAGCTGCATGTTGCCTCTCAGCTTCGATGCCCAAGATCTGGACAATAGCATACCAAACTTTGCAGGGATATCGGCCACTACTATGTCCATCATAATGCTTTTGGATGGGAGCTGTGTCAATGTCACCACCATGTCCTTGATCAACCCTAGACATTTCACCTTCCTGGAATCGAAGGAGTACAGATCTTTGTAAGGCCTGGTGATTTCCAGACCCAGCTCTTCCACCACAGATTTTGGAATTAAGTTGTGAGAGGCACCAGAGTCTATCAGTACATTATGTAGAGTCATGTCATGAATATTTAAACTCAAATAGAAAGGGGGAACATCTTAATCATCTTCCTCTTCAAGCTTGGGCCCAAAAACAATTGTAGGATTTCAGAGAATGGATTACCTCTGGTATGGCTCTTTTTAGGGTCCAGGGTGCCTTCTCAGACATATTCATAAGCGAGACTTGGGTTCATTGATTTTCCCAATGGAGTCTTCTTCCAACGGAGACACAAGTAAGTGGAGTTGCCAGGGCAGAAACACAACCTTTCTTCAAATCTTGGAAACTTCTGTCTACCCACAGAAACTTCCTCTCAACAATTGAAAATCCTTTGTCGTTCTCCCAGGGATGATAAGACAACTCGCTCCTCGGCAATGGCGCCACTATGTTAGCACCAAAATAGTACTTCTAGGTTGTAGAGAGGCCGAATTGGGGTAACCACAAAACCACTTTAGACTTATGCTACTGACCCAACATAGTCAGAGAGGGATCTCTCTTAAACTCAAGAAAACTGAAAATAGTCACAGATTCAGCAATGAAAAACGCACAGACTTCTTATTACTCAAGATAATCGTTTAAACTAAACTTAGAAGGTCAGAATTCTGGTGGGACGAATCATTTAAATGGTTGTTTGGTTGAAAGCATCATGGATTTCCATTCGACATTGGAGTCAAAAACATACAGCTGATAAAATTATGACAATGCTGTGCAGATACATTAATCCAAAGGCAAGGAAGCCCCCAATCTACAGTTGAAGTTCTTTTAATTGAGTGATTTAGAAGAAAAAGAAACAATCCATCAATATGGAGCATAAAGATATGAATTCCATGTCGATTTTAGTAGAATTGGTCGTGAAATGCTTGGAGCAATATGAATCCTATTCAAATATTACACTGGTCAAAGCATGAATAGCAATAACATAATGAAATTGACAATGAAAGAAACACATTCACATGAGAGAAGAAATAACATACTATAAATATGAAGACACATGAATCTCTGGAAAAAGAACGCTTGCCAGGTTCTGTCTTTTAGGGGCTGCACCAAACCAGCAAAACATTCCTATTCTGACTGACACTCCGCCAATTTTTCCTAGTACTCTTATTTTGTCATCATGGTCCCGTCTCCCTCCCAAAAGAGAGGAAGACCCTTCTTAAACAGTGCATCGATAACTTCCTTAAACATTTTCACCTTCCTGGTCAAGATATTTATTCCAGTCTACACGGAGCTCACCTGCTCATGATTTAGCATTACTTTCTTGGCCCATGCGATGTTCATTCTATCTGTGATATATGCCGCTTTCATTTGGATTTAAGACAGGCCACTCAGAAAATCTACTGCATTCTGGGCGTAGACAAGGGGTTTTTTGTTCAATTTCTCGTTTGCTACTGCGATCGCTGGGTGTGCTAATTTTACTACGGCCTCTTTATCTGCTATAAAATGTAGGTATGGCCTCAATTGTTCTGCTTGTTTAATGATGCTTCCCCATATGACTTTCCTTGCCTCTTGTAATGCTTCCTTTCCTATGACCTATTTTTTTAACTGATCAAATTCCTCTTGCATAGCCTGATGTTTGGCTTCCCAGGCCTTCTTGTCTTTTTCTGCCTCTTCTTTCTCTCACTTAGTAGTATCCCTCATAGCATTCAGGTTGGCATTTTGCTTCTTTAGTCTTATTACTTCTGCGCTGTCCAAGCTGGAATGGGCTATCTGTCCTACTATGGAGAAATCCCCAGACTCTCCTTAAGGTGTGACCATGACCTCTATTTCCTATTCCTTATCTTTGAGTTTCTTCTCTAACTTTTCGACTTCAATCTTCATATCTTCCTCACTTTCCATCACTGATTTCAGGTCTTCCTGCCACTTTTTCCCCTTTTCATCAGACTCTATCAATTTTGCTTTGCAGTCTGTCAGCTTTGTTTGTACCTTTTCCTTCTCTTCCTCTGTAGCATCTACCAACTGGGCAGCTGGCATTTTCAACTTCTTCAATTTTGATTTGCAGTCTGCAATCTCTGCAGCATCTACCAACTGGGTAGCTGGCATTTTCAACTTCTTCAATTTTGATTTGCAGTCTGCAATCTCTGCAGCATCTACCAACTGGGCAGCTGGCATTTTCAACTTCTTTTTCAGTTTTAGGATCTCCTGGTTCTTTTCTCCTAACAGTGTCTGGATTCTTTTTATCTTATCTTCAATAGTCTCAGTGGCCAGTAGTGAGGTCTGGATTTTCTTCACCTATGCCTTTAGACTTTTGTTCCCAAACTTTTCTATTCTTAATTGACTCTGTACTTTAGTCTTGTTGGTTTGTGCCTTTGACAGGTCAAGGGCATATTTGAGCAGCTTGTCGTAAAGAACTTCCCCTGTCTCTTTGTGCAGGTTTATCACGTCTGGCAGTGGGATGTCTTCCATGTTCACCTTTAGCTCTATTGCCTTACTCTTGGTAGCTAAGGCAAGACTCAGGGTATTCTGCACAAGGTTTTTGTTGGTAGCCAGGGTTAGCTCTTTAGAGGATATTTTCCTAACATCATCATACAATTTTTCTTCCTTTGACAATGTCTCAGGGTCTTCTTCATACTGTTCCAATACTGCCATCCTTCCCACGCTTGGTGCTGCAGGCCCAGCAAGGGTCTTGTTGAACACATGTTCCTTAACCTCAAAGGGTGGAACCGAGAACTTTACCTGTTTATTCTTTGGATGCTTTGCCTTTAACTTTATCAATTGTTGTTTAGGGTCCTCCACCTTTTGTCAATTAACTGTTCTCTCACCTTCACTGTCCACATCCATAGGTTCACCACCTTTCTGATGTGAGAGTTTTTATGGAATGCTAGTGAGGGCTAGAGCTACTACTAATTCTGAGTCCTTTCCAGGTGAACCAAGGACTGAAGTTGTGCTTGCTGGTACTAAAGAGAGGGATCCTCCTAGTGGGTCAATGTCCATCTGACCCTTTTCTATGTACTCCATCCAGTTGGCTCTTTATGCCAAGCCCGGGAGCTCTGAATGCTTGTATCGTTTTCTACCTGTCTCCCTCCTTCTCTCGGAGACTATGTGGTGAGGCTCGTAGTTTATTGCAGCTCTAGAGGAGAAACCCAGATTTCTCATCATCAACTCAATGTTAGGAAGGGTTGCTTTATTTTTAATAACAAATGGACCCATCGCCCATGGGAAACTGATATCAGCAGATTTCTTGTTCGTAAGGAAATGCTCACATTCCACCTTTAGTTTTTGTCTTATGAACTCCAGGGTGAACAACCTGGGAGTTAGGAAAGCTGAAATGCGTAAGGTGCATCAGAAAAATCATATACCCTGATTATAGTCCCGTTTTTCAATAGGAACTAGTCCCCAACCCTCCTTTCCATAGAAGGCTGTAACAAATCTTTCATTTCAGGCAGGACTCTTGGCAATCTTTTTTGGAAAACACAAAATAGACCTCTGATATGAGATCATCCATGAAAACTTGGAAACTTGGCTACGTTTCTTCAGTGATCTGTAGCTCTGGTCCCTGTAGGTTTTCCTCCTATGCTGCTAGAAAAATATTCAGTAGATACGATTGAAACCTAAAAGACCTAGTTCTGGGTAATTCAATGAGTTGGGCATGGATACTATCTGCTAGGGCTTCGTCGAATTTTAGGCAGGAGTATTGAGCGAGCGCGTTAGGGTCTAAGGGCTCAACGAGGAAGGTGCTCAGGATGAACATGAGGTTGATTAGGGGTTCGGTTAGGTATCTGCCGCTATCCAGCCCTAGGAACTGGGCCAGTATGGAGATAACATATTTAGATTCTTCTTTGAACAACTCGGCTTCACTAGGGAAAGGAGTTTCTGGAGGGAAAAGACTGGGTAGTAGGGTCACCTGTTAGAAACTCCTCTTAAGGTACTTAGAGGCTTGACGAAAATACTGAATGAGGGATTCCATTTTATAGTCTTGGTCTTTATGACATAATTCTGGGGGAATGGCCAAGGATTTCCTAACAGTTGGAGCATTTACATATCATAGGATTTTGGAGCCTGATGCGTCCAAAACGGCTCTTTGCTCGGGGGAATAACGGTTGGCGTACCAGTCCATGAACTCAGGATAGCTAGGGGTTTGAGTTGTAGCAAATAGGTGAAAAAAGGACTGGTAAACTTGGTGGGTATCTAGCTGGCCGATCCTCAGAGCTTCTAGTTTTTCTTTAATGGTTTCGAAGGGAAACTAATCAGCATGGTGTCAAAAACGTCATAATCTTTATCTTCTACCAGGTCAGTCAACTGAGAGGATTCGAAACCTGGAGGTTCTACAGATTGTTCCATTTAAATAGCTTTCGATGAAAAACAACTTACCTGGTCGCCCGACCGTTGGGAGGGTTCTCTGGGCGTATGGTTGGCTGGTCGACTCTGCACAGTCATATCCCTCCACTATCCAATGCATACAAGACAAATCTGGTGTGGATCTCTGCGCGGACTTGCTTTTTATAATATGAAATGGCCAATATCTTCCTTACAAGTAAGCTAGCGATGGAGACATGTCAGCCGTCCATCCGCGCTGGCAATCTACAGCCGCAGATCCTCCCTCCTTTTTATTTTCTAACACCCCTGTGGCCTGCAACTCTGTTGCGCACTACTTTGGCAGTGCCCCATATCCCCAAAGCCTTCCTGACCATGGATCACCCGCTTGCTCAGATCTGGGATATCTATAGATGTGGCTTCTACCAACTTCACAAATTTGAGCTGCGTCGGTCTGGCGCACAAGTTAATTTTGCGAACAAGATCTAAGTCATAGATCTGCCTCGGACCGAATCTACACCATTCAAGACTGCGGCATGTTAGCATAGCTTCGCAATTCTCATCATGGTTCTTCTCGCGCCAGTTCAAGTCGCGAACTAAATGTCGACCGTTGATCTTCATCACCCACCATCGATTCAGTTCTCGCATACCTGCTGACTAGTGCCCTACCCACGCTTAACCCCTATCACCTTATTTTGCGATAGAAGCTTTCAGCCTTGGATTTTTCATCTCATTCAATCCAAACCATCCATCTTGGTCAACTGGAGATGCGAGCGTGTTTCTTCAGCTTTTTCCCTTTCAGCCACTCTCGAATCTTAAGTTTTCCCAAACGTTGTTTCTTTGGGCCAGATTTACTATACAAGGCACTGATTTTCATCGTTTATTGGACACAAGCCGAGAACCGGGCTTCCTCTGAAAATATTTACAGTCTTGGAAATCTTTCCTTTCCACACAAACCTCCCCTAAACCCTTAGCACGATCCTAGTGCTAATAATGGGACCGGAGGAGAGGGGTACCCCTAGCACTATCCCGACGTCCTAAATCCAATGGATTCGATGGTTTGTCGATCCGAGCCACGGTTGTCATTCTATGGCTCATTACGTTTCGCATCCAAAAGGCCTTCAGGGACACCTGCTGGATACCTATCGTGGGCATAAAATTTCAACCGTGCAACACAACTAGGTTTTGGGGAGTCTTGCAAGTGTGTCTTGGAAGGCTCCAGCTAGGAAAGCTAGCCATAAGTGCTTGGTCAACGATTTTGCAAATTTGACCCAAATGTGCAAACATTACACACTCCGTTACTGTGCAAAACCCTAGTTTCCAAAATGGACCTACAAGATGACACCCGGGGCATGGGACCGGAGGAGTGGGGCACCTCTAGCACTATCCCGACGTCCTGAATCCAACAGAGTCAACGGTTTGTCAATCTGAGACATGGTTGTCATTCTACGGCTTGTTGCGTCTCGCATCCAAAAGGCCTTTAGGGACACCTGCTGGATACCTATCATGGGCATAGAATTCCAACCGTGCAAAAAAACCGGGTTCCAGGGAGTCTTGCAAGTGTGTCTAGGAAGGTTCCATCTAGGAACACTATCCATAAGTGCTCGGTTGACGATTTTGCAAATTTGACCCTAATGTGCAAAAATTGCGCACTCCCTTACTATGTAAAACCCTAGTTTCCAAAATGGACCTGCAACATGACACCTGGGCCATGGTATTGGAGGAGAGCAACACCCCTAGCACTATCCCGATGTCTCGAATCCAATGGAGTCAACATTTTGTCGATCTGATCCATGGTCATCATTCTATGGCTCATTCTGTCTCGCATCCAAAAGGCCTTCATGGACACCTGCTAGATACCTACCATGGCCATAAAATTCCAACCGTGCAACAAAACCGGTGTGAGCACCCAAATCGTACCTCTAGGTTGCAGAGAGGACAAAATGGGGTAACCACAAAACCACTTTAGACTTATGCTACTGACCTAACATAGTTTTAGAGGGATCTCTCTTAAACTCATGGAAACTGGAAATAATCACAGATTTAGCAGTGAAAAAACACACAGACTCCTTATTACTCAAGATATTCATTCAAAGCATACACAGAAGGTCAGATTTCTAATAGGACAAATTGTTTTTAAATGGTTGTTTGGTTGAAAGCAACATGGATCTCCATTGGGAATTGGAGTCAAAACACACAGCAAATGATTATTATGACAGGGCTTTGCAAGCGTTTTTATTCAAAGGAAAGGAAGCCACCAATCTACAGTTGAAGTGCTTTTAGGTGGGTGATTTAGAAGAAAGATAGGGATATGAATTCCATGTCGATTTTAGCGTAAACTGATCATGGAATACTCAAAACGATAAGAATAGGGCATAATCACTATGAATCCTATTCAAATACTACACTGATCTGGATATGAGTAGCATGACAGAGTGAATTAACAATGAAAGAAACACATTCATAAGAGAAAAGAAGTAAACAGACTATAAATATGATGACACATGAATTTTTGAAAAAACACCTGCAAAACTCTACCAACTTTATAAAAATATCCTCAAAATGTTCATTACATGGCAATTACACAGGATTCCAAAATTTTCAACCCTTCTTCATTTGATTAGATTGAATTTATATGACTCCCTGAGCCCTCAGGCTTGAGCTAGTCAAAACAGAAACAGTTACAGCCTATGATGACACCTATACTGGGCATATTCGCCACTACTACACTAAGACAGAGTTGGAAAAAAATCGGCTTAACTACCTTTTTACATTCACTGGTCATTTTTACTATATGACAGTCGACTCAAACAAAAAGAGAAAAAATGATCTGGTAGATGCTCCAGCTGGCTACTTCCACTCTCTCGGAATCCTTCATGCACCCAACTTTAACTTTTGCTTACCATGTTTCTCAATCAATTTCCATTGCTTTGGTGTTGGCAAGTCTGAGGATGCGAGCTCCTTGAGGATAATTCTCATTTCAGTGTGTTCTTTATAGGAATAACCTTCGAGGAGCTTGTGGGACTCTTTGAACGTTGTGAGGAGCTCGAAATATTGGGTCATCTTCTCTACCACCACCTTACCTTCCAGGGGCTGCTCCAAATCTTCAAAACACTCCTATTCTGACTGACATTCCTACAACTTTTATTGGTACTCTTCCTTTGGCATCATGGTCCCATCTTCCTCCCAGAATAGAGGCAAACCTTTCATAAACAATGGATCAAATAATTTTTTGAACATCTTCACTTTGCGGGATAAGATATCCATTCCTGTCTAAACAGAGCTCACCTGTTGATGTTTTAGCATCACTTTCTTGGCCCATATGATGATGGTCACTCTATCTTTGATATAAGTCGTTTTCCTCTGGATTTCATACATGCCACTCATAAAATATACTACATTCTGGGCGCAACCCAAGGGTTTTTTGTTCAATTTGTCATTTTCCACTGCGATCACTTGGTTTGCTAATTTGACCATAGCCTCTTTATCTGCTATAAAGTCCAGGTATGGCATTAGCTTCTCTACCTGCACAATGATGTTGCCCCAGATGATTTTCCTCGCCTCATGTAATACCTATTTTCCTATGACCTGTTGTTTTAACCAATCATATTCCTCTTGCATGGCCTGATATTTGGTTTCCCAGGCTTTCTTGTCTTTTTTTCCTCTTCTTTCTCCTTCTCAGCAGTATCCCTCATAGCCTTCAAGTTAACGTTTTGCTTCTTCAATCTTATCACTTCTGTGCTGTCCAAACTGGTCCTGGCTATTTGCCCACTATAGAGAAATCTCCAGCTTCTATGGATGGCATAACCATGGCCTCTATCTCCTGCTCTTTATCCTTGAGCTCCTTCTCGAGCATTTCGACCTGAACCTTCAAAACCTCCTCACTATCCATTACCAATTTCAGGTATTCTTTCCACTTCTTCCCCTTTTCATCAAACTCTATCAATTTGGCCTTGCAGTCTATCAGCTCAGTCTGTAGCTTTTCCTTTTATTCCTCCAACTCTGCAATTGCCGCTGCATCTACCAATTGGGCAGCTGGCATTTTTAATCTCTTTTTTAGTTTTTGGATCTCCTGATCCTTCTCCTCCAACAACTTCTGGATGCTTTTTCTTTTGCTCTCAATGGTCTCAGTGGCCAGCAGAGAGGCTTGGAATTTCTTCATCCGTGTCTTCAAACTTTTGTTCTCTGCCTTCTCTATTCTCAATTGATTATGCACTTTGGCTTTGTTGGTTTGTGCTTTTGACAGGTTGAGGGCATACTTGAGTAGCTTGTTGTAAATAACTTCCCCTGTCTCTTTGTGTAGGTTCCTCACGTATGGCACTGGAATGTCCTCCGGGTTCACCTTTAGCTCTGTTGCCTTACTCTTGGTAGCTAAGGCAAGGCTCAGGGTATTTTGCACTAGGTTTCTGCTTTCCACCAGGGTTACCTATTTAGAGGAGATTTTCCTAACATCATCATACAATTTTTCTTCCTTTGATAGTGTCTCAGGATCTTCTTCATATTCTTCCAGTAGTGTAGTCCTACTCACTCTTGGTGCTGCAGGTCTAGCAAGTGTCTTGTTGAACACATGTTCCTTAATCTCAAAGGATGGAACCGAGAACCTAACCTGTTTCTTCTTAGGCTGCTTTGCCTTCACCTTTATTAATTGTTGCTATGGATCTTCTACCTTCTGTCTCTTAAGTGCTCTTTCACCCCCGCTGTCCACATCCATAGGTTCACTGCCCTCTTGCTGTGAGATTTTCTCTAGAATACTAGCGAGGGCCAGGGCTGCTGATATTTCTGATTCTCTTCCAGGTGAACCAAGGACTGAGGTTGTGCTTCCAGGTATCAAAGAGAGGGATCCTCCTGGTGGGTCAATGTCCGTCTGATCCTTGTCCATGTACTCCAACCAATTGGCCCTTTCTGCTAGGCTAGGGAGCTCAAATGCTCGTATCCCTTTCTAATTGTTCCCTTCCTCCTCTCTGAGACAATGTGGTGAGGGTCGTAATTTATTGCAGCTCTAGAGGAGAAACTCATATCGCTCATCATCAGCTCAATGTTAGGAAGGTTTGCTTTATTTTTTATAACGAAAGGGCCCACCACCCATGGGAAGTTGATATCAGCAGATTTCTTGTCATTTAGGAAATGTTCACATTCCACTTTTAGCTTTTGTCTTATGAACTCCAGGGTGAGCATCCTAGGAGTTAGGAAAGCTAGAAATACATATGGGGCATGAGAATAACTGTATACCCTGATTACAGTCCCATTATTTAATAGGAACCAATCCCCAACCCTCTTTTCCATAGAGGGCTACAACAAATCTTTCACTTCAGGCAGGACTCTTGGCAATCTCTCATGGAAAAACACAAAATAAACCTCTACCATGAGATCATTCATGAAAACTTGTAAATTGGAGTACATTTCTTTAGTGATCTATAGCTCTGGTTCCTGTAGGATTTCTTCTTGTGCTGCCAGAAACATCTTCAGTAGATAAGATTGAAACCTAAAACACCTAGTTTTAGGGAATTCAATGAGTTGAGCATGGATGCTATCTGCTAGGGCTTCGTCAAATTTTAGGCAGGAGCACTGAGCGAGCGAGTTGGGGTCTGAGGGTTCAATGGGGCAAGTGCTCAGGACGAACATGAGGCTGATTAGGGGTTCGGTTATGTACTTGTCGCTATCTAGCCCTAGGAACTAGGCCAATATGGAGATAATATACATAGATTCGTCTTTGAACAGTTTGGATTCACTGGGGAAAGGGGTCTCTGGAGGGAAAACATTGGATAACAGGGTCACCTGGTAAAAACCCTTCTTTAGGTCCTCGAGGGCTTGACGAAAGTACTAGATGAGGGAATCCATTTTGTAATCTTGGGCCTTTGGACAGAATTATGGGGGGATGGCCAAGGATTTCCTAACAGCAGGGGCATTTACATAGCATGGGATTTTGGAGCCTGATGCATCCATGACGGCTCTTTGCTCGGGGGAGTAATGGCTAGTGCACCAATCTACGAACTCGGGGTAGCTAGGTGTTTGAATCGTAGCGAATAAATGGAAAAAAGACGGGTAAATTTGGTGGGTATCTGGATGGCCAGCCTTCAGAGCCTCCAACCTCTCTTTAATGGTGTCCAAAGGGAAACTGATCAACATGGTCTCAAAAATGTCATAATCTTTATCCTCTATCAGGTCGGTTAACTAGGGAGATTCAAAACCTGGAGATTCTACAGCTTCTTCCATTAAATAGATTTCGGTGAAAAAATGGCCTACCTGGTCACCCGACAACTGGGAGGGTTTTCTAGTTATATGGTTGGCTAGTCGAATCTGCACAGTCAGCTTCCTTCACCATCCAACACGCGTAGGAAAAATATGGTGTGGATCCCCCCGTGGGCTAGTTTTTTATAATATAAACCTGCCAATATCCTCCTTACAGGTATGTCGACGATAGAGATTCTAGCCGTCCATCCATGATGGCAATCCTCAATCGCAGATCCTCCCACCTTTTTACTTTTCATCATCCCTATGGCCTCCAATTCCACTACGCGCTACTTCGGCGACACCCCTTACCTACGAAGCCTTCCTCACCATTGATCACCCCTTTGGTCAGATCAGGGCCCTCCATAGATGCGCCCTCTACCAACTTTGCAAATCTAAGCTGCGTCGGTCTGGTGCACAAGTTAAATTTGTGAACAGAACCTGAGCTGTAGATCTGCATCAGATTGAATCTGCGCCATTGAAAAGGGTGGCGCGTTAAAACAACTTCGCAGATTTGCATCGTGAATTTTTCCCCGTAAGTTCAAATTGCGAACTAAATGCCGACCTTCGATATTCATCGCTCATTGTTGATCTAGATCTCACATACCTGCTGATTAGTGCCCCGCCTGTGCTTAAGCCCCCATCACCTTATTTTGTGATAGAAGATTATGGCCTTGGATTTTCATCGTATTTGATCCAGGTCGTCCATCCTGGTCAACCGAAAATGCAGGCGCATTCCTTTAAACTTTGTCCTTTCGATCACTAGCAACCTTGAGTCTTTCCAAATGCTTCTTCTTCGGGCCAGATTTACTACACATGATGTGGATTTTCATTGTCTAGTGGGCACAGGCTACGAGCTGGGCTCCCTTTGAAAGTCTCCTTAGTCCGGCGGCTCCATCCTTTCACTAAAAGACCTTCCCTGAATACTTAGCACAATCCCAGTGCTAACAACTAGGTTCTGGGGAGTCCTGCAAGTGTGTCAAGGAAGGTTCCAGCTGGGAACACTAGCCATAAGTGCCCGATCGATGATATTGCAAATTTGACCCCAATGTGAAAAAATTGCACACTCCCTTACTGAGCAAACCCCTAGTTTCCAAAATGGACCTACAAGATGACACCTAGGCCATGGGACCGGAGGAGAGGGGCACCCCTAGCACTACCCCGATGTCTTGAATCCAACAGAGTCGACGGTTTGTTGATCCAAGCCATGGTTGTCATTCTACTGCTTGTTTCGTCTCTCATCCAAAAGGCCTTCAGGGACACCTACTGGATACCTACCGGGGGCATAGAATTCCAATTGTACAACAAAACTAGGTTCCGTGGAGTCTTGCAAGTGTGTCTAGGAAGGTTTCAGCTAGGAACGCCATGAGTGTTCGGTCGACGATTTTGCAAATTTGACCGCAATGTGAAGGCCATGCCAATCTTGCTCAAGGGGGGCATTTCTTGTCCAAAGGCTCCCGGGCATGTGTGGCCACCATGGACACATCTGCAATGGCCATATGCACATGTGGAAGCCGATGGAACCCAACTCCGCTTGGTGGTTTTGGTTCCATTCCCCTGGAGCAATTCCTGAAAGTGTGCCTGAATGGCCCTGAGGTGCCGGACCAAGATTCCCGCAGCACCCAAACCGTGGCTCTGGTCGCGAATCCATCAATTCTAGTGGATCTGGGACACTGGTTTTCAGCTAGGGGACCCCCTAGAGCATGCCACAAACCCTGAAAATGGTGCCAATGTGCCATCTCCGGAGCTAGGGTTTTGCTCAATGACTGCCATGCCAATCTTGCTCAAGGGGGCATTTCTCGTTCGAAGGCTCCCGGGCGTGCATGGCCACCATGGACATGTCTGCAATGACCATACGCACCTTTGGGAGCTGACGGAACCCAATTCCACTCGTCGGTTTGTGTTCTGTGGCCCCAGAGAAAATCCTCAAAGTGTCCCCCAATGGCCTCGGGGTGCCAGACCAAGATGCTCGCAGCACCCAAACCATGGCTCCGGTCACGGATCCGTCAATTCCGGTGGATCTGAAATGTTGGGTTTCAGTTAGGGCCCCCCCCCACAGCGTGTCGCAAACCCCCGGAAACAGTGCCAATGTGCCATCTTGTCATGTCCCAAATTTGGAATTGGGTCACAATGGCCTAATCACATTGGCCATATTCATTAGAGTTTGTAAAATTGATGTTAAAGGTCAAATAATTACCAAGGAGAAAAATTACTAGTTTCTTAGGTTTGGGGTGGAAGCTTTGGGATTTGGAATAATGGGGATAATAAATGATGTTTGAACATTAGAGTGGCATAAATATTTAATAAAGGATCTAAACAAATATATACAAGTGAAAATCAAAGTGGCATTTGATCATGAAGACACATGGAGGAAGTGGGACCCACATATGGCTAGATTTCCCCACTACACTTGGCATCATTCTCTCACCAATTCGAATTCAAGGTGAATGGTAACATACTTTGGGGAGTCCAAAAGGTATTATTCATGACATGACTCATCCAAGGTCGAAATATAGAGGAAGAGTAACTCCCATGGAAGAGGAAGAGGCAATTTGGAGTTAATGAGACACTTGGGCTAGATTCCCTAGCTCTATGACAACAATGATGAAGATGCTATGACACCTATGACACAAATCAGACCTGAAGGCTGACATATGACATATATGACATGTCAGGGCTAAAAATAGACTCCAAGAGGGCACTCAGGGGTGTTAGGGAAGCTAAGATGCTTCCACATGTGATTTGGTGGAAGTGGGAAACTAAGAATTGTTGTACAAGTGGCGTTCTTTGGAATCTCTTCCCAACTTGAGTTGGCATGAGTCTCTTGGAAGGAATTCAACCCATGGAGGACATTAGAACTTTATAAATTTCAATAACAAAGAACAAAACCAGCTTTTAATCATTTGTAGAATTTGCAATTGCATTTGTGAAGAGGGAGAGCTAGTGGATGACTAGTTTCTTTCCTTAACCAATTTCGAGGGTGAAAGATTCCCATCCAAGTTGGTAATTGGAAAGGCCATTCAGACCTTTCATTTGGAGCTTTAAGGGAGTCTTTATTTTCAGGTGTAAGCTACATGGCGGCTCATGGTTTCTTCTATTGCAACTCACTCTTTCAACCATTTCCAGTTTTGATGGCATATTCTTGATCCTTGAGGGAGGGCGTTTTTGGTGAGCTATTGTACTATTTGGGGAAGCTTTTAATGCCCCATTTCTTTTGTAATATGAATTAAATACTCTGTTCTACATATACAAAAAGTTTCAGGTCAAAATTCCAAGTAGAAATGTATAAATCTCATTTTTAATGGAAGAACAATGTCATTTCCCCACTACCTTGTTGTGAGCCAATGTATTGATGATGATTTCGAATGAATGGATGATTCTCTGATATATTTGTGATGAATATACTGCCATGGATGTCTTCTACAAGTTTCATGTACTGTACTTGAGCATTTGAAGCATTTTTACTCAGTTTAGTTGTATTGGGAGGTGAAATAGTGCCATTTCCCCAAGGGTCGAATTGGGGATTTTTGCAGTTGAATGGGAGAGGGTGAGAACAGTTGTAATAATCCATTAATGGTGCATATGAGACTTTAATAAAATTATTAACACATTACATACCTCTTTTCATAAATTTGAGTGGGTTTGGAGGCATTTGGGAAGCCATTTTCAGTACTTACCCCAGGGGGATTTGAACCCCAAATTACTAGTAAAATTGCATAATTGGTTTAGAATCTTAAGAGAGTTTGCAGAGGTATTTGGTGGACATATGTCATCCATAAAAATCATATTCAAGTTCTAAGATCATTCATACACCTTCCTTGAATATTTGAAGGCATTTGGAGTCAATTTGAGACGTAGAGACCAATACTAGTCAAAGGAAAATCACTAGTAAAGTTACCTACATTGATCAGGATTGAAAGAGGATTTGCAGAATTATTTTAAAGGTCCAAAGTAATCCCTAAAACACATATTTATGTTCTAATATCATTCATATACCTTCTCAGAAGATTTGGGATCATTTGGGGCAAATTTGGGACCTAGAGATCAAAACTAGTCAAAGGTCTAACTAGGGAAAAAAGTGAAAAATTGCCATTTTAATAAAATTCCTAACAAGGGACATTACACATCTCCGGAGCTAGGATTTTTCTCAATGAAGGCCATTCCAATCTTGCTCAAGGGGGCCATTTCACGTCCGAAGGCTCCCTGGTGTGCGTGGTCATCATGGACACGTCCACAATGGCCATGCGCACCTGTGGGAGCTAACAGAACCCAAGTCCGCTTGCCAGTTTGGGTTCCGTGCCCCCAGAGCAAATCCTGACCCCAGAGCAAATCCTCAAAGTGTCCCCGAATGGCCCCGGGGTACCCAACCAAGATGCCCGCAGCACCCAAACTATGGCTCTGGTTGCGAATCCTTTGATCACGGTGGATCTAGCACGTCGGGTTTCAGCTAGGGGATGCCCTACGACGTGCCTCCAACCCCCGGAAATGGTGCCAATGTGCCATATTCGAAGCTAGGGTTTTGCTCAGTGAAGGACATGCTAGTCTTGCTCAAGGGGGTCATTTCTGGTCTAAAGGATCTCGGGCATGCATAGTGACCGTGGACACATCCGCAATGGCCATACGCACCTATGGGATCCAACGGAACCCAAGTCCGCTCACGGGATTGGATTCCGTGCCCCAAAGAAATTCCTCAAAGTGTCCCCAAATGGCCCCGGGGTGTCGGACCAAGATGCCTGCAGCACCCAAACCGTGGCTCCGGTCGCAAATCCATTGATTCCGGTCGATCCGGGGCACCGGGTTTCAGCTAGGGGTCCCCTGCCAGCATGCCGCCAACCTCCAAAAACAGTGCCAATGTGCGATCTCTGGAGCTAGGGTTTTGCTCATTGAACCCTAGCTCCTTCACATTCCATAACTGAAATATAACATTTTTCAACTTTTTCCAACTTTTATGAAAGTTTTCATTACCAAATAATTATCGAGTTGATTTCAACATGCCAAAATACATCTATTTAAACTCTTATTCTGGTTCCCATTCAATATCATAGTCATAGTACTAAATATAAAAATATATTTTAAACAACATTTGACATGCACAAAAACATCGATCAATTCATTTTCGATATAGTTAAAAACACCGCAATGGAATGTCATCCTCAATTATTTGTTCATGGTCATACTTGGACAACTTCCATTTTTTATTTGTTGTTTTTTTTTTCGATGGAACTTGTTCCAATTCTATTCGAGATGCACATACTAAATTACTATATTGACAACATATAACATCAGGTTCATAATCCTGGAAGTAGAGATAATTTTCAGTCATATGGGTCTGCTGAAAAAAAATAACCTTTTAAAATGATGGATCCTCTCTTGTATGTAAATCCTTTGTCATCGTAGTCCTCCAATAACTTGATCTTTCCTTCATTGCATCGCATCAAATAATATTTCACCTTTTCTTTGTTGTCTAAAAGTGCAATCACAGTGAAAACATCTCCTGTGCAAATTACAATTGAAGTCAGGGTTTTTAAATCAATTAAATTGACTATACACATAAGGTGACGGGAAACAATGAACAATCAACAAAGAAGTTTTAAGTTCATTACCTTCTCTAACAAGATCTGAAATTCTATCGCCATCAGATGATATTGCTATTTCTTCTGATTCTAATACTTCTAAGCTTGCAAGTGGCATTTTTCCCTATGGATTAATCTCTGTGTGTTTCCAATGTTTTACGTAGTTGTTCGTTATGTTTTCACAAACTTCTGTAGAATCAACATTTTCAGTGCGAATATAACAAAAGCATGATTGTTTTCTACTGTCAAATGCAAACATGTTTTGGAAGGATTTTGTTTGAATAGAGTGTAAATCTCTAGTTCCATGTATGGCGCTAGCCTCGTATGGGATTGATCTATCTAAATCTTGGATTCCAATAAGCCAAAACAACCTACACAATATACGATAAATCACAAAGGACAACTTTTAATGTTAGTGTACATATACTTAAATGATAGACTTGCAAATAACATTTTTTTAAGTTGACAATTAATATAGATTAAAACAATCATGTACATACATGCGCACATCTTTTGATTGTTGATTATAATCATGGATTAGATGTAATTTACACCATTGGAAAACCTCTGCAGCTGAATGGAATCACGCAGAAGAATGGTTCATTTGCCATCTTTGAAGTGCTCTTTTTACGTATGCTCTTGCACCATCATGTTAGCATTTTCCATGTCCAGTTTCAAAGAAATTCTAGCGATGTTTAATCTTCAATGCTTTATGAAGTTGACATAACCAAAAAAATGATTATGAAGATTTAAATTGTCCTGCACATCCATCCGACCATATCCAATGTTCATTGAATTTAAATTCACATCATTTTAGTGAATCATAGAAAATATTTTCAATACAATGCTGAACAAAATGTGTATCGTGTGTACAATCATCGCTGATATAAAAGTGATATTGTTTAATCATATCTCGATTGTCACACGTGCTTTCAATGCCATCAACATCTTATTGAGAATGTCTATATAGAACATGGACAAATATTGAAACTTGGTCAGAATGATAGTATTCACTTTGTTTCTCTTTTTGTGTAGCAAATGTGTAATTTTCTACAAAATCAACCATAGACAAAATTGTTCCGAGTGGAAAATTTTCACGAGAATGCTTGAATTGAAGGTCTTTCCATCGTGCTCTATGTGAATGCTTGGTGTATTTATAAATTTCACTTTCAAATTTCTTCAGAAAATCTGTCACACATATTTTATCTTCTCGCAAGTCAATTCGTTTGGAATGTGCATCACTAGAACTTGCAGCATAATTGTTGTATTCGTATCTTCTCTAATCAACGGTTACATATGATAGCGACTGATCATTATCAATAGGATATTTATTGAGGAATAAAACAAAATTTCCACAATGATGACAATGTTTTCCATTGACACATTTTTTATTATAAAATACATCATCATGATCTCTCTCACATAGGATTTGAGATATGAATTCGCGTATTGTGGGCGGAGGTGGTGAATTTGTCCAAAACATTTTACCAAATTCAAGAAACATGTCATAATATAATTCAAATTGCACATGATAACAACAACAGCATGTGTCACGTATAGTAATAGATCTAACATACCATGGTTTTTGTTGCGCAAATGTAGTGAATGACATATTAATTCCACGATGATCCTCCTTGAATTTATTGAACAATTGTATTTGAGTCATTGCCATTATATGTTTTGGATGGATTTCATATACATTTCGTGATACTCTTTTTCGTATCACATCCCTTGAATTTGGTGAAACTCGAGCATGTTCCAACCAATATTTATGTACAATATCTTTAACACCTTCTCCCATTCTATCTTTGTAAGGTTGTCTACAAATAATTTCCCAACAAGCAAGTTCATCATTTTCATCTATTTGCATTCTGAATTTGCTATGTTTGTATAATGTCTTTCTTGAGCTTCCTATTGCTTTTGCTAGTTGTGTTGTCAAACGATTTTGTCTAGTACTAGCTGAAATAATTGTTGTCTGAACTGCTCTACATGCAGCTTTGGTATCTTTCTTCCTGGATTTTCCAATTTTTTTTATTGCATCACTATATTTTCCACGACATTATGTTTCAATTTCGACTCTTTTTTCGTCTTGTGAATACCCAATAATGTCGTAGCACCTTTTAACTTCATGGACACTAATAAACATCTCAAAATTTGCGCTTGTCCTGCTATTGAATAGTCTTTGAGAATATCATAAATTTGCGTAACACAATATCATGCAACATGTATGTTATTTTTTCTCCATATTTGTCGCAATCAATGTCTTATAACATTTCATCATCAATGATGAAAGTACCTATACATCAAGTTAAATTTAATTTAACACATATCGAAAAATACAATTCATTATAAAAAATGAATTTGGAAAATACATGATATATACATACCAGGTCCAATTTTTGGATATTGAACTTGATCTTCAATATTGTATTCATCAACATTAGCATGTAAATCACTATTTATATCTTCAACAATGGTCTCTTCAAATTCAATTTTTTCTTCTTGTACTTTATTTTCAATTTCCATTTCATCAACATTATCATGTAAATCTGTATTTATATTTTCAATAATTGTCTCTTTTGTTTCTGCAACCCTTGCTTTTTTGACATGATATCTGAGATTTTGTTTTTCCCTATGAGCATCATCATCACGTTTACAATCACTTTTTTTTTGGCGGTTTCTCTTACTGCCCATGATTGTTTAATCTATAGAGGATAAATTAAATAATCATCACTTTATAGTAAAAAAATAAAAATTTAAGATTTAAAAACAATTACGAAATTTATAAAAACATGAACTAAAATTTACTTCACCTTATCAAAATCTTATAAGAGTCCTTTGAAGAAAAAATCCTTGGAAATAAATTTCCTTTGAAAAAACCCCTTGAAAAGAAATCTCCTTTGAAAAAAAACTTCTTGGAAAGAAATAAGAACTCATTCACAATAAATATCCTTTGAAAAATCCCCTTGGAAAAAAATAAGAACACCCTATAAATAAATCTTCTTTGTAAAAATCACTTGGAAAAAAAAACTTCTTTGAAAAAATACCTTGGAAAAAAACCTTCTTTGAAAAAACCACTTGGAAAAATACTTTGGAAAAAAAAACTCCTTTGAAAAAATACATTGGAAAAAAAACTCTTTGAAAAAACCCCTTGCAAAGAAATAACTCCTTTGCAAAAATACCTTGGAAAAAAACAATTTGAAAAAACCCCTTGCAAAGAAATAAATTCTATGCAAAAATACATTGGAAAAAAAAAACTCTTTGAAAAAACCCTTACAAAGAAATAAGAAGGAAAAATACCTTGGAATAAAAAATCCTTTGCAAAAATACCTTGGATTAAAAAATCCTTTACAAAAATACCTTGGAAAAAAAACTCTTTGAATGTACCCCTAGGAAAGAAATAAGAATGAAAAATACCTTGAAAAAAAAACTCCTTTTGCACTCCTTGAAAGAAATCTCCTTTGAAAACCCCTTCAAAAATATTTTGATCAGACATATGCGAAAACAAAATGTGCGAAAATAATGACTCTATTTAGTTTTATTTATACAATTATAAATAATGTAAATTTTTTTTTTTCTAGTCGATGAAAAAAAATTTGCATTTGGTTTTTCGGCCTAACAACCTTTTTTTTTCCAGCAGAAAAAAGCATACTATTTATATTCATATTTGAAAAATAGAGTACATTGATGGATCGGTCAAAAATTCACATAGATCACTATTCATCCTTCTACAAGCACTTCAGTCCTTGGCATTACATCCTGTATGATCAAAAAATATCAAAATAACATAGATATATTCATCCATTTTCTATTGTCACATTTCTGACCAAATAACATAAATGGCTTCCAAAACTAATTTAGGAAAAAAAGAGGTCCATTGTCCTGAATCTCTTCTTCAAAATATTATTCCCACATAAGATATCCATCTTCTCCTAAAAGTGCCTGTTTGGATAAAATATCAACTGCTTGATTGTGTTCCCTATAAATATGCTTGATGTCAATTTCCACAAAAATTTCCAATTCAGTCCTTATTCTGTTGCACCATTGTGTTAATGCAATGATATTCAGCTTATATTCACCTAAAGCCCATTTTATAGTTACTCTAGAGTCTCCAAACAACTTAGGTCTTGGAAAACCAAATTCATTTGCCATTCTCACATAAACCCACAGTGCTAAAATTTCGGCCTTCATATTTGTGTCCAAACCACATCTGAGCCGGAAAGTGTAATAATGATCCTGATTTAAAAATATTTTTCCACCTGCTGCACACTTTCTCAAAGCTGCTGCACCATCAAAAAAGATAATAGGAGCATTGTAGATCAGCTTAAAGTTTCCTACAATCCTTTTTGAGGTTTTTTCCTTCAATCGTTTGTATGGCAAGTAATGGTGTAAAGCTTGTGAAATAACCCTGTCTATATTTGCCTCTTGATCTTCAAATATGCACCTATTCCTCATTCTCCAAATTGCCCAAGAAATGAAAACTGGAAGTGTGAGATGTTCACCACAGTTTTTAATCCAAAGTCTTAAGCTTGTTAAAAATCTCCATGCCTCCAAACAGTACTAATATTCAATGTATTACTTACCTTTCCCCAAATATGTAATGTAAAAGTGCAATCCATAAATAAATGTGTAGCAGTTTCTACCCAATTCTTGCACAAAGTACATCTACTTGGCCCATACCAACCTTTCTTTTCTAGATTATCCCAGGTTTTCATTCTATCCATAAGTACAAACCAAAGAAAGCATTTCAACTTCAGTGGCATTTTCCACATCCAAATGACCTTGTACCACCACTGCTTTGGAAAAATGCACTTCCTCTTAATGATAGATTTGTATGCAGTGTTTGCAGTCACCATACCTGTGCTATCATTCCCTTTCCAGACTAAAATGTCCTCTTCATTGTTTAACCTGCATCCAGTTGAATTTAACAAATTTATATAACAATCCCATTCTATGGCCAGTTCTCCACAAAGACCTAAACCTTCACCACTGTACCAATAATTGCCAAAACCCTGGTTCTTCACACTGTCTAATGTATAAAAACCAGCCCCGTTTAATACTCCTCTCAGATTATGAGAAATTGTGAATCCATCATCCAATCCTATAAGAGGATCCGTCCCAATGGAAATCTCTTTCCCATTCCCTATTTTCCAGCAGATATCAAGCGCCAACCATTTATAAATATTTAAAAACCTCTCCAGAGTGGGAAAACACCCCTGCAAATTTTCTTAGGAGTTCTGAACCAGTGTGAAGTTTTGATTTTAATATACTTGCAGTGGACCACTCTTGACCACAGGGTGTTCCCAAACAGGGATCTCCAAAAACCTTTTAGTCTTAGAGCTTCACTGAAAGCATGTAAATCCTTTATCCCCCATCCACCTACACTTGTTGTCAATGAGAGCAATTCCCAACCTGCCATAACAAGTCTCCCCGGTCCCAACTTACTTGTCCACAGAAAATTGAAAATCAACTTTCTCATCAAATTGATAATGTTCTTTGGGACAGGTAGCAATGAAAACCAGTATACAGGTATGCTGGATAAAAATGCCTTGATCAAGGTCAATTTTCCACCAACTGACAGCAACCGGTATGCCCAATGTGATATCCTACTCTCCAACTTCCTTAATAGCCAATACCAATCTTTTATAAGATAACCATTTGGTTTTAAAAAGAAACCAAGGTAAGTCAAACCCTCATAGGACACCTCCCATTTGTATGGAAAAATATTCAATATTT
Source organism: Larix kaempferi (assembly GCA_027924585.1). Lineage (NCBI taxonomy): Eukaryota > Viridiplantae > Streptophyta > Pinopsida > Pinales > Pinaceae > Larix > Larix kaempferi. The sequence continues at coordinate 1,625,315 of BSBM01001661.1, read as the reverse complement.
CATTCTTCCTGTTGTCTTCAACAAAAAAATGAAAGAAAGTGGTCTTCTGCAGACTAATATTCATACCTAGAGCTTTGCAGCATATCTCCAATATACCCTTGATCAGCCTCCATTCAGAAAGTGAATCCATTCCAGCCAAAAAGACATCATCAACAAAAAGTAAGTGGGTTATCTGAATCAACTTATTGATCTTCAGTCCTTTGATGTGTCCCTCCAATTTTGCTTTCTTAAGCATGACACTTAAGCCTTCTACCACTAGAAGAAATAGAAGGGGGGGAAAAGAACATCCCTGCTTGATACCTCTGCTGTAGCTAAAAAAACCAGAAGGTTGTCCATTCACCAAAACAGAAATATTCATTGTGCTTACACATGCCATGATCCATCTGATAACACTTGCAGGAACACCAATCTGAATTAGGATGATTCTTAAAAAGTCCCAATTTACTCCGTCGTATGCTTTTTCCAAATCTATTTTTAGGAGAAGTGCCTTATGTTTCCTCTTCTTAACCGAATGCAAAAGTTCCTATGTGATCCCCACTGCATCATGGATCTGTCTCCCCTCTAAGAAACCAAATTGTTCAGGAGAAATTTTTTCTGATAGTATGGGCTTCAACCTCTCTGCAATAATTTTTGAAACAATTTTATAAACCAAATTGCATAATGCAATTGACCTAAACTCCTCGAATGTCTTGGGATCACTAACTTTTGGAATAAGTGTAACAAAGGTTGCATTCAGTGCCCCACTGATGTACCTAGTTCTTTTGGTGAAATCAACCATCCTCAGAATATCACTTCCCATAATGTCATAAAAGTGTAAGAACAATTCCACTGTCCAACCGTCGGGCCCGGGGCACTTCTCCTTAGCAAAATTTTTTAAAGTCTCTTCTACTTCTTCCAAAGTGACATCCTTATCCAATTCTGCAGCCTCAACATCATTAAAAAATTTTGAATAATGCTTTGCCACAGTTAACTGAGAAGTTAAGTCACATTTCCCATCCTCAGTGTAAATACTTCTGAAATAATTCTTTGCACCCAGTTGCAAATCCTCCTCACCTGAGATTTCAATTCCATTTGAGTCCCGCAGTTTCCAAATGGTCTTTTTGTTTCTTCTAGTTGAAGCAAAAGAGTGAAAAAAACTATTATTACTGTCCCCCTCTTTTATTCACAGAGCTCTACTTTTAAGTCTCCATTCTTTCTCTTCCTTTAATAAAATATTTTCTTTTTGTTCCTCAAGACGTTTCAGTTTCTCTTGTTCCCCCAAATATAATGGAAAAACACTTTGTCTGATGTAAAGGACCTGTAGCTGTTCTTCAACCTCCCTCAAAGCTTTCTAATATGTTATCTTCTTTTTGTGAATCCACTGAGATGCGAACTTCTTTAATGCCTGCAACTTTTTGCACAGGAAAGCCACAGGGTTTAGATCTGAGTCCAAAGTCGACTTTGCCCAAAATTCTCTTACCTTATTACAGAACTCTTCCTCTGCAAGCCAAGAATGATTGAACTTGAAATGAAATCTACCCTTCAAATCCAAATTCCCCAGCTGAAGAAATATGGGCCAGTGATCTGAGATCTTGTTGTTTCCTACCCAAGACCGATAATAGCCACAAGAGTTCAACACCGAGGATTTAACCAGGAATCTATCAAGTCCCTTCATAATGTTCTGTTGTCCTACTCGTCCATTCGTCCAAGTAGGCTGGAAACCAGTATTGCACACATCTACCAAATCAAAATTAAGTAACAACTGTGTGAAAAAATCCGCCAAGCTGTCAAGAACTGCAATGCTACCCCAATTCTCCCCAGCCAACCTGGTGAAATTCAGGTCTCCCCCGATAATCAAATTTTCAATATCTAAGATGTCGTATTTACATAAACCATCCCAAAAACTGCTTCTATCCCAATAAGGTCCATAGCAATTGAGTATGGATAATGGCAAATTACTTGAGAGACAAAGACCATCTAGAAACAAACCCCAAGCCGTCTTGAAAACCTTGAATGAAAAAATATTTGGATCCCACGCTGCCAACAAACCACCAGAGAGTCCATCTGAACTCACCGCCACACACTCCCAATCCGGAAGCAGATTTCCAATCTTTAAAATCGCCAAACTATCCATACACATCGTCTCCTGCAACAAAATCAACCCCGGGCCAGTAGTTTTTAAGAGATTGGATAGAGCCCTGACCCTAACAGCCCTACCCAACCCACAGATGTTCACAGAACATATAGACATTAGGAAATAGACTTTTGGGGGCAGCTTGCTCTAAGACCCCTTGAATTGTCAAAAGTCAAAACCTCGTCCTCAATCCTCCTCAGCCACTCGGAAACCATGAGATAATCTTCTTCCACAAAACTATCGCTTCTTTTCTTCTTCCTTAGAGTGACATTTTGGAAATTTAAGGAGTTAAGGGGATGAACCTCAACATTACTCAAAGGATTCTTTGAGTAAATGGTCAAGGGAGTTAAAATCCCCGGATTAAATCCGGTTTTATACCCAGACTCTAAAAGTAAGTCATTATCCTCTGTGATAAAAATTTCAGGCTCAACAATGTTTTGACAACTATCCTCCCCAACCCCATTAGCTGGGTCCATCACCTCCTTAGAACCCCAAACCCTAGAAGGAGTAAGCCCTAAAACCTCTTTCACCCCAAAAAGCCCCCGTTTAACCTGAGGGTTTGAAAGGCACCCTCCCAGTTTTTCAGAACCCGAATTCCCTAAATTCATGATGGCATCACCAAATTCGGCCGAACAACCTTTATTATAGATAATGGTTTCGTAACGGAAAAATATTATTCGACTGAATAATTATTCGGTCGAATAATCTCTCAGACCTGAAAACTTCACGGTTCTGCACAGTTTTCAGGTTTCTTCATTTTCAGAAGGTAAAAACAATCTCGTACACTACAAATCGACTGTCGGAATTGATACCATTAGTTTCATCATTGAATCTACTTTCTGTAGGTATAGATTTTGTTGTGTATAGGTGAAATCTGGTATTTTTAATTATTTTTTTTGTTAACATGTGTCCAATTTGGTTTCATCTCTTTCAAAATGCAGTGAAATGAAAAGTCCATAACTTTAAAAACCACCACCAAAAAAATTGAAAAAAATATGGTGTAGTTAATTGGAGTGTCTACTTCAAAAGGGTATTCTTAGATTTTTTATTTTTATAGTCAATTGAGAGAAAAGTCGTGCCATGAAAAACATGTTGAAAATCGACAAGGTTTCCCCATTGATCAAATTCAAAAAATATATAATAATTAGTATATAGATCCATTGGTTACAAAGTTATAGTCATGTAGTAGTAAATTGTGTGTAGATTGTCGTAGCATATTTGGTTTTTGCAAAACACAAGTTTAACAATGATTTTAGGCGCGCCACAAAACATGGCTATTTTTTAGTCCTTTCATTGTATAAGAACACACTGTCAAATATTTGTCAAATCGACATATCAAATCTCAATAAAAAAAATTTGAAAAAATTATGAATAGAAAGCTAACACAATTTTCTAAAAGTTTTCTTCTTACTGAAAAGTGAAATTCTAAACAAAAATATCAGTTTTGTTCGCCCAAAGTTGAAAAACATGAAAAAATAAGATTTATTTTCTCATAAGACCCCCCAAAATAGACACCCATCTTCATGGATTCACCCTCCAATATGATATATCATTATGTTGGGATTAGTGTAAGTCATGAATTTCAATTCCATGAATTTCAATTCCAATCCCACGCTTTAACTTTGTGAGCATTGGAATGATATATCATATAAATAAATCCAATATTTAAACATAGAATTTATTGAACACAAAACACTTAGATTAGGGGAGACATTAAAAAATCTCCATCACGAATTGTAAAGCACATATGCCTTCTCTAGCTACCTCATCTATTTATTTTGAAATGGTAATTTTGGTTTCAGGATGAACAATCACATAAAATTCAAGTTCAAGATTTGGGCACTCATGCCATCCTTAATATTGTCTTCCCATGGAGCTCAAGATTGCTCCTCAAAGCTCACAAGGCTTTGGACAAGCACTAATTGGATTTCATGCAGTCTATTTTGACCAAACATGGAGGCAATGCCATGCACTACTTCACAGTTTAAGTAGGATCAATCTTATCCCCTTTGTAGAAATTGTTTTAATATAATTATCTAGTTTGCAATGTTAGAAAAAAACCAACAATTGGAATAATCTATGTTCTTTTGTTGCCAGTTTATCCTAGGCACTTCTCCAAGCATAGAAAAACTAATGAGCGATCTTGAAGAAGCATTTAAAGGTATCTGAGTTATGGAGGCTCTATGGTAGAAAGAATATCATTTTTTCCAAGCGGAGTCACTTTTGTATTTTATTAGTTAAATGTAGATAGTAATATCTGCCTCGGTGCAAAAACAAACATCAATTTTTTTTCAAATATTTAGGGACAGAGAAGACAAATACCAAATCATAAAAAAGCACAAAAAATTGATATGGGATGTGCTTATTGCTTATCATCAAATACTGCATTGTGATATCACTATATTTTATGGAACAAAAAATTGATATGGGACATGCTTACTGTGTATCATCAAATATTGCACTGTAATATCACTGTATTGAATATAACAAAAAATTGATATGGGTCGTGTCTATTATCAAACACTGGTAATATCATTGTTTTTAACGGAAACGTTGTCTAGGGTGCATGTTGAAAATCATTAGAGATTCATCTCAATTATTATTATTTTTTTTCAATTATGAATTTCAGTTGTATAGATATTGTTGATGCATGTTTTTAATTATGAAAATTGATTATTTTTATTCCCTACCAAGGCAAGGATATACTTTTCATTCAAAAATCAAAAGACTTTGACTTTGTATTAATTCTTAATTTTCGATGTTGTTTATTGTCTAGACAGATATGTTTATTGTCTAGACAGATATGCAATTTTGATGATAAACAGATCGAAGGTGAGAATTAAGAGTCAAAAGCATGCCAAGCTACAACAAAACTATAATCATGCCTCTGCCATTATAGGGTTGACAATCATATTTGCTAATCAAGGAAATGGATCGCTGATTGAAGAGGACAACTCTGGTGTGTTGATTGTAGATTAATGAAGGGATGCTTCACAACCAATCATACTAGAGTTTTTTTAAAGTTGGAAACCGAGTGCTTCACAACAATCGATAGGCAACCACCTAGCGATGTAAGTTCAAACATAACCTAAAATAAAATTCAAACATAAAATTCATGACCTCTTGCAAGAAGTTCCACGAAACGGTTTTCTCCAGGCAAGATGCTCCCACCAAACAGTCGCAAATAAATCCCACGCACAACCCTGCAAAGGTCTCAATGCACTATGAATCAAAATTCAGCTTTCAACAAGAATCCGACGCAACAAATACTTCATGTGTTCCACCGATGCACATTCTAATTGGCAACGAATTAGCAGCTTGCAGCTTTCTCCCTTGTTATTTATATCTTTTATTTTAGAGAATGAAAATGAAATATGAATTAGTTAATTTATTAATTTTTATGGATGACAACATATAGTTTCCAAAGTTTTAGTAAAGATTACTAAAGTTTCCAAAGTTTCCATTGTTATCTAGACTTGTTGGCATTCAATGAGAGGGTCATCGCCCGGTTGGGCACCTAACCTCCTAGTGGGTGGTGGCTACACTTAAAAATGCGGTTCTTAAGGTCCCTTTTGAGTAGCGGCAGATGGATTGGGGTTCAAGAGATCTAATAAGGTATGGTATTTGAAAGTATATTTCAAGCCTCTGGAAGAGTGCGGATGAAGAGAAATATGTCTATTTCAATCCATTTTACCCTAATTCAGTTGATCCTCAAAATTACATGGCTTTAAAAATTTTCCAAGTATCCCCCACCGGTATTTGCCAAGGGATAAAAAATTTAAATTGTAGCTTCTTAAGCTATTTTTCATTTTACAAATTACCATGTAAACTTGTGTCAAGTGTCAACAATGGAGGGCATCTTGAGCTACTTAGTTGGAGGGCACCATGAGCTGCTTAGGGAAACAAGCTAGAGGGAAGCTTGAGCTGCTTAGTTGGAGGGAAGCTTGAGCTGCTTAGGGCAACAAGCTAGGGGGGATGTTGAGCTACTTAGGACAATGGAGTTGACCAACTAAGTTTGTGGAAAGGGGTAGCCTTTGACTACCCCAAAGGCCAACCTTTAGGGGCCAGCCCTTTCCTGCCACATGGACCAGCCCTTAGGGTGGCCTTTGGGGGCTGCTTAGGGAAACCACCCATGATATTTAAACAGGCCCTCACCCCCATTTATTCATTAAATTTTTTGAGTTTTGAGAACTAAGGCAAGAAATATTTCTGCCATAGCTTACTGTTGTCTTATACCTCAGTATATTGTTGATATACTGGTGATTCATGAGATGATATCTTCTGGGTTTGTTGCTGTCCCGTACGTGAGTTTACTGCTTTAGTGAAGCTTAAAGAAGGTTTCCCTAAATTCTAAGTTTGTTGGTCATACAATCAGGTATGTATTTTCTTGGCAGAATTCATTGAAGAGCATAGTTCATGGTGATTTTGTAATATGGGCCCGATATACTATTTATAAAAGGAAGATTGTTTGTTGGAGTTTTTCTCCCTTCTAGGGGTTTCTCCATGGTAAATATTTGTGTTCATGTGAGGTCTATTTCTGTATTTTCTATAGTGGTGATTATCATTTCAAGTTTTATCTATCTATTGGTTTAAAGTTATCAGATTTGTTGAAATCAAAAGTAAATGAAATAATAGTAAAACTTAGACTATGACATGTATCTCTGCTTGAATAAAAAAATCACTAAAAAGTCCAATTCTAGATGTAAAGCTTATCCCCAAGCTATAAAGGGATGTGGGAATGGCATAAAGCAAGCTGAAGTATGAGAAGGAGGTGGAGTTGGAAGAAGGTGTACAGTCTGTCCAATGGTAAAAAATGGGAAGATAAAAAGCTTCCTTAGCAATCTATCTAAAGTAAGACCTAAATATTCAGTGAGGTTTCGAGTAGTTAATTAGTGACACATGGTTGGGCTCTTCAAGAAGTAGTTGAGTAAATTTTAAATGCTTAGGAATGGAATGCTCCATTAGGTAGGTTCTTAGAGACGCTAAGTCCAATATGAGAACCAGTTCTCAGTGCTTAGGGTGGTGTGGGGCGTTTCTACCCACCCTTTTTCCTCGTCTAGGGGATTAGAAAACTTGTGTGCGCAGCATGTTTGTGAAAAAATGCAGACTCATTTAAAGACTTTATTGTTTCAAATTTGCTTGCCACCGCCATGATTAGTTCGGTATGCAACCCTAGGGTTTTTCAAATTAGTTTGACAATTCACTCTAGAATTTAAAAAAAAAACAATATTTATTGACAGAAAAAGCCTCAATGGGATCATGAACATGAACATAATCTAATGGCGATGAACAATATTTTGTCAATCAATTGATGTTGCAGACAACCCTCCAAAAGCCAATGCGAGAGTTCTAAATATCATATTCCATCCACAAATTCTGTAAGTGGTAACAAATCAGAGTTCCCAGATGTGAAACAGTGAACAGTCTAGTTATTCTGGGGGCGGCAATATCTTTGGGCAATGGATAGAGTACTTGGTGGCTTTCAAGTCTCACCCGGGCGAAATCGAAGAGTAGTGACACGGGTGTAGCTTGTGGAAATGGGTCACCTACATGCTACAAGCTGAGCGAAGCATAGATCCAATGGTCGTTGAAATTTAGGAAAACTCACCTCCACGCTATTCAATGTCCCTTGATTCCGTTCAAAAAATGCCTACTTGAGCAGTGTGTAAGCTGCTCCTAAAAGAGAACTTAACTAAGTGCATCTTCCAACGTTTCCTTTACGAGGTACCAGAGCGGAGAATCCGAGATGAAGGACAAAACAAAAAGGAAATATGGGAAGGAAGGAATCAAACTCGCAACGTAGAGATATCTTTAACTGCCGAAAAAATATGAAAGAGCCAAAACCACTGCTATGTCAAAGTAAAAGAAGTACGAGGTCAACATGCTCACCACTCCTCTCATTGAGAGATGACTACCTCCATCGCCAAGACAAAGGAAGGAAATGCCAGGCCGCTATTAGTAATACCCGTAAATAGACACAGTATCAAATAAGCCCAAAAATTCTGAGAAAATGTCGTAAGAAAGCCAAAAATGGTTTTTCAGAAACAGACCAACCTCAACACTCCCTTCTGTCTAAGCAAAGAATCTGAGAGATGCCCAGATATCCAAGAACCTACATGATCAAATAAATCAAGCTATCAGAAACTGGATAAGCACAATTTTAATGTCAATCAGGTCTGAAAAAGAGAAATATAAAACACATCGGCTGAAATAATACTTTACCGATCAGAGATCCAATAAAAATTACAAACTAGACAACCCCAACTTGGTAAGGGGTTAAAGGCCAGGACATGGGTTGTAATGCGGCTCTGCTAAGGTATTTAACTGTGGCTGTCAGGGCGTATGGGGAGGCCATGAGGAAGGGGCAGAAGGCGGAAAGTATCAGGTAGCTCCTCTTCCGGGAAAATAAATAGTCCGGTGAAGGGAAGGGAACGACGACCGTGATAGAATGGGAAGAGGTTGAGTATCGGGATCTTAAGTGGGCCCAAAGACAGATAGAATATGAATCGGTAATCCAGAAAAGGGGTGGAATTTGAAGGGAATAGGGGAGGGACGCCAATAATGGCAAGAGGTCCCTGTGCCACCTCAGAGGACAGGTGGCAGATCACTTTTTGTGTACGAAGAGTGCCGGGTGGATAGTGCCATGTGTCCGGTAGCTGGCCTCATTAATGGCTAGGGTTTAATCGGGTTATTTGGCGTCCAAATTGTCATTTTGCTGGAATGAGTTTACCTCCCTGTGCAATGTTGTTTGGGGCCGGTGTGTGGCCATTCCGCCACCCTAGTAGTGGTCCACCCATGGTCCTGTGGCCGTGCAGGTGTCTGTGCACAGTGGTACGCCCTCTCCCTGTCGACAAAGCAACAGAGAACCTAAGTCTGCGTGACCAGCTCACATTTCACGTGCCTTTCGTCTGGTGGCTTTGATCGGCTCTGCATTTCTTTGGTGCTCGGGTCTCCCTGTTGGTATTCGTTGGTGGCTCGGTTCGGTGCTGGGGTCTCCTTGTTGGCGTTCGTTGGTGGCTCAGTTGTTGGTGGCTCGATCGTTGGTGGCCTAAGCTGTTCATCCTGCAACCAATAGGGTTTCAAACCTTGTCTAGTTACTGGTTTTCTATTATGGTGTATCAATTGTATAATGTGGTTCCAATTACATCTAAATAGTCAGCTTGTTAACGTCCGTTGGGTGTCTCTGGTTCTAATTCCAATCTTTATGCTTGACATTGTCACGGTTCTGGCTCTACGTGTGTGATTGTAACTTGGGACAGGGTCCGAAAAACTAATATCAAAAAACTTTTACTGAATTGGCTTCCACCAGTTTGTCTTTGGGTTGGCTTCCATCGGTTTGTCGGAATTATACCGTTTTTAACATATTTTTTTATTTACGGTTTGCGGTGGAGGGTTTCGTATAAGATTGTATGTTTTTATGCAACTTATATTTGGCTTTTCTTAGGCATGTGCGGTCATTAGTTTGTAAATGTGGTGGTTGAGGGGTTTTGGATTTTGGCATGGTATCCGATATTGGGTCAATGAATGAATGCTAGTTGCTTTCATTGGTTGAATGTTGGTTGCTTTCAGTGTATATGAAATTGATTTTGGTAATTTTAGTCATTTGCAGCAGTAGGGTTTAGAACTTGATATTCATCTTTGCAGCAGTATATGAAATTGATTTAGAATTTCGGTCATTTGCAGTAGTGGTTTTTGAATGATGTGGATATGAAATTTGCAAATGAAAATGGATATGAAATTTATTGTGAATGTTTGTTGGTTGAATGCTAGTTGAATTCTAGATATGCTCACTATAGATTATTGGTAACTGGGAGCAATATTAGTAAACCTAGCCTAGATTATTGCAACATGGGTAATTGGGAGCAATATTGTAATAAGATTTTGGTATTTTTGTAGCAGTAGGTTTTAGAATTTTGATATTCATCTTTATATTAGTGTTCTAAGCTGCAAAAGAAGAAAATGATGTGGAAATGAAATTTGGCATGGCCCCTAGTCGATATGAAAATGTTGTGGATATGAAATTTAGTGTGAATGTTTGTTGGTTGAATGTCGGTTGAATTCTAGATATGCTTACTGTAGATTATTCTGGATATGCAATATTGCAATAAGATTTTGGTTATGATTTTGGAAATTTTGCAACAATAGGTGTTAGAACTTGATATTCATCTTTATAATAGTGTTTGAAGCTGCAAAAGAAGAAAAGGATGTGGATATGAACTTATGTAGTGAACTGATGCAGAAACTTTGACACAGTTTAAGCATTTGACAAAGTATAAGCATGGCTAGCTTGTGACTGTTGTTTGGCTAGCTTGTGCATGTTAATTTGTTTATGGATTTGAGTTTAAGTGGAAATTACAGATGGTACTTGATAATGTTGCTTGGCTAGTTTGTGCATGTTCATTTGTTTTTGGATTTGAGTTTAAGTGGAAATTATATATGGTACTTAAAAGTGTTATTTGGCTGGTTTGTGCATGTAAGAGCAAAGTTGCAAATGGCCAGATACCTATTCTATCCATAGAATTAAAATAAAAGAGGGCAGCAAGCAAATTGTGACTTAAAACTATAAACTTAAGCCATCACAACTGACACTAGGAAACAAACAAAAAATCCATTTGAGAGAGATACCATGCATAACAATTTATGTTTTTTTTAGAGTGACTGTTATGGTTACCTTTCTTAGGTGGTTGTGCTGCCCTCTTCCTAAAAAGAGGGCAGAAAGGAAATTGTGACTTAAAACAGTAGTCTTAGGTGATCAAAACTAACATAATGCAACAAACTAAAAATGCAAGTGATTAGGTACAATAATCAACTTAATTGCACCTTTGAAAAAGGTTCAAATTTTAGGGTTTTCCTTTTGCCTTATAAGCCACCTTGAATGAGCTTGTGACAGGAGTGTTGCTATGAGTGTGGGAAAAAAAAATTAGATGGATTTTGAAGCTGTTGTGTTATGTAGGCAGGAAGGAATGGTCAACAATCATAGAATGGAAACAAACATAATAAATAAAACCTGCTCATTTATAATAAAACAACTGCACTTTATATTAGTAGTACTGAAATACAGATACAATAGATCTATCTGAAGTAGATGTCAAAAAAATACCTCTGTTTGAAGTAGATGTCAAAACAATGCCCCTATTTGTAGTAGATGTCAATGCCTAGGATTTAGGTTATATCAAGCCCTCATCATGCTTGATTGGGGCTGCACAAAAAGAAAATTCCTTGAAAACAAAATAGCATTTGGTTGGCCTACACACCGGTTATCCTATTCTTCAAGAGGTTCATCACCTCCCCCATCATTTCTTGTAGGGTTTCCAGTTTGAGACAAGTAGGGTGACCTTACTGAGCATGTTTGATTAGGATGGGTGGGGTTGGTGGAAACAGATTGAGGCCAATTTACTCCTTGCAACCAGGGAGGAATTGAATAGCCATAGGCCTGACTTGTGCTTGGAACCCCTAGAATAATTGATGGTGTTGGATAAGATAACATAGAATGGGCCCCTGCAGTGGTAGGAATAGAGGTGGGCTGTAAACCTGCCTAATTATAGCGAGGTATCTGAATGTTAATAAGATCCTAGTAGAATCGTTCACTGCTTGCAAATGCTTCTATTGATCCTTCCATCATGTTCCTTTCATTGGTTGTTCTTGTAGTATCAGCCATCACATTCCTTTCCTCCATTTCTCTTGCATAATTTGGGTTCATCTGTTGCACCTTCCTCGCTTCCTTTACTTACCTTTCCAACTGCTTCTGGTGTTCTTTTTCTTGTCAATTAGCCTCTCTTTCTTCCTTTGTTTTAATTCCTACAAAGCATGTTTCTTTTGTTCAGATTCAACCAAGAGGCTTATGTACTCTTCTGAAGTCAGTAGTTGTGAACTCTGGCCCAATCGGAGAATGTCTGTCTGTCCTTTACTTCCTTGCGTTGACACTCTCTCCATTGGAAAATTTAGGAATTGGCCAAGCCTAGGTGTGTTCCTTGGCAGTGGTTCTTATGCTATGAGAGGTTCTTCTGCTGTAGTATATTCTTCAGCTGCATCCTGGTTGTCCATGTTAGGTTCTTCTATCAACCCACCATCAACATAAAAATGGACAATCTCAGTTGGCTGTGAAGGCATGTTCATGCTTTCATCATTGGTGGAACCACCAATGTGTCTATTCAAGTTCATCACGGCCTCTGCCATCCATGATGGTTGGGATACTTGGGTTGGCACTGTCAATGTGTCGTTGTTTCTACCTAGATTGTGACAACCATCGACCACATTTATATGTGCCATGGAATCCACTTGTGTGACAGCTGGACCACCTAGCCCTATGTTATCTTCTGCTACTTTGTCATCGAATTGTGTAGCACAGACCTGTTCATCATCATCAGAAGCACCAACTCTTTGGTAGTTTCCTTGAGAAAGGGACATGATGTTGTCCACATCATATGCCTCTTGTTGCCCATCCAATTTCTCTTCGACATCTGATCCCTCTTCGCCAGCCACAGCTTCTTGGTCATCCACATCAAATGCTTGGCTACACCTGATATCATGCATAAGAGCATCATAATTCAATGGCCAGATACCTGTTCGCCTAAATCCAGCCTTGATATTATTGGATGATGTGAAAACCCTTTTGAAAGCCTTGCTAAGCTCAGCTAACTCAAACCTCTTTACCTCTACCCCTGGGTTCTTCACCATCCATGCAACACATTCCAACTTGAAATAAGCCTTGAAAGGCCCAAACACACTCACATCCAGGGGCTGCAACCTGTGAGTGGTGTGAGAAGGAAGTGTTAACAAGTCAATGCCCAACCTATTTGCCTCCTCGATGGTTTGCACAACAATGTGGCTGCCATGGCCATCTAAAACCAACAGGTGTTTGTTCTCAGGGGAGACACCACCTGGTATGGATGCTGCAAAGTGGCAAATCCAATTCAGGAAAAGTTCTTTAGTCATCCATGCATGGGGATGTGCAGCCATGCATGCCCCAGGTTCACAGTTTTGGATATAGTTTTGCAGCCAAGTTTTTCCCTTGAACAAATAAAACCCCGAGATTACCATACCGATTACATTCACACATGATAGAATGGTAATCCACTCCCTGCTCTTGGGAAGAATATTTGGCACATTCCCGATCCCTCTCTTTGCAATGACCCACATGGCACAATTCCTTCCTACCGGTAACCCTGTCTCATCGCAGTTCCAAATATGGTCTGGAGTGTAAAAGTGCTTCTCATATGCAGAAGAAAGAGTGTCATAGAACTTGGACACAACCGTGGTGCATAGATTCAATGATCTGTTTCTATCCATGCCCTCTACAGTTCATAGCACTAGCTCTAGATTCCTTTTTTTGAAACCATCCCACCATGACTTACCTAGAAACCCATCTCTGAATGGGTTTGGCCTCCCCTAACAGATTTGAGCAATAGTTGATTTCAATTGTATCAACTCTAGCCCATGTCCTAATTCAGCCATCTCCTTACACCACACCACCACATCCTCCTCCTCTTGTTCATTCATGACTGTAAGAGGACCTCTCCTCTTAATATGGTTCAAGTCATTTATCCAGTAAAGGATTGGCGTGGGTGCAATCCCATATTTTTTGGTCGCTGCTCTAACTGAAGACCCCTTGAATTCGACATCATCAATTGCAGCCAGCATGTCTTCTTTTGTCCATCCTCTAATTGCACTAATTTAATTCATTGAAATGGCACCTTGCACTGTGGAAGATGGTGGCAATATGGGCGATGTTCGAACTGTGGGTGGTGATGGCTCTGTCGTTGATGGTGGAACCACACCATCTACCTCTTCCATAGGACCATTCTTAGAATTTTCTGTGGCAATGTTGTCATTTGAAACATGAGCCCTTTTCTCATCCGATGATGTGCATTGTAGCTGGGTACCCTGCTTTCTTGTATTCCTTGTGCGACGTGCAATATTGACTCTTGGCATGGCTACAAGAAGCTGCACAATCCATACATGTAACAGTTAATAGGGTATTATATCCAGTCAATTAACCTGTGAGTATTATATATCCTTTTGCAATGGTCAAACTGTGAGTAGTATATTCTAAACTAGTTTATAGAATGCACAGTCAATACCTCACACACTGTGTATACACTTGGGGGCTGTTGATGAATGGTTGAGTCCTGGTTGATCAGGAATAGTTTTTTGATACAAATGATCAGTGTGTGCACAGTGTTTCATCCCATCAGTGGATTTCAGACAATGGATCACGAGCAGGAATAGTTTTCTACATTATTTCTGACATTTTCATAATCCAATTCAGTAATCTGAAATGACATAAAAAAAATTAATGTGATTGTAAAGGAAATCTAATCTGCTATGCAAGATTAATGGTTACTGGATACATGTAAATGGTTAATGGTTTAATCTGATAGTTAATGGATACATGTTAATGGTTACTGGAAAACTTAGATGGTTGATTGAATTTAAAAAAATTAATCTGATTGTAAATAAAATATGATCTCCTATGTGAGGAAATGGAATGGGTCTGTGAAAAGGACAGTTAATGGATACATGTTAATGGTTACTGGAAATCTTAGATGGTTAATTAAATGGATACATGAAATAGGTGACTGTAAATACCTGGAACACTGTGCACACACTGTTGGGCTACTGATGAATGGTTGACACTGTGCACACACTATTGGGATGTTGATGAATGGTAGAGTCTTGGATGATAAATGCACTACTTGCTTGAATGATAGATGAATCCCAAGAATGCAAATGGATTCAATTGTGTGCAAAGAGGTTGGTTTATAGTTTTTTATGTTGAAAATGATTGCTTAGGGCAATTGACATGGATTGCAAGGTTAATTCTGGGAATGGGAGGCTGGGATTGATTTGGCACCGATCCAATGGTTGGGGAATTCTATTTGCATGATCCATGTGCTCTTAGTGTGTTTAATGGATTATTTGATTTTGGATGATTTGATGTTGGGAAATTGGGAATTCAATTAATGCCTGTGTTTGTTGATCCATGTGATTTGGTTGAGTTTAATGCTTGATTTGATCTTGGGCAGCGAATTCTGTTTGCTGAGTTAAGGTTTTAATGGATGATTTGATTTTGTGATTTAAGAGTTTAATGGATTGTTGATTTTGGGCATTCGTAGCGTTTTGCTGCTCCTTTTGATTTCATTAATTTTAATCAATGATTTGATTTTTTTAGTGGGTGGGTGTCATTTATTGAGGTTGCATGTGTGATTTGTTGAATAATTCTGGACCAGATGCTGACCCTCCATTTCACTTGTAGTGTACAGGTGGTAATGGGTGATGGAACACTGCATCCTGCTGTTTGAATGTTGCCTCTCCAGTTGTGGTTCATGAGGGCTGATGTGATGCCCAGGGTGTACTTAGTATATTAAGTATGATAGGATTTTTTGATGTTCCATTTGTAATTAATGGCAAGATAGAGTGGATTCTCAATTGGACTTGATGGTTTTTAATGTTGGCATTAAATGGACCGAATACTGTCAGCTGGGGTTCTAATCAGTTATTAAATGTATTTTGGACTTAATATAATATATATCTATGCATAAATATGTTGTTTAATGAATTTTAATTAAGCTATAAATGTTCAAGAATATGTTGGTTGATATGATGGGAACCATGACCACTATTGGTTCCCACACAACAATAAGAGCCTCTCCCCTATGCCCTTCATGAGTCATTTTACCCATCAAAATAAGGTTAAACTTTTTAACAAACCATATCAAAGAATGGGAAAACACTTTGGTAGACCGTATTTTTTACGGTTAATTATTTTTTATTAATAAGCTTGTTAAGATATGTGTATGTCTAGATAAGTGGCCTGCAGTAGGTGGCATATTATTATATATGTAATAATCAGGGATAATTTTAAGGACCCATACTTATTTAAAAGTGTATAAACCTTGGCGAATCTTACCAATTCTTAAAATTTCAACTATAAAATATTTGGCGATATTTTTCTAAAAGTATTTCAATTTATAAGGATTTTATATAGTTTATATAATAATTTGGCAAATTTTAGAGTGAAAAAATTTTACCCCATCAAAATTGGAAGAAATGAGGCTTCAAAAAAAGCGAATTGGTGAATCGTTTTTTGGAAAAAAACATGGAAAAATAGCCCATGGGCTAAAGTTCGCCCCTAAAATTATCCTTTGTAATAATGGATATTGAAACTTTCCCACTTGGGTGAAACTTTCCCATTTGATTGAAGAGTAGGTGGGTGATTTTGTCTTCAATGGGGATGGATTTTCATTCATTCCATTTGTTCTTTCTTTATTATATTGTCCTAGCATTGTCCCAATATGGGGTTGTGCCTTTCCTTTTAGTGCCTCTCCCTAGCCTTTGTGCCCTTCCTTTAGAGGATAAGTCAGTATTCAAATTCGAAAGTGCAACTCCAAGAGAGAGGTGGGTACCATTTTAAAAGAAGAAGTCAATTTTAAACTATGTTAATGAAGGAATTAACCGAGCCACCCTCCAAGCATCAACGATTTATTAGCTACTGAATTTACCAAGCATCAGGAATTTATCATAGTACCAAATTTACCAAGAATCACCTATGGAATTTCTTAGATACCAATTTCTCTAGATAGTTTAAAAGTGCTCTCCTCTGGCTGCCATGTACTTGGAGCTACTAATTTTGGTAAGATGTTATTTTCAATTTTTTTTTTAAATTTGATAATAATCTAAAAACAAATTTTAATGAAACTATTTTGTGTTTTTTTCTTAAATATGAAATTGTTTTTGCTATTTTGATATTGAGTTGGGTTTACACTTGTGACTCAACAAAGGCATGGAAGCATGGTTTTCTTTTGGGAGGCTCTCAATCTCACTTTGTACACTTCCAATTATTCCAAGTTACAATTTATAGGTTTTGTTTCTAAAATCTTTTCACGTATCTATTCACATTTTTTTTAAATGAATTATTTGATATATGTTAAAACTTAATAACATTTTATTATTTTTGTAGTCTTAGTAATTAGTTGAAACAATTACTTTTACTCATGGGTAAAAAATCTTCTAAACAAGCTTGAAGTTGAAAATGGCTTCTTCTTATCCATTTATATAGCCAAGGGAAAGTGAATGGCCCAAATAAGAAACAAGGAATGATCAACAGGTTGGTACAAATTTGACCCTCCCCCACAAAAACACATTGAGAATTAAATCGAATCCCATGGTTGTCAATTTGAATGGAAAAAATGTATCACATCACTAGCTCTATATTAGCAAAACTTGTGCCCCAAAAATAGTCTTCACCATAAGATTTGTATCATGGATAATATATAGACAACTCCACTTCTGTGAAAGATTTGTTGTAGCTTGGTATGTGCAAGTTCATGTGCAATAGTAGTTGAGGAATCCAAAATAGTCCATAACTTGGAAAAACAACCTTATTAAACTTCTTTTAACAAATGAAGGGAAGAACATCATAGTACAATCTCAATTTCAATGTGTCTTTTAATGAATTGCCTCTAGAAAGGGCATATTATATTTATCTCGCCTTTTAACTCCTTTGGAATAAAATGTCACAACTTCAATTATACCATTGATGCAACATGTTAACCTTGAAAATTTTGTTATGTTGCATTACATGTGGCCTAACATTAACCTCTAGAAAGGATTCTAGGTTCCACCTTTTGTTTGTTTCCTAACTTCATCACTTGATATACTTCAAATGCATACCCATGTTACTTTTGAGTTCTCTGTGTTAGTATCAATAGGTTTTTTTGTTCCACGTTTCCACCCTTGATTTTCAAAGTACATGATCAACGAAAAACATGGGTAAATGGGTCAATTGTTATCTTTTAATTGGAAATTAAACTCCTTAATAAAAACATATCTTTAATTTGAAAATTAAAATTTCATAATTTCAATTACACCATTGATGCAACATATTAACCTTGCAAAATTTTATATGTTGCATTACATGTGGCCTCACATTAACCTTAAAAAAGAATTCTAGGTTCCACACTTTGCTTGTTTCTTAAGTTTATTGCTTAATGTACTTCATATGCATAATGCTAGCACATGTTACTCTTGAGTTGTCTATGTCACTCTCAGTATGTTTTTTTTTTCCACCCTTGATTTTCAAAGCACATGATACATGGGTAAATGAGTCGATTCTGACTGCTACCATTATAACCTCCAGGAGAGTACGTCTTCCCCATAGCGCACCCTCAAGGCTGCAACGAGGTTTGAACCAACAACGTGCTTAACAACCTGTACGCCTTAACAAACACACGATTGCCAACTGGTCTACACCCCAGGGGCTTAATAAAAACATTATTATTAAATGGTATTTTTTTTTAATAAAACTTCATTGTTGAAGGGTTATTTTTAATTCACTAAAACATTGTGTGACAGGCAAGATAAAAGTTCAAAATGTCAAAAAAATTAGTTAGAAGGGAGAGTTGAAATGAAATTCCAACTCTTCGGGATAAGCTCGGCGGTTGGGGGCCACCTTGCACTTAGGGTTCATACATGGACACAAAAAACTGGCTTAAAGGGCACTCATAGCCAGCTTTAGTGTAATGATG
This sequence comes from Larix kaempferi, assembly GCA_027924585.1. Classification (NCBI taxonomy): domain Eukaryota; kingdom Viridiplantae; phylum Streptophyta; class Pinopsida; order Pinales; family Pinaceae; genus Larix; species Larix kaempferi. The sequence continues at coordinate 1,606,676 of BSBM01001661.1, read as the reverse complement.
ACCGCTTTCCAACAAGTTGAGGTGCAGCCATAGTCGAACCCAAGTTTATCTGACAAAACTGATAGAAAGTATGCTGCATCGAAGAAAAGTACATGGGATAAGGTATTCAAGGTCAATTTTTTGTCTAAATTTTGAATTCATAGACGGATATGTACAGGTTCATTCAAAGCTTCGACGGGAAAATACACATGAAACGAGGCAAATTCAATCTCCATGTGCCTGAAGCAAAGGTTTAAGCTACCCTTAAGTCATAATAATGCGCGCTACAAAGGGGCTCACTTTGCTCCATGTGCGAAGTCTTACTATCTCACAGATACCCTCCGCACATAAGGGTAAAAAGCGGGTTTAAAAGCAGGTTTTGAGCGCGATCGAAGCCAGCTTAAGCCAAATCATGACGACTGCATATTTAAAGTTATCTGTGCTTCAACCCAACCGAGTCTCTCTCACATAATATAGACAGAAAGTACCTGATATATGTCAAAATTGACATTTTCATCCAATAAAATTTTAATAAGTTATTTAAAATTTAAATTTATAGTTTAAAGGATACATAGTTAGATAGCTCAAGCCTCAAGCTTCTTCAGGTGCATTAAAAGGAGGTTTGATCACTAATGATGTCATGAGAGATGGACTTCATAGCCGAATCTCTCCCTTCAATGTGCAGAGGCTAAGAATTTCAACTGCTTGGACGTGGGTGAAATACTCTAATAGATAGACCGCGGGAAATGTTTTACAAAAATATAGAGCTATGACTCCGTCTCTTGCATCATTCCTTCAATTCTTTTATATACAGTGCTACAACAATCTATACCAACGACGCATCCTTTACGGGGAAGCTCAACACACCAAGACACTGATTCTGTATCTCTCGCTCAGACCGACAAGGAGACAATCAAAGGTATGACTAGCAACAACCACATTTTTAAATGTGGTTGATATTCTCTGATCGGCGTATATCAACCATGACCATACATTTAAAAGTGGTTGATATTTTCCGATCGATGAATATCAACCACATTTAAAAATGAGGCTGTTGCTAGTAGATAGTCCGCCCTGTAACGTCCCCTCCTGTCATCCCAATGCAGGGGAGGGAACGTGACCAAACATACGGGCTTCGTTCTACAATCTCAGCTCCATATGTTACTCAATAATGGTTAATAATTAAAGCTTAATGTTTGCAAGTTCAAATTAACTAAGCACAATGGAATTAACTCATATTTGTACACACATAAAGAATAATGCATAACATATATATCACAACAGAGGATGATTCAACATATAGAGACTCAATCTCGTTCCAATGCCATGCATAGATCCCATATTAAGATAATCATTTCATTTCATTAAACATTGACAACTTAACATATTGCAGAACACAAAGTGCAAATAATTTATAACAGAGATAACACTTATCTTGAAGATGAAGCAATCCAACCAACTGGCTATGTGAGAGCAACGTTCCACCCAACCATAGATCTCTGTCCAGCTTGTATTCTTTCAGCTGAGAGATCACCCCCGAGCTGGGTTGTGTATCAACTAAGGAGTAACTAGCTGGACTCACTCACAGCCATGGTTTCACTTAACAGCTATGCTAAGCCAACCCACAGTTGGGTTTACCAAGAACACAAGAAGATAGAGGAGGGTAATGCTGAGCCAGTGAGCTCAACAGCAGAGCTACAAGCATCTCAAATGAACTCAACAGTCAAGCACCCACATTACCTACCACATCCAACACAAGGAAGGTCCCTTCTCTGCTACACAGTCCCTTAGGTAACCTTTCCCTCCAGTGCTCTTCAGGATGGGCATAGAAAGGTCCAGCTGCTAGCTTCTTGAGATTCTAGCCTTCACTGGGTTTATCAAGCAAACCCAACCTCTGTCCCATTGTTCATAATTGGATTTCTCCCAATTCAGTCATTCAATAACTCAAATCCGTCACTGGTTTTCTGGGCTGCGAAAACTGGGTTTTCTTATGGATTTCGGGGTAGCCAATACTCCCAATTTCACCCCAAGGTTCATATCTATGGATCCCCCATTGGTTTTCACTGTCCAATACAAAATCTGGACATTTTTGGCTCTTCAAAACGTGGGTTCTTGCAAAGTTGCGATTTCTGGTTTTTCTCACTGCTGACAATTCGTTTTTGGGTGAAAAATGATGCTGGTTACTTCCACAATGGAATGGAGATGAGGAAGAAGCAATTCCCATGAGGTAGAGTGACTTGTGGTACAAGAAAATAGAGCCCATACTTGCAAATATGAATTTCTGGGCTACCCATGCTCCATTGAATCCATGGACTGAAATCCTCAACTACTCTCTTACAACAGAAATAAATGTCGTCAAGAAAAGTCAAAATGGGTTCTCACAATGACATTTGGCAACATATGGTTCATCCCCACAGCCCCCTCACCACTCCCTAGTGGATACACATGGCCCCTTCTCATTCGTTGCTTCCATAGCCAGTTTTGGTATTTTATTGAAATATTAACATTTACATCGATTTACAATATTCCATGGCTTAATAGCACATGGGTATCAAAATATCAAATACTTGCTTGTTTTAAATAAAATCCAAACATACACTAGCGGAGCCTTGGCCTTGAGCTCCACGCTAGGGAAACATACAACACATGTATACAATATTTACATTAGAAGCCAATATTTCATAAGGGTCAAAACTGGGGTATTACACGCCCACGAAGAAATAACGAAATTAAAATTTTAAAAATAAACAAAATAAATAAAATAAAATAAAGTAAAATAAATAAATTAAAATAACCTAAATTAAATTAAATAAAAATAAAGTAAAGTAAATTTAATAAAATTAATTAATTAAATAAATAAATAAAAAATAAATCAATCAATATAAGTGAAAAAAAAAACTTAGAGAAATAAAAGTAAAATAAAAAATAAAATAGTAAAATGTATTAAATAAAAATAAAAAATAAATCTAAAAAAATTAAAGAGAAGTAAAATAATTGATATTAAGGTAAATTCAGAATAAAATAATTAATTGATATTAAAGAAAAGAAAATAATGGTTATTAAAAACACAAAAGCAAAATAATAGATATTAAATGTAAATTAAAAATAAAATAACTGATATTAAAAATAATTGAAATAATTAAGTAAATATGGTTGACCATGCTTGTCTTCATTTATTGTTGTTTAACTATGGTTGACTTTGTTTGATTATGGATGTTCATGCTTGACTATGTTCGACTATAGTTGACTTTGGTTGGCCATAATTGACTTTGATTAACTGTGGTTGACAATGGTTGACTATTCTTGACTTTGTTTAACTATGGTTGACTTTGGATGACTAATTGAATATGGTTGACTACGATTGCACATGGTTGGCTAAGGGGTGACTTTGTTTTGTCGTAATTAACTTTTGGTTGACCTTGTTTAACGTTTGTCTATCATCGACTGATTTACTATGGTTGACGATGGTTGACTATTGTCGACCATGGTTGACTTTTTTTCGCCACAACTGACCATTCACTAAACTTATTTAACTTTTAACTTTGGTTGGATATGGTTGAATTTGGTTAACTATGGTTGAGTTTGGTTGTCTTTGGTAGGCTATGGTTAACCATAGTTGACTATGGGTGACTAATTAACTATGGTTTAGTGTGCTTGACTATGCTTGATGATGGTTATCTTTGACTGACCATGGCTAGCTATGGTTGATGGTGGATGGGCATGGTTGAATTTGGCTTGCTTTGGTTTATATTAATATCATATGGTTTAAATACTATCATTGATTTTTTAACTTGATTATGGGTGACACAAGGGTTGAATTTAAAATCATATTGTTATTATTAACCAACCATGGTCAACCATATGGTTGATGATGGTTGACTATCTTTAACCATGGTTGAATTTGGTTCACCATGCTTAACAATGGTTGAATTTTGTTAATCATGGTTGGCTATGGTTGACCATGCTTGACCATGCTTGACTATGGTTACCTTTGGTTGGCCATGGTTGACCATGGTTGACTATGGTTAGTTTTAGTTGGCCATGGTTTCCCATAGTTGACTCTAGTTGTCTTTGGTTGAATATGGTTGACTTTGGTTGACTATGGTTAACGACGGTTAACTATGGTTGACTAATTCACTATGGTTTCTCATGGTGACTATGGTTGGCCATGGTTAACCATAGTTGAATTTGGTTGACTTTCGTAAACCGTTGTTCACTATGGTTGACCATTATTATTATTCTTATTATTATTGTTGTTATTATTATTAACCAACCGTGGTCAAACACAGTCAACCAAAGAAACCATGGTCAACCATATGGTTGACTTTTGTTGATGATGGTTGATTATCATTGACCATGGTTGACTATGGCCTACCATGGTTGGCTATGGTCTACAATGGTTGCCTTTGGTTGACCATGGTCAACCATGCTTGACTATGGTTGACATGGTTGACATTGGATGACCATGGTTAACTATGGTCAAGTTTGTTGGCAATGGTTGACTATGGTTAGCTTTAGTTGGCCATGGTTGACTATGGTTGACCATTTTTTACTATGGTTGTCTTTGGTTGAATATGGTTGACTTTCATTAACTATGGTTAATTTTGGTTGGCTAATTCACTATGGTCAACTATGGTTTCCAATGGTAGACTATGGTTGGCCATGATTTCGTTTGGTTGACCTAATTTGGCCATAATTGACTGTTGGTTGACCATGGTTGACTATGGTGGAATATGGTTTGATATGGTTGACTATGATAGAATATGGTCTATATGGTTGTTGATCATGGCTGACCATGGTTGGCTATGGTTGACTTAGGTTTACATTGTTTAACCATGGTTGACTTTGTTTGATTATGGATGATTATGGTTGACCATGCTTGACCATGTTCTACTATGGTTGACTTTGGTTGGTCATAATTGACTTCGGTTGACCATGGTTGACTATTGTTGACTTTTTTTAATATGGTTGTGACTAATTGGCTATGGTTGGATAAGGGTGACTTTGTTTTGTTGTAATTGACTCATTGACCATGGTCAATCATAATCGATGATGGTTAATAATAATAATATATTATTATTATTATTATTACTTAGTAACCATGGTTATCGATGGGAATCCATAATCAACGATGGTCAACCATATGGTTAATTATGGTTGACTTTGGTTGACCAAGATTGACTTGTTTAACCATGGACAACCATGGTTGACGACGTTTGACTATGGTTAGCCATGGTTGACCATGGTTGAATAGGGTTGACCATGGTTGGATATTGTTGACCATGGTTAACCATAATTAATAGACAACCATGGTTTATAATAATATTATTATTATTTTTAACAATCGTAGTTAGTTAGTTATTATTATTATTATTAATCAACCATGCTCAACCATAGTCAACCATGCTCAACCGTATGGTTTACTTTGGTTAAGGATAGTTCACTATGGTTGACCATGGTTGGCTTGGGTTAACCATGGTTGAATATGGTTGAGTTTAGTTGACCATGGTTGAGTATAGTTGACCATAGATAACTTTGCAGGTTGATCTTGGTTAACCATGTTTGACTTTGGTTAACCATGGTTGTTATAGGTCAAACCTACACCTCTCCATCTGTGATCACCATGAGCTGTCGATCACACAAAAGGACAACTTGGATGGAGGAGCATGTTGACCCTAGATGAGACTTTGACTTACTCCATCTCTTGACAACACTGAAAAAATCATAAAAATGTCATTCTGAGATATGAGCACTACTCTACTTCAATAGACTAGCACCTGTACGCTACTCCAGTGTGTTATGGTAGCGCTCAAGCCTTATGAGCGCTACTCCTCTTCATCATAGTAGCGCTCAACATTCAAAAAGTGATGAGCGCTAGTTTACAAGCACTATAGTAGCGCCCTGAATGCTACTTCACTGAACAATAGTAGCGTACATCTCAAAAGATGATTAAAAAATAATTAATTTCACGAAGAGGATTAGTTGCAGTTGGTTTCCCAACTTCCCCAACTTCCTCCATAACCATCTCTCGACCTGAACTACTTCTCATGTCCTATAAATACAGGGAAGAATAAAGAGAGGGGTTAGAGACATGAATGTTATTAAGAGACTTTTAAAGAGAAGCTTGCATTGGAGGAGTTTATGCTGGAAGATATCCAAGCCAGAGAAGAGCAGGAGCCCAGGATCAAGTTGCAGGAGCATGTCATAAAGTCATGTATATTTGTAACATCAATTTCCATTTGACAATAAAAGGTTGAAGTGTCTTTCTTGTCCGAAATTAAGTGTTCATTGAAATAATATACTAGTTTGGATATGTTTTGGTTAATATTGAATGTTTAAATTGCTTTGTCTCTTTCAATCATTATATATTATCCAAGATACGCTGAGAAAGGTACTTGTATTGCAAGTTTAGTGAACGGGAGGTGGACTTGAGGATCGAGCGCAAGATCAAATAAGAGCTAGGATCGAACATCATTTGAAAGGTACGTTCTCAAGGCCTATAACTTATTTCTTTTCATGAACATTTCTGTAATGCAGTTAATACACTTACCTATCATCCCCTTTCAGTTGATAGTATCATTTTCCTTACTATAGGGTAGTTTTTCCCGCCAACAGACTGGCGACTCTGCTGGAGATAGTTGGGTTTTTTCTCTAGGAAACCTTTTCTTGTTTGTCTTCCCAGAGTTATTTCAACTCCTTTTATGTGCTGAGAAACCCTGTAGGTACCCCCTGCTTGTTTTTCTCTGCTTCAATCAGTCTGTTTTGCATCTTTTCAAAGTCAGTTTTTAAACTTTTAAGACCTGAGCGCTACTTTGTTGTACATACAGTAGCGCCCATACGCTACTGTGCTATACATACAGTAGCGCCCATCTCTTCAGGAGTGCAAGTTTCCCTATTGCACAATAGGGTATATTTCCTATAGCCTTCTGTTAGTGGTCTGTTTGAGTTTTAGCCTTTTTGGTGGTCTTCTGACTTTGTTTTTAGATCTCCTTGACTGGTGTTTGAGGTTTTAAACTTTTTTTTAAGTCATAGAACCTTTCTTTGAGTCTTTTTACCATCTTTAGATCGCTTGCTTGCCTGTGGAATGTTTGGACTATTTATAATTTTTTTAGAAGACTAGGTTGTGTCTTGTGGTGAACACTTCTGCTTATTTTTTCCCTGACTGTATGTTGCTGGTTTACAAACCTGCATACTTTTGCATTCGCTGTTTGTAGCAACATTTGTTTGCTCTTTACCTATCTTATCCTTTGTTTTAGGGTTTGGTTTGTTTTGGAGCCTTTAGGGTGTCTTCCAAACTTGTTGATTTCCAACCTTCTTTGACTTGTTGTCTTTTCTGGTTTCAAGTGTGTTTAAAGTGCTTTAGGCTGATTCATTTCTCAGTCCTTGTGTTAGTAGGGTAGTTGGTAACTTGCTTGCCTATTTTTTGCTTGGCATAGTGGTCTTGCTAGGGTTGGATGCTTTAGGTCAGTCCTCTTGTATCTATCTCCTTTGTTTTCTCCCCACTTTGTTTCTGACTATAGAGGCTTTTTCTTTTGCAAAAAACCTGTAGGTCAAGTCTTTGTTAAGCTAGTGCCTTGACAGTTGTAAGCTTAAAAACCATTTTTTAGCCATACTTACACATTGCACACAAGTCTTATTTGCTTTCCATGTTTATAGTTCTTTTTTGTTTATAATAATAGAAAAAGAAAAAATTTGGTAGCTTAAGATTAATAAGGCTTATTTTTGTTACAAGATAGCATAGGTTATTTTGTGTACAATTCCAAAAGAAAACAAAAAAGATATTTAAGTAGATTTGCTCAGTTTTTCAGTTTGGAAAAGAATTTTAAATGAAAAAATAAAAAAAAAAGAGTTTTGTTGTTGAAAGTTAGAATTTATGCACTTTTGCTTTTATGTTGCAACCACGCCACACAAACGCACTACCTTTTGAGTAATAACAGCCCTAAATTTTTTTTAATAAAATGAAATAGAAACAATTTTTCTTTTTTAGGGATACACTACACCAGCTAGTCTTAGTTAGGATCTTGAGTTTAAATCACCTTAAACCACTCAAGATCACACATTACGCAAAAATCGTAGTTTGACTATCACAGGTAAATCCATTTCACTCAAAGCTTGCCTAGGATCTATGCAGTAGGTCTTGTGAGATCAAATTATTGGGAATAATCGTCTTACTTTCTATTTCGAGCATATACCAGGATTAGATCGCGTATGGGGAATCTTTTGAGTTTCGGGCTCAGTTACCCTACCCATGCCTTCTGATTCGACTAGCGACTGTTCCCCCAGGAGTTTTCGGTGTTGTGGTATCCTTAGTATCTGACCATAGGTTCATACACAGGTGACAGCAGAGGGTATATCTGTTGTACCTAGGACAGACATGGGAGGAAATCCCTTGCAGGTCTTTTGGAGGGCGGTTGGGTGATTCCAGTGCTTGCACCCTTAGTCATTGTATTGTGGACCCCGGGTAACTATTCTTCTTCCTTCGTTGATCTTTTCTGGGCCCTCATCATCCCAGAATCTTCTCTGGAAGGCATCTCGTTTGCTTGATTTGCATACTTAGGACTTTTTTAGTTGGTGTGCTGTTTGCCCCCTAGTCATAGTGGCCACTAGGTTCTAGTTTTTTATTTTATATATATAATCACGGAGAATCAAGAACTTCGTAGATCGAGAAGGCTTCAAAACCTTTCGCCAGTTAGAACAGAACCTTTACCGCTAGCTAGACGATAGCGGGTAAAACCCAGTGTTTCTTCAGAAACCATTCCTGAAATAGAATTTCCTGAGAAAATTTTTACAACGAAAAATCCTGAAATAGGAATTCTTGAGGAACTACCACTTGAAGTTGAGTTTCCTGAAGAACAACAAACAGCAATAGAAAACCATGAAATAGAGGTTCCTGAGGAACCACAACCAAGTACTCCAGATCAGCGACACTTTAGTTTAGTTGAGATTGAAGATCTTACTTCTGCGGAGTATAGCACTCCCTTTAATCCTCCTCTGACCAATCCTAGAAATATGCTTCTGTTACTTGTTGGTTTCCAGCAGCCCGATTACAGTGCATATAATTTCTTGCCTGGACATTTGATGTCTACTCTAGGAGGTGAATAGGGAGTTCCAAAAACTCCCACCATAGGTATGAACACTAACACGGTAAATCCTCCTTTTACTACTACACCAAGTTCGGCACAGACAACCTCTGTGTCTACTCCGTCTTTCAGTTCTAATACTGGTACGTTAGGTATGCCAAGTTCAACAACTATGGCACCTACCTCTACACCTACTGTTGGACCTAGCAGTACAGCCAATTTAGTGCCACCTCCTACGTTTCAACCGCTATATCATATAGCTAGTACTTGGATTTCCACACCCAATGTAGGGCCAAGTGCTTCTGCAACCGTGCCTATCATGAGTACCATGACCGCATCATCTATGTCAGCTACCACTGGTTTCAATACCTTTGCAGGTCCCAACATGAATCAATGTAATATGCCTGCAGGTAATGTCCCTTTTTCCTTATTTTCAGGGGGAGGGGGTAATATTTTTAACCAGCAATATGGCGGGGCTAACACCCAGCCACAGTGGACGAACCCACAGAGCACTAACCCACTTTCATATGGGTGGAGAAATTTCAATAATACTTTCGTACAACAACAGATGGCAGGGGTCAACCCCTACCAACAAGTAGCTGGGGGAAACCCCTATCAATGGATGGTAGGTGGAAACCCCTATCAGCAGATGGCCGGGGGAAACCCTTACCAACAGATGGTTGGGGGCAACCCCTACCAGCAGACGGCTGGGGGCAACCCCTACCAGCAGTTCACGGGTCAAACTATGGGTGGTTCCCCTTTTTCGACCCCAGCTTATCAAGTACCGTCTTACCAGCCTCGTTTACCATTTCTGGCAACTTTAAATTTGCCAGATCTTTCCAAACTGGCCAACGATCCAGTGTATCATAACGCTACATGGCCACTAGTTCCTACCAAGTTACCTTCGGACATTCCAAAGTTCGAAGGAAAAATAGGTGAAGACCCTGGTGACCATGTCACTACTTTCCATTTATGGTGTTCCTCGAACTCATTAAATGAAGATTGCATTAGATTGAGACTGTTCCAAAGGACTTTAACCGGTGCTGCAGCCAAATGGTACATTGAGTTACCTACAGCTACATTCTCTAATTTTGGGGATCTCGCGACTGTCTTTTCGAATCACTTCCAGCTTCCTGTTCGGTATGATGCCAGTACAGACCTTTTGTCTACATTTAGGCAAAATAAAGCCACTCATTTATCTGACCACATTCAGGAGTGGCGAAGACGGAAGAGGATCATTAAAGCCAACATACCTCCAGAATTCCTTCTTGAGTGGTATTTGAAATCACTCATTCCTTACATTTCTAAGGAAGTAGCTACGTCTGGAGTGTCTAACGAGGAAGAAGCCATCCTACAGACCCAGCAGTTAGATCTTGTTTACACACAATCTGGGTTATTGTATGAGATCACACCTGATGCACCGCGATCGAATACCGATCTGAGTAGACCTAAACCTGGACCACATGTTGACGGCATAATGGGTTCAATTGACTCTGCAGCTTTCGAAGCATTGACCAAACAGGTTTAGGCCTTATCAGTCAAACAATCGACTGCAGAAGTTTCTTCCATCACAACCTCTCCTTCTACTTCTGAGCCTATCAACCAGGTTCAAAACAATCAAAAGGGCCCTTGGCAGCCCAATAACAAAAAGAAGGGCAAGAAAGGAGAGGGGAACCATCAGAAGCCCAAAAAATAGAATGCCGAAGAGGGTAACAAAGAGAAAAAGAAGGTTAAGTTCCCTTGTAAACTTTGTAAGCAGGACCACCTTACTCACCAATGCCCTCTTCTTGAAGAAGCCCAGAGATATGAAGAGAAAAGAAGCCTGCCATACTGAAAGATCCATTCCCTAAGGGGCAGAGCTCAGCTTCTGGCACCTCCAACACTCAGGGCACTACACATGCTACGGTTGATCAAACTTTTATTAACATGGTTAATTCGGATGCACTCTTACAAATGAGAGCCAGGAATTATACCTCGGACGCACAGAAAAATGATAAAAAGATTCCAGAATCCTCCACTCCACTCCACATACATGTAGACCCAATGCCCAAGATCCCAAAAGGTGTCTTGAAACGGGCATCACACAATCCCAACACTTGGGCCGCCTTCAACTACAATGTGGTTGAAGATTTAGCCCAGACCCCTTGTGCCATGTCTACCTTAGAAGTCTTACAAAGTTGTCCTTTACAATGGAATGCACTTCTGGCAGCTATTGGAAGTATGGAATCCTCTAACATGTCTGTGTGATTTGATATGACTGATATCAAATACGGTTTCCCTACCACGTTGCTCTTCAGATTGAAGTCATCCATGGCCCAATGACCATCAGACGAGCTATCGTAGATGAGGGCACGTCGACCTGTGTAATGTCAATTTCCTGTTGGAAAGCTTTGGGTTCCCCCGAGTTAGCCCCTTCTAACACACTACTTACTGCATTTGATGGCAGGACTTTCCGTCCACATGGGGTTTTGCCATCATTTGATGTCACATTGGCCGGTAAGACAGTTGTTGTAGAAGTAGAAGTTCTGGAGGCCCCGCTTGATACTACCAAAGGACCGAACACCAAGAGCAACCACTTCACATAAACAGATCACAGATCAACACACCGATGTTTTGAAGTGGTTTAAACCCTCTTGAGGGAAAAACTCCACGGCCCCGGCCAAATAGCTTCTACGGGACAATTTATTATGCAAAGAAAGAAAGTTACAAATGAGCTTCTCATAATCGATCAACTAAACAATGACCCTCCATGCTCTTTAAATAGAGATCATGGACCAATTGGGTGTTAAGCCATGGATCAAGGTTAGGTTTGATCTAAGAGAAGTTGAGCCGTCAGATCACTCTATGTCGGGAATATATCGTGACCGTCGGATTAAGTATTTACAAATGCATACTAAAGAAACACACTATCCCTAACGGATATATTACACAAGTTGATCTTAACTAACTCCTAAGTGTCTAAATATCCTAACATCCCCCATTAAGAACAACTTGGGATAGGATTGAAGGATTTATAAAAGTGACACTATTAGGAGAAAGAAGGAGGCATTAGAGCCTATCCCCCCTTAATGACAAGTTCTTGAACTCCTAACATAGATCAAAGTTTAGAAAACTTCGCTTCTGTAAGAGACTTGGTGAAGATGTCTACAACTTGATCATTTGTAGGGAAAAAGAGCACTTCAAGAACACGATCATGAACAAGATTTCTGATGAAGTGCATATGTAGCTTAATGTGTTTTTTGTGTTGATGTAGAACTGGATATTTGGCAAGCTTGATGGCACTTTGATTGTCGCACCAAAGTGGAGTAGGCTGTTGCTGCTCGAATCCAAACTCTGAAAGGATCTATCGAAGCCATAAAGATTCCTGACTGGCATTAACTGCGGCTCGATATTCTGCTTCTGCTAAAGAAAGAGCAAGAGCTTGTTGTTTCTTACAATCCCAAGTGATAGGTCCAGATCCCAGACTGAAAACATAACCTGCAGTAGACTTTCGATCATCAGGATCGCTGACCCAATCTGAATCAGTGAAACCAACCAACAAAGGTTTCCCCCCTGTACTGTAATGAATCCCAAACTGAACTGTACCTCGAATATATCGAAGTATTCTTTTAGTTGCTTTCTAGTGACTTTCATGAGGTGTCTGCATATAATGGGCAACACGACCAACGGAAAAGGAAAGGTCATGACGGGAATGAGTCAAGTATAAGAGACTACCAACAAGCTGACGATACAAGGTGGCATCGACTTCAGGTGAAGTACAAGTGGCAGAAATTTTGACTCTAGACTGGAAGGGAGAAGGGGTTGGTGTACAATCTTCCATGTGAAAGCGACGAAGAAGGTCACAAGCATACTTAGACTGAGAAAGAAATATTCCTTCTTTGGTTTGCAGGACTTGGAGACCAAGAAAATAATGCAAATGTCCTAAGTCTGACATTTCAAAATTTTGTTTAAGACTGGATTTCACATGGGTTATAAGCTTAGGTCACTACCAGTAAGAATAAGGTCATCAACATATAGAACAAGTATGATGAGATGGTTTCCTACTTTCTTGGTATAGACATGGGGGTCAGAATGGCATCTAGGAAAACCAGTGTCAAGGAGAAAGTTATCCATTTTGGCATACCAAGCTCTAGGAGCTTGCTTAAGGCCATATAAGGATTTCTTAAGGCGGCAGACAAGGCTAGAGTTATTCTTAACATAGCCAAGAGGTTGTTCTATGTAAATTTCCAGCTGTAAATCACCATGTAAGAAGGAAGACTTGACATCCATTTGATGGACTTCCCAGTTGTGTAAGGCTACAAGGGAAAGAACAAGGCGGATGGAGTTCATTTTTGCGACGGGAGCAAAGGTTTCATTGTAGTCAATCCCTTCAACTTGGGAAAAACCTTTGGCAACTAACCTTGCCTTAAGTCTTTCAACACTTCCATCTCATGCATACTTAGTTCTATAGACCCATTTACATCTGACAAGTTTTCTTCCTTTTGGAAGAGGTACAAGATCCCAAGTATCATTCGCCATTAAGGAACGATATTCTTCATCCATGGATGCATCCCAATCTGGATTCCCTGAAGCTTCTGCAAAAGTTTCTGGATCATGATTCTCGGAAACTTGAGCCAAAAGAGAAGAGGCTCGCTGAAACTAAGAACGTGTTCGACGTTGATCTCTAGGATCATCGGCAAGATCACCAGCTGCTTCACATGTTGAATGGACCCATCGAGGAAGCACTTGTGCTGGTGCAACTGGAGGAACATGAGCAGGCGGAGGTGGATTTTCATCCCCACTGTCATTATCAGAAACTGGAGTTGGAAACCTATCAAGGAAGTTGGAAGAAGAAGAAGAAGGCACAAACGCCGAATCAGGCTTGCAGGCCAAAGATGGCACAATCACCGAGTTAGGCTCACAGGCCAAGAGATTTTCTTCAAATTTAACATCTCTTCTAATGATTATATTATGAGAATGTGTTTGAAGAAGTCTATAACCTTTTACATCTTCAGAATATCCAACAAATATGCACTTTTCACTTTTAGGCTACAATGCTTTCTGTTTTTCATCCGGAATGTGAGCCCATGCTTCACTACCAAACACACGGAAGTGACTTACATCAGGTTTAGTTTTACTCCATGCTTCTTCTGGTGTTATACCTTGTAATGCTTTAGTGGGGGTGCGATTAACTATGTAATTTGCACAATTAATGGCTTCAGCCCAAAATTGAAGACTTAGTCCCTTAGATTGGATCATACAATTAGCCATTTCTTTTAAAGTGCGATTCTTCCGCTCAGCTACACCATTTTGTTGTGGTGTATATGGAACAGTGTGCTATTGTTGGATGCCTTGTTCAGTGCAAAAAGTAGTGAACTTATTCTTAACATATTCTCCTCCATTGTCAGATTTTAACTTAATAATTTGATGACCAGATTGTTTTTCAACAAGGGCCTTGTAGGCCAAGAAAATGTTAAATACTTTGCTCTTAAGTTTTAGGAAATAAACCCAAGTGCATCTGGTGTAATCATCAATGAAAGTTAAGAAATATTTGAAACCAGAAAAGGAAGCAGATGGAAGAGGACCACACAAGTCACTATGCACAAGCTCCAAGGGAACCGAGGCGTGCCAAAAGGCACGTTTGTCAAAACTGTCCCGATAATGTTTTTCGAGTACACAACCGGAACAAACACCATCCCTGCAAGATACCATCGAAAGACCTGTCACCATATTGTCTTTACATAGTTGTTGCAATGAGCGATAATTTAAGTGACCAAATCGCTCATGCCAAAGTTTGCTCAAGTTATCACTATGAGCAACAAAAACTGAAAGGAAAGGTGATGACCCAAAGTTGTTAAACTTGTACAACCTGATAAAATCATCAACAATTCCGGTAGCTAGGACCTGTTGAGGATCTTTAAAATCTTTGATTACAACTTGGTGAGGTGTAAAGGTCACAGTTTTACCTTCACCAGAATGAGTGATCTGATAGACTGATAACAAATTGCAGAAAATTCTTAGAACACATAGTACATCACTAAAATGACCATTATCTACTGGAACTATTCCAGCTCCTACAACACTTAGAGATCTATCATCACCAACAAATATTTGTTTGGTGTTACATTCATGCATAGTAGAAAAGATGGTTTGATCCTTAGCCATATAATAATATGCTCCATAATTAATGAGCCATTCATTTGAAGTAGAAGAAGAAGATGCATTATAAGAATAACTAGAAGCACAAAGTGCATGTCCATGAGAGGCAGATTCTGAAGGTGAATTTAGGCTGATGTGGTGCTTCTTCATTGTTGCTTCCAAGGCTGCCATTTTCTTGAAACATTTAGATTCATCATGATTATCTTTCCCGCAGTAGTTGCAATGACGCTCAGTCTTCTTGCCTTTTATATTAGATCCTTTGTCATTTTTTAAAGAAGGAGCTGACTAAGAGGGTTTTGGACCCTTGTTTGACTTATTATTGCGAAAATTTTGTTTCTTGGCAGGCTTGGACTTTTCTTTTTGTTGGGACAATAAGGCTTTCCCAGATGTATTTGCATTGTTGATTATTCCAAGATGAATGAGTTTATCTTGCTCTCTAATCAAGGAATCACAAAAGGATTCAAGACTAGGCTCTTGATAGCTCGCTGCATTCAAGGATGCTTTCATGTAGTAAAATGTAGATACAAAAATAGAATATGCAGGTCCAAGTTTGGAAAGAATATGATAAATGCATTGTTTGTATTCCCTCTCAATCTTACATTCTGCACATAAGAGTTTAAGAGTTTTGTACTTAGATAAATAATCTTGAATGCATGAAAAGTCACTTGCATTTAAAAAAATCAACTCATTTTCGAGTTGGTGACCTCGAATTTCATTGTGTTTACCAAACACAGATTCCAACTTGTCCCAAGCAGCATTAGGTTCATCAATTCCAGATATGTGGAATCGCAAATCAGTAGAGATTAGCATCCCAATCAATCCACGAGCTTCATCACATCTATTTTCCCATTTTATTTTCTTATCATCATTAGTGGGTTCGTTTTCTTTCCCTGAGGTAATTCTGAAAAGTCCCCTACTTTGTAGAACATCCTCCATACAAGATTTCCATGACAAATAGTTGGAACTGTTAAGTAGAATATCACAAGGGGTGGCCATATTTGTAAATTAATGGCTGTAAAAACAGAAACCAATAGTTTGGATGTGAAGAGCTCAAAACAATAGGTGGTTTAAAAAAAAATGGCACTGAAAATTGACTCTGTATGATGAAGTTATGCTTGAACAAAGAAACTGTTGAAGATGTCCCCAATAGTGACATAGCAGCTAGAGAATGTCCAGCAAAAAAAAGAACCCCCCTCTTCCGAAAATGAACCTTTTGACAATCACTTTACAAGAAAGTTGCTTTAAGTGAACCACTTTTGTAAAATAAGTGATTTCACTTTTACAATGATATTACTTTTAAATAGTGCAACAATAAATAAAAAAACTTAAGTAACTCACTTGTATTTTTATTTTTTATTATTTAAGTGAGATGCACTTTTACAATAAAGTAACTTGAAAATAGAAATTGCGTGCACTTTTTCTTTTAAAAGTAACTTCCTAAGACTTGAACTCAAGACCTATTAAGGAATAAAGAAACTTTGAACCAAGTGAGCTAGATTAAAAGGTATGTAAAATATGGGAATGAGGAAGGGGGCCTTTTTTTTTTTTTTTTACTCTTCTTGCTCGGTTTGCATGCTTGTCCTTTTTCCTGCAAAACATATCACAAATCGAAACAAAAAAACTTTTCCACACTTGTGGAGTTAGATCTCGTTAGCTTGCCTGGAAAGTCTATGTTTTCTCTCTGTTTCTGATTTGCTGAGATCGCGCAAGGTGCACGGCAAAGAGCATACGCAACCGAGAAAAACCATTTCCCTTTCTGTTTCTGATTTGCCGAGATCGCTCAAGGTGCACGGCAAAGAGCATACGCAGATGGGAAAGCAACAATCCGAACCCAAAAAAAAAATCTAACAGTAAAAAAATGATGAAATATGAGATTTTTTTCCTTTTAAAAAGAGAAAATAAAAAAAATGCGTCACTGTAACATTATACCTTCAGATCTGATGAAATACGCGTTTCTGGAGCAACTAGGAACCGTTTTTTATCAAACGAAAACTATTTCCCAATGGAAACGACGTTCTGAACGCAATGGAACATCTCCCATAGCCCAGAAATGCACAAAAATACCAGAACTAGAAACCCTTTCGAGTTTTGGCAACAGTAGTTCAAGATCTAGATCATAACCGGAAGTGGCACTTCATAAAAGCTCTCATACCATGTTCAGGTACATAGGGTACTACCAAATGACCGAACACCAAGAGCAACTACTTCACATAAACAGATCATAGATCAACACATCGATGTTTTGACGTGGTTTAAACCCTCTTGAGGGAAACACTCCACGGCCCCGGCCAAATAGCTTCTACGGGACAATTTATTATGCAAAGAAAGAAAGTTACAAATGAGCTTCTCATAGTCGATCAACTAAACAATGACCCTCCATGCTCTTTAAATAGAGATCATGGACCAATCGGGTGTCAAGCCACGGATCAATGTTAGGTTTGATCTAAGAGAAGTTGAGCCGTTGGATCACTCTATGTTGGGAACATATCGTGACCATCGGATTAAGTATTTACAAATGCATACTAAAGCATACTAAAGAAACACACTATCCCTAACGGATATATTACACAAGTTGATCTTAACTAACTGCTAAGTATCTAAATATCCTAACAATTACAACATGTTGTTAGGAAGGAGCTGGACATATGCCATGCGAGCTATTGCATCGGCAATTTTTTGAGTTATTATGTTCCCGTTTGAAGGTAAGGTCGTTACAGTCGATCAGCTTTCTTTCACTCAGAAAAACAACCAGACTTCTTCAGAGACCATAGTTCCCTTAGTTGATCAAACCGCCCCGGTTAGTGAGAGTTTAGGAGAAGGACTTTATGGGTCATTAATTGGCAGTTTTGACCTACCGGCTCCTACCTTATTTTTTGTTCTGAAGGATGTTCATCGTCTGAAACTTCCATGGTTGGTTTAACAACTGATCCTGGGTTTCTACCAACTAATTCAAACCCCTCCGTGCCCACTCCTGTTGCAGAAATAACCCACTTGGACTCATATTAAACTGCAACAGAACATATATTGACTCCGTTGGTGTCTGTTGAGTCAAATATGGATTGTGCTGCTACTCAGTCACCCGACTCGACCCACTCTCTTGACAATTTGGATACTACTTTACCTTCTGAGGAGGAAATTTTAGAAGCCATGACTGACCTGGACCATCCTCGTGAACATATAAATCCTAGGTCCTTCTTGATTCCCTTTCTTAACTTGATAGAGAGAGGTGAGTTTTATCCAACACCCAGTGGAAATAATAATTTCACTTCTACTTCACAAGATGGTTTTGTTGAAGAGAATAGATTGAATACCTTTCTGGTCAATATTTCCACTGGGGTCACCAGAAACGTTTTTATTGAAACGGAATGTTATCTCGATGAGATCATTCCGTGTACCAATCTTTTCCATGATTTTCATGACACCTTTGCCCGACCTCACGAGGAGGATCTAGGCATTGACCCTACCTGAAAAACTATTATGCTTAGGATGATGTACTTTTTCTTGTAACATAGCTGTATATTTTTATAAAGCTAGTTTTTTGTTATGCTTATTAGTTAATCTTATGTGTGTTTTTTGTTTCGTGTACCAGATTTCAACCGAACATTTCTTAGGATTTGTTGATGGCGCCAGTCGCCACACCTGTCAGTTAGCTGCAGCAGCTTGGGTCATTTACTCACCCGCTGGCCAACTTGTCTCTTCGAGGGGGGTTTGTTTGGGTCCTACCACGAATAATGTGGTTGAATACAGTGCAGTTATAGAACTTCTTCGAGATGCTCTCAATCATGGCATTTCACATTTGGAGGTAAGAATTGACTCACAACTAATTGTATTTCAGTTAACAGGTGTCTACCAGATTAGAGATCCTGGATTGCTACGTCAGTTTCTACGAGTTAGACTATTGGAAAGACAGTTTGTTTCTATTATATATGAACACATTCCAAGAAGTTTAAACACATTAGATGATTCATTAGCAAACTATGTGTTATACTGGCATTTGTATCATACACTTTCATAAACAACATCGCACACATAAAATTCAAACACATACATATGAAAATAACCGATACTGTATATAGCCGATACTGTATCAAAAAATATATGAGTTTTGGATCACAAGTCTATCAAGTCATGTCATAAAAGTACAACACTGGGCACAGTAGCCTCAAAAATATATACATATAATGTATCCCTCTCCTATGGAGAAGGAGGGACCTCATCATCATCTACTGCATTGTGATAGCATATGACTAGCCTAGATATCTTCCGCAACACCCTAAGCCATGCTGGGGGCACCCCAACTACATCTTCCTACATATCAATAGGTATCTGATCCATATGGCATACAGGAACTCTGTGAATCAACCGACTCACTTTTCTCTCTATGGTCCCCAGCATAGCATCTGCTACAGTAATATCAGCTGGCCTCACAAAGATGGTAGGATGTCCCTCGGGATGAACAGGCCCAATATCTGCATATGACACTTGTTTAGCACTTCAAAATTCATTTATAAAAATCAAATACTTGAAAATTTTGAAAAAATTAAATAATTCTCTAAAAACATACCAATATATCCCTAGGCTCCACCTAGAGGAAGCACCAGTTCTGGATCATGACGGAAATCCAATCCAGCATATGGAAACTGCTCGAAAGCGGGCACTTGCTCTCCCACCACCCCCAGAAATCATCAATATGATAATAGTAGTGACTTTCCCCACCACCCTGGCGGAGGAATATGTCACCCCAACGGCCTAGTCAGGGCTCACGGGGGTTAATCTGAGGTAGAGGCATCCCCAAACTGATAGCAGGCATCCTCTCAAAGAAGAAAGTACACAAAATGCTACCGTACCCAAAATTCTTCATTGTGCCGGATTTACAACCTGTCAATTAAGATTTCATGCTCGCCAATAAACTAGTACACCAATCATATACATGACCATGTAAGCATTGTACACCAACATGCATAGTGTGCCTGGAAGCTAGGTGTAGTGAAGCACTACCTGCCACTCGGTTGATCATACTCACTATCACCTTCAAGGGGAGGCCTTCAATGGTTGAAATCAAGACTTGGCTTCTTGATTTCTTAGCTCCAGCCACACAATATGAATTCACGTACTCTTGCACAAACCTTATGCCCACATGAGAAGACCCTTTCAGATTGATTACATCTCCTCTCCGTGAGAGACCAGTAATGAAATATATGTCATAAACTGTAAGCTCCAAAGTTTGCCCACGGATGACAAAAGTATTGGTATCCACATCCCAGTACTAAATAAGTCTTCAAAATAGTTTGTTTAGGGCCCTCATGTTTACGGTTCGGTAAAACTTCAATTAACCGCATCTTCGGAGAGCGTGGAGAGTGGCCGGATCTTGCATGGCCAACCTATCCATGTCCTCATGTTCTCTCTCCCTCCATTAAAGAACCATCCTGCACAAAAAAATGACATTCTTTTTAGTCTCGGCACTTGCTTGTAGGTTTTCAGACTTGAGCGCTACTGTGTATACTACACAGTAACGTATGGGTGCTACTCTGTTTGAGCACACTAGCGCTCATCCCCTTTACACGCTACTGTTATTGTTACACAGTAGCGCCCGCGCAGTAAGAGTTGTGAGCATCGCGTTGCAAGCAATTTTTGGCTCAAAAAATGAAAACTAAACCATGAAAATGCAAGTAGGGAGGATTCTAACTCACTTGGTGGAAGAAGAACGACGTTTGGATGCTTGATTTGATCGCCACCAAGATTTGAAAATGCCAAAGGTTGCCCCAAATCTTTGCCCTACAAAACAAATTGGAAATTGATTTTTTGAAATTATACATATGAATTGGAGTTTAATTTTTACCCACCATTTGTTTAGTTCTCTATAGTTTCAAAAAAATTTCAAAATCACCTAATTAATCAATTGAAACATACATATGGTGCAATACTAATCCAACTCACATTTTTCCTTAAATTTTTGTAGGATCGATCTCCTAAGTTTAAAAACTCTCGATGTTAGACCTTGTCAACTAGTTGATAGTTCAAATTCATATATGATTCGAGATTTTTTGTCGCATTAACTAATATTTTGTTGAAGACCTAGTTTTGGCAGATTATGAAGCTATGATCCCAGAAGCTGACCTTTAAGTCATTTTAAGCTCTTGTTTGGACTATTTAAACCTAAACAAGATTGCCGAGCAAACTTGTCCTCTTCGAGCTCGTTAAAGTAATTGAAGGCTCATCCACTCAGGTATAGAATTACCCCTTTTCCGGGCCTAGGTGGATTAACTACGGAAAAGGTATACTCTAGGTATACTCTTGTATGTGCTAGAAGAGTTCTTTTCCCTTTGTTTTATACTTTTTCGGGGGAGGAGACTAACTGCACGAAAAAGGACCTTTTGGAGCCTTTCTTTAGGGTTTTCAGGCTCTCTAAACATGAAAATACCAAGCGAGAATTCACCTGCTCAGGCTTGATGTGAAATCCACGAGAGGGTAAGTAAAGGACTGTTTAAGTTTTTCAACTCTATAAACAAGAAAACACCGCCGAGCACAGACCAATCTGGGCTCGATATAAAATCCACGGATAGGTGAAAAGAGGATTGTTTAAGTTTTTCAGACTCTATAAACAGGAAAACATCGGTGAGCATTAATCTGCTTGGGCTTGATACTAAAATCCACGAGCAGATATATGGAGTTATTGTTTAAGTTTTTCAAACTCCTTAAAATTGAAAACACCGGCGAGCAAGAATAGATCTCGGCTCAATATTAAAATCCAGAGATCAGTGATATATAGTAATCTTCTATCTCTTCTTCGAACTCTGTAAACAATGAAGAAGGTCCTGAGTCTTCCTCCCATGGGCTCGTTAAACTTTTTACATGGTTGGATCTATTGAGTTTTCATTCTTTCTTGGACTCATTAAAACAACAAAAAAGGTATTCTTTTATCTAAAAAGAATAAGGGATGGAAAGACGTGTCATATCTTCAATGTCAAAGGCAGTTCAGTCAGTTCTATCCTTGAACATAGCACCTACTTGAGTCTATCTTGTCAGTTGGGTTTAGTTTTTGACCTCAGGGTGAACCTGATCTCCGAGTTGTTTACTCCCCCGGTTGGTTATTCTTCCAACCATATGGAGGGTCTGATAATGTCTCTTACATTTCAGGCTTATCATTTTACCCCATTATGTCGGAAACTGCCTGAGTCACTTTGTATCGTGCTCACTGTTCAAGGATATACCCTGTGTCGGCCATTCTGCAGTTTACCTTGACCTCATGTGTCCGCCATCCTAGTGTCAGTCTTGTTACATATTATTCCATATCAGCTCATACCAGTTGAGTGTTCCTTGAGTTGGATGATGGAGGATGCCTTAAGGCCTCCCTTCCAACGAAATTCTTCCCATCGACATCAACTCATTTTACTCTGGGAATGAAGTTTAGAGTTTCGGTTAGTAACTTGGAGATTGAAATCAACAGTGGCAATTTTCCTCGCTGTTGAATGTAGAGAATACATCAATGTCTCTTCTTCGACAAGACTCCCAAGTGTTCGAATCCAAGTCCATCTATTCACACTTGGCAGACCGTACTTGGTACCTTGGGCCCCATCATCATTATCGGTGGAAGTCCTCGCGTTTGTTAATGGTATACATCAATGACCGGTAATCAAACGATACCCCCCTTGTTCGACTGTTAGCTCATCTATTGACATGGTTAGGGTTTGTACCTAGAGTTGTTTTGGGTGAAGACCTTGGGATTTTGGATGACATTACCTCATTCTGTTATCACCCAAGTTGCATAAGACTAAGCCTCACTTATATTCGGCTCTCCATGAGACATAGATCCAGTTTGTTGTCATGGCTATGATCTCTCAGTTTGACATGGATCCATGCTTGTATTCCAAGTGGCCATGCTATATATACATCTCCTTGTTATGTATCGAAGATCATGTTGTATCACACTGCACATCTATATGATGTCAAAGATGTAATTGCTTGCTGACCTTGATCTTTGTTTTAGGTGTTCTTGTGACTTGTTTCTGCAGTTCTTTGCTCCTCCTCTGGCTTTGGATTATAATGTATTTCGGTCATCGTTTCCCTCTAACCTCACACATTAGGGGGCATCTGTTATAGGCCAAACCTGCACCTCTCCGTCCGTGATCACCCTGAGCTATTGATCACACAAAAGGACAACTTGGATGGAGGAGCATGTTGACCCTAGATGAGACTTTGACTTACTCCATCTCTTGACAACACTGAAAAAACCATAAAAATGTCATTCTGAGATATGAGTGCTACTCTACATCAATAGACTAGCGCATGTACGCTACTCCAGTGTGTTATAGTAGCGCTCAAGCCTTATGAGCGCTACTCCTCTTCATCATAGTAGCGCTCAACATTCAAAAAGTGATGAGCGCTAGTTTACAAGCACTATAGTAGCGCCCTGAACGTTACTTCACTGAACAATAGTAGCGTACATCTCAAAAGATGATTAAAAAATAATTAATTTCACAAAGAGGATTAGTTACAGTTGGTTTCCCAAATTCCCCAACTTCCTCCATAACCATCTCTCGACCTGAACTACTTCTCATGTCCTATAAATACAAGGAAGAATAAAGAGAGGGGTTAGAGACATGAATGTTATTAAGAGACTTTTAAAAAGAAGCTTGCATTGGAGGAGTTTATGCTGGAAGATATCCAAACCAGAGAAGAGCAGGAGCCCAGGATCAAGTTGCAGGAGCATGTCACAAAGTCAGGTATATTTGTAACATCAATTTGCATTTGACAATAAAAGGTTGAAGTGTCTTTCTTGTCCCAAATTAAGTGTTCATTGAAATAATATACTAGTTTGGATCTGTTTTTGTTAATATTAAATGTTTAAATTGCTTTGTCTCTTTCAATCATTATATATTATCCAAGATACGTTGAGAAAGGTACTTGTATTGCAGGTTTAGTGAACGGGAGGTGGACTTGAGGTTCAAGCGCAAGATCAAATAAGAGCTAGGATCGAACGTCATTTGAAAGGTATGTTCTCAAGGCCTATAACTTATTTCTTTTCATGAACATTTCTGTAATGCAGTTAATACACTTACCTATCATCCCCTTTCAGTTGATAGTATCAGTTTCCTTACTATAGGGTAGTTTTTCCCGCCAATAATGGTTGCCTATGGATGGCATTGGTTGACCATGGTTAGCATTGGTTGATCATGGTTGACCATGGTTTACCATAGTTAATCATTATTATTATTAACCAATCATGGACGACCACAATCAATCATAGTCAACGATAGTCAACCATATGGTTGACTATGGTCTACCATGGTTGACTGTGGTCTACCTTGGTTGACTTTGGTTGGCCATGCTTAACCATGGTTGACTATGGGTGCCTTTGGTTGACCATGGTTGGCTATGGTTGAACATGGTTGACTTTGGTTGGCCATGATTGACCATCGTTGACTATGGTACTTAGATTTAGTTGGCTATGGTTACCCATGGTTGACTATGGTTAACGACATTTAACTATGGTTGACTAATTCACTATGGTCGACTATGGTTTTCCATGGTTGACTATGGTTAGCCATGGTTGACTATCATTGAATTTTTTAATTTGGTTAACTTTGGTAAACCATTGTTGATTATGGTTGACCTAGTTTGGCCATAATTGACTATTAGTTGACCATGGTCGACTATGGTGGAATATAGTTCAATATGGTTGATTATGGTTAACCATGGTTGACTTTGGTTAAACATGCTTATCTTCATTTGTTGACTAAGGTTTACGTTGTTTAAATATGGTTGACTTTTTTAATTATGGATGACCATGCTTGACCATGTTTGACTACGGTTGACATTGGTTGGCCATAATTGACTTTGATTAACTGTGGTTGACCATGGTTGGCTATTGTTGACTTTGTTTAACTATGGTTGACTTTGGATGACTAATTGACTATGGTTGATTATTCTTACACATGGTTGGCTAAGGGTGACTTTGTTTTGTCGTAATTGACTATTCATTGACTTTGTTTAAATTTTGTCTATGGTTGACGATGGTTGACTATTGTTGACCATGGTTGACTTTTTTTTCCATAACTAACCATTCACTAAACTTATTTAACTTTTAGCTTTGGTTGGATATGGTTGAATTTGGTTAACTATGGTTGAGTTTGGTTGAGTTTGGTTGTCTTTAGTAGGCTATGGTTGACCATAGTTGACTATGGGTGACTAATTAACTATGGTTTAGTGTGCTTGACCATGCTTGATGATGGTTGTCTCTAACTGACCATGGTTAGCTATGGTCGATGGTGATTGGGCATGGTTGAATTTGGCTTCCTTTGGTTTATATTAATATCATATGGTTTACTATCATTGATTTGTTAACTTGATTATGGGTGACAGAAGGATTGACTTTAAAATCATACCGTTATTATTAACCAACCATGGTCTACCATATGGTTGATGATGGTTGAATATATTTAACCACAGTTGACTTTGGTTGACCACACTTAACAATGGTTGACTTTGTTAACCATGGTTGGCTATGGTTGACCATTCTTGACTATGGTTACCTTTGGTTGGCCATCGTTGACAATGCTTGACTATGGTTAGCTTTAGTTGGCCATGGTTTCCCATTGTTGACTCTGGTTGTCTTTGGTTGAATATGGTTGACTTTGGTTGAATATGGTTAATGATAGTTAACTATGGTTGACTAATTCACTATGGTTTCCCATGGTCACTATGGTTAGCCATGGTTGACCATAGTTGAATTTGGTTGACCAACCATGGTTGACTTCAATCCAAGGTTAACTTCAAGGTTGACTTCAATTAAAGTTTGAATTCAATCCAAGGTTGAATTCAATCCAAGGTTGAATTCAATCAAAGGTAGACTTCAATCCAAGGTTTACTTTAAACCATGGTTAACTTCAATCCACTACCACATTTTTAAAAGTGGTTTATTGACTTTGAACCATGGTTAACTTTAATCCATAGTTGACTTTTAAGAAATCTTAACATCAATCCATAGTTTAATTTTAAACAAGGTTGAATTTAATCTAAGTTCCACTTCAATCCACTATTAACTTCAATTCATAGTTAACTTTTAAGCAAGGTAAACTTTGCCTTCAATACACAGTTGACTTTTAAGCAAGGTTGACTTTAATCAAATGTTGACTTCAATCAAAGGTAGACTTCAATCCACGGTGGACTTAAATCTATGGTTGAATTCAATCCATGGTTGACTAGGTCAGTGTAAGCTAATGATGGTCACTTTTGGTGCATTAGATGCAATAGAAAACTGAAAAATCAAGCATCCCTCAACTTACTTGGATTTTTTGAGATACTTATGCAAAATATATTGCATTGAGTAAAAAATATGAAATGTAGGAAATTGAATTAGGTTTCCGAATATATAACTTTTATGTATTGAAAATTTGCATAGCTATGTCAAGTTTCATTTTTCCTAACATACACTTTTTATTTTTCAGACAAATGATAAGCTATATTTTTTTGTGGGTGC